>OZ010681.1:4137466-4246942 GCA_963932265.1 Thymelicus lineola | reverse complement strand
AATGGTCAAAAAAGTTCTAAGCGGCTGTAATTAAACTGAACAAATCTGAACTTCATGTTAGAGTGTTTAAGTTGAAATTGGATTGCGATATTATTGAATATATACGTCGCGCCCATCTCATTACTGTTATGGGTTCGATCTCAGTAGCGACATTGTATTCAAATCGTCAGAATTTAAATACAAAAACGCGATTATGTGACGAAGGGCCATGCAAGCTACGCGTCCGCTGCCAAGATTGGCATCTTTCCCTACTTACGCACTGGATGTTCAAAACGCTTGACAATTCAAGTGTTTTACCTATAAACGTACCCATAATATTTAAAATCAGCTTTATATTATTATCATATAATTAGCTATATCCATAATTCCTCTGTGATAATCCTATAATTCAATTCCTATGATTCCATTAGGTACCTGAAGTGGGTTCTCATTAGTTGAAAGCTTTGTATCTAACTATTGTAATAAACAGCAGCAAATTTATTCGTTTTTAATTATATTTATTCTATAATAAAGACAACATAATAAGCTATGTTATCGCTGCGCGAAGAGAGCAGCGTGAAGTGGAACTAAATGCAGGCAAACAAACTATTGGACAATTAATAAAATGATTCTTACATTTTTGTAATCACACAGCAACAATCGTGTGCTGTGTAAAATCTATGTAAACTAAGAACAAAATTTGAATGAGAAACTTACATTGTATACTTTAATACTGCTGACGAATGCATTTTATTATTTTGGAATCAAAATTTTGAAAAATAATCTTACTTTATTTTGTTTACTTTCATGACGACCTATTTAAAATTTTTGAACATAGAACAAGAACCTCATAGAACCTCATATGAATCTTATCTATTATGTATATATTTATTTATAAATTTTTCAATTTTCAGATTTAGTTGAAAAATTACAACCAATCTTATTGGTGGTCTAATAAGATTGTTCGCGGGGAAACGAGATTTATCTACAGAAATCTACTCGTGTCATCTAGGGAATCCTATACCTATGCACCATACATACGTCCCTATTGTATTTTATCTCAGTTTCTTATACATGTGTGTTATTAATGTTTACCAAAGATACAGTTTCAATAGGTAGGTAAGCAGCGTTTTGAAGCGGCGTTTTTCCGCTCAAGTACGAACGCTCTAAGACATTCAACCCTTGAGAACCTCGATAATCGCGTCTGGTACTGGATGTGGCACTAATGTCGCGTGATGTGCCATTGTTCGTGCTTCCGGTGCTTAGCATCTGAGACAAGATGGCCTGATAACGAACCTGTATGGCCTTGTTTGTATTTCGGTAGTTATGAATGAACCAAAGTCGAAAAAAATTTGAAGTCGCAGGTAGAAGTTACTCGTTAATATGAGGTAAGTTATTAAACTTGACAGTGTTTTTCTTACAGTCGGAACAAAATCCTATATCTCCTATATTATGTCTACTCTATGACTTGAGAGTTAAGTACCTATACTACTTGTGTATTAAGAATAATATAATAGAAAAAAAAATGTCGCAATAAAATTATTAGGCAGGTTATTAGGCAGGCATACCATAAGTGATGTGTATAACTAATTATGTCCTTTAGTCTTGTTATCCCGAAAGCTGCTACTGGATCTCTCCATCAGAACTTGGAAAGGACGCATAATAACCTTTTTACAATTCTTACTGGGATTCGCACATTCGTAGGTACTTTGCTTCCTAAGTAGTATGAATTTGTTTCTCTTAAAAATTGAGATGGGTTAGAAAATTTCCCACAACATTTAATGCTGCTAAACGCTGCTAAAACAGATACATAAAATTATGAATACGACACTCATAATTTATTTGATAAATTAGATTAATTTGCAATTAAAATTAATACTTATTTGTGGCAAGTTTACTAAATGGAAGTGCCATTTTTATCGATGGTGCGACAAGTTTGCAGCAAATATATCAATGTCTGCGTCATTTAGTTACTCGAGATAGCCCAGTAATGGCAGTAATTAATAAAAGAAATACCTGATCAAGTCCGACCGTGCTCGAGTGGACCGCACGATATTACGTAATTACCCTGTAAGTACATAATCATAATGTTATGTATGTGTCCAGTTATAAGGTTAACTTACAACTTTTTTGTTTCTATTATACAAAATAAAAATCACGGTACTTTTTAGTATTAAACTTAGGATTAGGTACCAATTACCATTGGAATATAAAAACTGCTAAATGTTCACCTTTTCTTATCATATTTTCGCACAGTTCTGGCGTTATTCCGCTGAAATCATCTCGGACAATCTGTTTTATAGATTGCTAGCTCGGATTATAGTTCAGTCAATAAAGTAGTTGTAGAGTGCGTGAGCGGGAACCTAAGCGATTTCTTCAGAAACTTATTCAGGGTGCTTAGGGAGATAACATACTAAAAGTCCTGGGGTCTAGGAGGTGAGCCGGAGGGAGGGGGGGGTTACAAAGGTCTCAATTTTAGGTTTTTCGCCAATATCTCAAAAACGGTGTGTTGTAGCGAAAAATGTTCTAAGATGAAATGAAAGCTTATAAAATTCTCTATAACTTTAATTCTGTACACTTTTTCCATATCTCCAACCGTTTTTGAACTACACGCTCCAGAAATGTCGAAATTAAAGTAATTCAGCGTGATAACCATTACCTGATGCGAAAATTATCTTAAAATTTATAGTAACCTAAGCTGGGAGTACCTCCACGTAGTAAAAGCAGTAACAGTAAGAAATCGCGTTTTTTATAACAGTGGATAACTGGGCAGAGGCGGGAAAACAATCATGATATTGATGAAGATTTCTTTTCGCATAATATCTCTAATGCTCGCTGTTGGAAACGCAACCTTATTGGCTAAAAATCCTATTGATATTGTATACTTGCCTTCGGGCTTATGTTATTATAGGTTTTCGCAATTTTATTTCGTCTGGCAGTGGCACGCTAGCCTAGCCGGTAACTCAGGGGGGCAGCCACAAAATGTTCTTTTCAGATATACATACACTGTTATTAGTAACACAATTGGGTTATCCAACATGAGTACTAATAAGAGTCCTGTATGCATTCTGTATGACGAGAATGTCGTTGAAGGTAGTAACGATGTCTCTGAGGGAAAGGAAAGGGAATACTGGGTCGTATTAAAGCTAGTAAGGAAAGAAAAGACGGCATATATCAAAGTTTCCTCCACTTGACATCCCTTTTGATTTACATCAGCTGTCGTAAAAATGACACCCGAACTGATACCATTAAAAGTGACTAATGAAGAGGCAGGACAGTCGCAGCTCAGACCTTCTGCTCCACCATTTGCCTTCAAGAATAATTGTTTTTTATGTACATATTGCCTTAATGAAGATATAAAAAAGCCTTTAAAAGGCTTTAAAAGGCTTTTTTATATCTTTATTAAGGCAACATGCACATAAAAACAATTATTCTTGAAGGCAAATGGTGGAGCAGAAGGTCTGAGCTGCGACTGCCCTGCCTCTTCATTAGATAAAGATGCCTGCCTAATGTCTTTTTTAATGGCATCAGTTCGGGTGTCATTTTTACGACAGCTGATGTGAATCACGCTGTTATCACGCTGAATAACTTAAATTGCTACATTTCTGGAGCGTATAGTTCAAAAACGGTCGGAGATATGGAAAAAGTGTACAGAATTAAAGTTATAGAGAATTTTATAAGCTTTCATTTCATCTTAGAACATTTTTCGCTACAACGCACCGTTTTTCAGATATTGGTGAAAAACCTAAAATTCAGACCTTTGTAACCCCCCCCTCCCTCCGGCTCACCTCCTAGACCCCAGGACTTTTAGTATGTTATCCCCCTAAGCACCCTAAATAACTTTCTGAAGAAATCGCTTAGGTTCCCGCTCACGCACTCTATACCCTCTTTTGAGTCATTCCTTGACTGGACTATTAGTAGCGTCAGCATATCCCTTTAGTTAAAGTCCTCAGAAAAAACGTCGTCACGAGCTGTCTAATCTTGTGATCTTAGAAACCATTCAATATTACCATAGACAATTGGGCGCAATTTTCCCAACGTTTATGCAATACAAGAATAGTTTTAATAAGACGTTTTAGTGATTAAAAAACTGTTTTCTTCAATTTTTTGCGGTCAAAAATCCAACGACTGACCACGTCCGAATATACTTCACTCGTTCAATCACTTTCTATCAATCCATTTCCCATCTGTTATACTTAGAAGTAAATTTATAGGGCACTTATGGCAATTGACCGTTCAATTTGACTCATCAAGTGAACTGCATGACCCTGATTTAAATAGCTATAAGTATGTACATCATTAGCCACAAAGGTCGAAATAGAGAATCGGCTAAGCCGTGAGAAAAAATAGACGACCATCACACGTTTGATAGAGTAAGGATTTGTATAATAAATCCACTAAGAGATCAATACATACCAATAAATGTTTTAAATCGTTTGTGTCAGGCATCGAGAGATGCGTCAAAGAAGAATTGATTCGTAATCGTAGAAGGGCTCCTGTATTAAGGTCGTAGCTGACTTATACGACACCGCTCCCATCCAACCGAAGTATGAGAATTCAAATATAAACTTAAAATCGTGCTCTGTAGGTGCACTTTACAGTAACAACAAAAATTAGCAGCCCGCGCGCGGGAAGCAAGCTAACCGCAACCTTGCCACTCAATAGTTGTACCTACAGAGCACGATTTTAAGTTTATATTTGAATTCTCATACTTCGGTTGGATGGGAGCGGTGTCGTATAAGTCAGCTACGACCTTTAAGGGGCCATTCGTTCACTACGTAAGGACGATTTTGCCTATTTTTGATCCCCTTACCCCCATGTAAGGATACGTAAGATTTCTCGGACCCCCCTCCCCCTTCTTAAGTAAGATTTTATTTAGTTTTATAATGAAATGAAATGAAATGAAATGAAATAATCTTTATTCATGTAGGTATCATTGATACTCTTATGCACGTCATTTTTTTTAATCTACCAGCTTTTCGGAAAGGTGCTTTGTCATGGAGGAGAAGAAAAGCCGTAAAGAAACTCCTCAGCACATCTTTTAAAAATAAAACTTATATCTATTACAAAAATAGGTATTCTCTAACCTGTGCAGAACTGGTTGCCTAGCTAGTCATTTCTAAGCATCCTTGTCATTTAAATATTCATTTATGCTATAGTAGCCCTTGCCTAAGAGCTGAGCCTTTACACGTTTCTTAAAAGATTCCACTGGTAAGTCACGTATTTGTTTTGGGACTTTATTATAAAATATTATACCTAGTCCCATAAAAGAACGTTGCACTTTAGAAAGACGGTATGAAGAGGTAGCCAATTGATGCATCCTTCTTGTTTGACGATTTGAAAAATCACAATTTTGTTTATATGCAGTTATGTTATTCCGTATAAACACTAAATTATTATAAATATATTGGGAAGCTACTGTAAGTATACCTATTTGTTTAAATTTGACTCGCAAGGACTCCCTTGATTTTAGTTTATAAATAGCTCTAATGGCTCTTTTCTGTAATACAAAAATTTGTTCTATACCTGCCGCTTTGCCCCACAGTAAAATGCCATAAGACATAACACTATGGAAATATGCAAAATAAACAAGCCTAGCAGTGTCGACGTCAGTGAGCTGCCTTATTTTTCTAACAGCATAAGTAGCCCTAGCAAGTTTAGTTGTGAGAGATGCTATGTGCGGGCCCCATTGCAGTTTACTATCCAAGGTCACCCCTAAAAAAACTGTGGATTCCTCTATATTTAATGTTTCATTATTTAATTAATTAATGGAAAATTAACTGCATTAAAATTCACAATTTGATGGAAAAAAGATTGTCTCATGTTTAAATGTCTGAAGAATCTCATGTTTAAATGTGTAAAAATTGGTAATTAAAGACTGAAAACGTGGTTAGATTAAATTGCTACTTATAAAATATAACGTAAGAATGTCTTTAACCCCCCTTTCCCGAAGTAAGGGCATAGAGAGATTTTGAGAACCCCCCCTCCCTCGGGATCTTTACGTAATTAATGAATGGCCCGAAATGTACAATTTGCATATACCTATCATTACGGTTAGGAGTAAAATATATAATTTTAACTTATAATTACGGTAATGTGGGTTTTTCGTATCTCAAAGATAAATTAAACATTATCATGTCATTCATTTCTAATTGTCTTCTTTGAACTTTCCACGTTTGCGTGCTGTTAAACTTTATGATATCATGGTGTCGTGTGTCTATCTGAAAACTGACAAATTAATATATTTTTTCTATAACACACAAGCACACGCAAACAAGTGTTAACCGTTTTATTTACCATTGCCGGTATGAGCCTTCTTCGGTTTACATCAATATTAAACAAACTGATAACATTTCTCGTTTATTATCGAACTAACTATGTATATTATAAGAAACTGTATACTTACTGGCTTTATTTAATTCCTGTAACATAAAAACATTCGATCTCGCATTACCATTACGTTTCTCTTAATGACTTGCCATCTGTTCATGCAAGCCACGTATAAAGAAAGGTGTTGTACAAGACCAATTTAATGATATTTATCGGCAATTAACATTAATCGCTTCTGAGGTATATATTTATTGTTCTTTGATCGCGTCTCGTGTGTCATTCGGATTATGCGCGCGCGCAGGTAGTCTGAATGAATTGTCACTGTCTTCTACTGACAGGCGAAGTAGGGCTGTCGAGCAGGTAGTTTTTTATGGAATAAAAAAAAGAAAATGTGTGCAATTCACACGTGGTTGAAGTGAAACCTTCAAAAATTTTGGTTTCAAGATAATGAGAAGAATGTAAAATTTTGGAAGATGACAATAAAATTGTAGGTTTTAATAATGATTATAATGATGCTAAGTTGATAGGCAAAGGTTATAGGCCAAAAATGATACTAATTAATAATATAAAAACTTGAGAGGTGTCAAGGGACACCCGGATGGAACGAAGTTCCTTTCGATTTGAGTATTGTTTTACGCGCTCAGCAGTGTCCAAAACTGTGCTCAAAACTGTCGTGACAACTTTTCGTAAGAATTTTTTCCGTCTAGCCCCCTTTCATAACGCGCGATAAGGAACTTCGTTCCAATAACTATGGATCACGACTTACCTGATCAACTCCCTGAACAAAATCCTACTTCTAACTAAAATAATTTGTGTTACGGCTCTTTCTGCGACCTTGACCACACAGCATCAATGTCTTATCGCTAGCTGAAAATAGTCAATTGATATCCCTTGTAAATATTGTACCTACCTATCACTAAAAATATAGATACGCTTGCACACTTGGTATGACATAGTAGGATTCCCCGTGTTGTGGGTGATATGGGCAACAAAAGACATCGCCTATAACACCCATAACCCGAGTCCAAATATTTATTCGTCATTTAAATATCTGCTTCAGCCGGGAATCAAACCCGGGGCCCTTCGCTTCGCAGGGTCACTACCAAGTAGCCTAATAAGTTTGCGTATCAAATACTTTTTATACATTAAAGTTTTATCAGCCCAATTTAACCACTCATATATTGTAAGATTTACCAGCCCTGACAGTCGCGTCTTCTATAATCCTCGTCAGCTTAGCTCTAACACGGGTAGCAGCGCCGCGCGTGAGAACTGGCCTCGCGGACCCGTGACGAATGTGGACTGTGCTCCGTCCTGCAATGATCAAGGTCATCAAGACACCGTTAAGGAATCTTGTTCGTTTGCCACAGATTATACCAACATCATAAGATACCGAAGATGGCAATGCAGTTTTGTTGCGATTATCAAAGGAGGCAATAATCAAAACCACGTGTAATATTATGTTTATTAGGTCTGTTCTATCGATCTTTTCTTAATCTTCTGTATATATAAAAGGCAAAAGTGATTGACTGATGTATCAACGCACAGGCCAAACCCTTAAGGCTAGAAACTTAAAATTTCGCACACGTATTCTTCTTATGACGTCGCGCGTCGGCATCCACTAAGGAAGGATTTATCAAAAATCAACCCCCAAGGGGGTGAAATAGGTGATAAATATGATAAGCATAATTACGCGTGCGAAGCTACGGGCAACAGCTAGTGAATAATAAAAGGAAATGTATTATTAGATATAATTTAAGTAATTTGAGCGCTCATAGCCCGACGCGGACGGCTTATTAAAATTTGATCCTATTCCTGGTGATCGACTGACTTAAGCAACAACAGGCGCGGTTGGTTATTTTTTTTTAATACTTTTTGAAGTGAAACTTCTTTAGAATCGTTAGTGATTTGAAACCGGATGCAACGACAGGTAAGACAATATAACCGCTAATTTCGTCATTCAATTTAACTCCTCCGTAGCCCAATGGTCAGGACGTAGATACACAATACCTAATGCGCAGGTTCGCGTCTCTCAGTATTTATTTTTTTTAGTTTTATTTTTATACTGTTTTTAAATAGTTTTAAATATTTTCAAAGAATTTATCAACAAAAAATAAGAATTTCATTCTTTCATTCTGTCGTACGACCGGCCGATTATACAGACAGTAAAAATGCTAAGTTGTACTCATAGATGGCGCGAGGAATAAGATAGAACATTCGTTTTATTGCTAGATAGATTTTTAAAAAGTGCTAAGTTGCATTCATAGATGGCGCTTCGATTTATTGCTTTAAGATTCGATTTATTGCTTTTTCATCTCATTATCTTGAAACCAAAATTTTGGAAAGTTTCACTTCTACCACGTGTGAATTGCACACATTTTCTTTTTTAACTTGTCCCAGTTCCTACTCCTAGTACAAACTTAAATATAGTTTCAAAATTGGAATTCAGTCATTTAATTATGTAAGCATTGAATTAATACACGGATGCCGTGTGCAATATTTTCTTCTTATTTGTGATTAGATACTCATGCCAGTTTCTTCATACCACACTTCATACCAGAATACTACATATCTATTTACATCATTCATTTAAACATGTAAGAAACATACTGAGATAAGTTCTCTCCCAGTTTATATAATTCCTTAGAGTCTACCTACATACCTATACCTAGCTAAGCGGAGGTTGTGAAAACATCGCTAAAATCTCCCGAGGCACGCCACGACATGAGCACTGCACCTCTGAAATCTCACCAGACGTGCATCTGACGGCGGCTGCCAATCAAAAGGGCTTTAACCTAATCCCGGTTAGGATTAAGGAAAAAATAAACCAACGGACCCCTTGTGTCCCGCGCAAAGCGTTCACGCTTCGCCGCTTACATGTTCAACTCTGACAACGGAAACTGCTGGAGAAAAATTATGAACTAACACAATTTGGTTCTTATCTACTTCACATAAAGACCAGTTAAAGGAATCCCAACAGCACTGACACCTTTGTACTGAATAAGTTCGGTATTTGACGCTTGAGGTTTCGCGTAGTAATGTAATTGTTGTATAAAGGCTGGTATAGTTTTTTTATCCGTCTCGCTGATTTGCGGATGACTGACAAATAAGACTACATTTTTGTTGTTCTCGCCTTTTATTTATCCTTCCTACCTTGTTTAACGTATATTTTGGACTGGAATGAAAAAAACGTATGCAATAATTTTTTTATTGTTTTAAAAAATGTCCTTAATATTCGTGTATTTATCGTGTATTTATTGGTATATTACATAAAAATCTTGCTATATAAAGGCTTTGTTCAAAAAAAAATACCATACACTTAAATTAATAATTTTAAATAATTTAATTCTAAAATTTCATTAAAGTTTATGATATTTTATGATTTACTATTATGTCTTCTGTGCTATAGGTATTATTTAAAATTTTTTATGCTTTGAGCAGACAAACCAGCAGTAGCAGCAGTGATCCATCACGTGAAGTTAGGTGTTCACCGTCGTCCATGAACATGTGCAACAACAGTGTCGTCAACAACGCGTTAAAAGACAAGAAAGAAGCAATGGACGCTTCTTGATGACATGACCCCATGTGATGATGTGATAGCTTTGTGGGACACCGATGCAGGGAGTTTGTTCCACAGTTCATATAACCGTCTGACGCTGAAATTTAAGTGATAACAGGACTCTTGACGAAAGCCAGGCAGCCGGTTGGTTTTCGTGGAGCCTGGTTTTACACCATGTGGGGCCGACCGAAAGTTGACCGCAGGTATCAGATTGAAAAATTCTTCAGAAGACACATATTTGCGCTTATAATAAGCGTAAAGTACCTACTGCTTGGGTCTGTTGAGCACTTCCAATTTTTAGAAGGCTAATTTGGCCTTAATTTCCAAGTCGCCCCGAAACTGAACATCATTCGAAATAAAGACATGGACGTGAATTCGATGCATCTATAAATAATAAATATCCATCCTGTATTAGGTGTTCACAAAGTAACCACAATATTGAATTCACTTTCTTAACAATTTGCGGTGACTTTGAACCCGGAAAATAATAGAGAAGGGCTTAAAATGCAATTATTTGAACAAATAAAAGTAAAAGTTAGGAGCCCATAGAAAGTCCCCTCCAAAAATGTCAACTGTCAAAATTTTGAGGACCACACGTACTAGAATTATCTGCAGATCAACTTATGTGGGACTTACCTTCCCTTACCGGGAAACATCTTTTATTCAATGCAGATAAACCAACAATGAGGCGTCGAAATCCATACCTGTGTTAAGCCGTCATAAAAAAACAATCCGGCCAAAAGTTGCCAGACCGAAAAATAGAAAAGGCGCATCCAAAAACAGATTATGACAAGCCTCTATTTTGTTTGTAAACACAACTACGGATCTCACAATAGCCCTTCGTAATGTGACACCTTTGGATGAATTAAGTAGCGATATTGATACATGATTTTGACATTATTGTAATTTGGCGCGCAATGGCGGGAAAATAGGCAGATTGTTGACGTTTCTGAGTACGGACATAGGCACAGCTGCTTTTAGGAAGTTATTATTTATAATTGGTCGATCTATTGTTAAAACAGATTTAAAATCTCAGAATCAGGCCGAATACGATATTCTTTATGTAATTGATCAATGCTTTCTCCATTTTATTGTATCGTACAATAGACGAGAAAAACTAAGTGTTGTAGTAACCCCATTGTTTTATAAATTATCATTCTGCATTTATTATTGAATATGAATTTTAATGACAAGTTGCTGACAATTTAATTAATTTATAACTTCATCCATAGTAAGTTATGGAAAAAAAGGGAAACATGTTTATTATGAGAAAACTACTGAATAACACAGGGTACAATAATTATTGTTGTAGGATGTCCTATTGCATATTTAGGTATATAGTTTATTACAATTATATATAGCTAGTTGAGTTGAAGAGTGTGTAGGGATGTAGTGTCTAGACCGCACATTGGTCAGCTTTCGATTAAAATTGAAATAATGACTAATCATAACAGTGAGTAGATACGGGTTTAAGATCACAAATAACAAGTACATATATCAACTTTTACACCAACAAGAAAAAGGTGATAACTCAAGTATTACTGGTTCTATGATTCTACAACCGAAATATGTGAAGAACGTTTGACTTAGATAGGCAGTGATGAGGGAAGATTGATAGGGACTAGGCAGGTAACCCCTTATTCTTGCATAAGTGGTACAACGTAGGATTTCGAACAGAATTGACCTGGCATTACTGGTACCACCGATATTCAGCAGGGACTTTAAAAGCAGGAAATTTGCTTTAGACAAAGATTGATGGAGCCCGTAGATACTTACATTACCCCGAAATTTCTTTCACGATTTTATTTGACGACAGTTTTGGCGATAAGTACCTAATAACCACTATGTTGTAAATGTTGACTTTCTTTTTTAAAATTTATCACTAGAAATTTTGTTTAATTAAACTTCAGGAGCACACTACCAATCAGTGGGATTAATTAACAAGAATCTAAGTTAATATTTAAAACGTATCTGCCGTCATCCACGGCTCCATGCCAGCCACGAGCTTTGATAACGGACTGCGGCGGTAATTAATTGTCAATTTTGGGGCGAAAATGTGGAATGTGAGTGGCAGTTAATTTTGTATGAATTACGTACCTAAATAGGGAATGCCCAATGTATAGAGCTCGAGTAACAGTGAGAACGATCTAAATAAAATAGCTTAATTTTATGGAAAATCTTATCGAATAAACTTTATATTATTATTATTATTAGATATATTATATTTTTATATAGGTATGTGAAATTTTATAATATTGTGCCAAACAATTATCTGTAACTTTCTAGTTTGGTAGTTGGATGCGTGACCGCTGTGGCCAATTGTGGGAAAATTATTTTTTAATGCTTCCACAATAAACTGTACGTGCGCGAACTCGTTAAGCTGTCGGTCTATAATCGTCACTGTCGTCAGAGAACTCAGAGAGGCCTTTTGGCGTTAGACAGGTCTTCGGGCGACATTAGGACTCCATTCCGCATTGGAAAAGTGTGGTGGAGTATGCTCTTCACCAGCTCCATTATGAATAAGAAGAGATCTGTATCTTAATGTCGTTCATGACTTAAAACCCAATATCTGGACCTTTAACTAAGTTTTTTGTGGAAATAGTTAGCTATTGAGACATCTCATGGTAAGTGGTCACTCCGACACCATTAAATTAATGTTTTTTTAAAATAATTTATTAGCTTCCGTTACTTCACACTTCCGCCACAAACTTCAATGTTATATCTTATTCAAAAAGTTTAAACTACAAATAGGAACAATTACTACAGACACCTACCTACCACGTATTGTACATATTTATGAATCCGATTTATCACCTACATCCAGATATGTGTTATTGGGGATCAACAATAACATAGTAAATGCTTATATTTATTCAATAAGTATCAACATTGGCGAGGCGATAATATTTATTAAGTGCTATTTAATTTAACAATAAGGTTAGCCCACGCTCAGCGACGTGTAAGGCGTAGTTTGTCGCTAATCTGCTCCAACGTAAAATTGGCCATTCAAGTCTTAAGGCAGATTAAGGAGAATGAGCTCCAAATCAGCTGATGTAGTGGCGAAGTCATTAGGCAAGTTACTTAGCGGAATATAGTCGGTGGCATGCAAAATTTTGAGTCTGGCCACTCTCGGGAACTAATGATCGGCGTGCAGATAGCGCCGCGGCCGCCCTCTCATCCCGCTACCTAGGGTTGCCACTTTGTGGCTAATAAAATCATTTACAATTAATATTTCAAAAAAATTTAGTGCCAAGAATGTTAAACAAACTGGTAAAATTTATAGGATGGAATAGTATCATAAAATTTATTGTGATCGTTATTCTGTTTTGTACCACTTGCATGAGGACCAATTGTTATGTGAATAGCCGGCAAATAGTTTAACAAATCTACATTTGTATTATATGTCTTCATTGGAAAAAAAAATTGCATAGTTACATGGTGCATCTGAAATGAAATGAAATGCATGTATTCGAGGGTAGCAATTACAGCACATAACTAAGAAATGAGAACCAAGTAAGAAAAAATAAATAAAAATAGAAGGTACCTACTTAATAAAAATACATCTAACATTAATAGGTAACATTACTTTTTATTACTTATTTTATTACAAACTATTACATATTTTATATTACTTTGTAGTATTAGGATTAATGTTAGTGGTAATCTATATTAGGTATAGGTTATATATTATAGATTCATTACATTTGAAATTTACAGGAGAGGAAATTCAATGATAAAATTATTTGTTTTTAAATTTCACACATAACTCAAAATTATTAATTTATCCTTTAGGAGAGGTGCTTTATTAAAGAGAAGAAAAAGTGAAAGATTTTTATCGCAGTCCAGTTTCAGAAGCTGATATTTTTTTTTTTTTTTATTAGAGTAACCAACAAGACAATTACATTATGAATACATCCAAGTCATGGGTAGATTTAAAACTTAATGTAGTCTTAATTATAGATTACCACGGCATGCATCGTGGTCGAACTATTGTAAATTATAATTATAATTATTTGTATATAAAACAATTAACTAAGGACTTAAGATTTAAAGGTTTATATATAAGGTTAAGGTTATATATATATTTTTGACAGTGGAGTTAAGATTATAATATGAAGAAGAATCTTTATTAATTATATAAAAATAACAGGGGTTTTATAGTATTTTTATCGTATTTTCAAATCAAACCATTCTATGTATTATTTATTTAACATACATTATACCTACTGATTGCCTTACTGTGCTATTTTGATTCTGTTATAATATAGTCAAAATATTCTTCTTAATTAGGAAGGAACCCTACAGAATAAAACAGCACGCGTCTCATCTGCCTTACTCACACGTTATTTAGAGAAAACTTCTGCACTAACTTAGTTGGAAGGCCAATTTTTTCCCAGTAGACATCCCTACGCTCTGGCGTCTAGCTCTATAATGAAGCAATTTAAATGCATGAGGAGGGCGCGAGAGACGCTTGGTGGGGAGATGTAATCCAAAATCGTAACGTAGCATATCCACTTTATGCCCAATGACAACGGAACCTTATGTTGTAGGAATTAAACCTTCAAATCCAATAAAGCACGATCAAAGAAAGGCTGTTGTACGATAGCGAATAAACAGTAGGTATGGATGATAGTGGTTGCTCGGGGTAAGTACGGTATATCTCTGCAGGTAGAGGATTATACGAGGGTACGGAACGACGTAGGCGAAAATGTTTTCCTAACTTATTCGGCGTAGTGAAAGGAAAAGTAGCGAGAGTGGTATGAGTTCGCGGTACATAGGTCCGTGCTATATTTAGAGGAATAACGAAACAAGCTTTTGTTTGAGACTTTGTTATATAATAATATGTATGTATTTTCATTATTTGCTTATTTATTTAATTTTATCTATATATTCACACATCTAATATAGAATTATTAAAAAAGGATATATTATAGTGTATAAAGGTGATGCTTATAAAAAGGCAAAAGTGATTGACTGATGTATCAACGCACAGGGCTAAAAACTTAAAATTTTGCACACGTATTTCTCTTATGACGTAGGAATCCACTAAGGAAGGATTTTTCAAAATTCAACCCCAAGGGGGTGAAATAGGGGATAACTATGATAAGCATAACTTCCGCTTGCGAAGCTGCGGGCAACACCTAGTTTTTTATGAGTAAGTAAACGAGCTGTCGATTCACCTGATGGTAAGTACCACCGTCACCCATGGACATCACCGACACCGATGACATTATTTTGTGATGCGTTGGTCAAGAAAGAGAGAAGAGAAAGAAAGAAAGCCAAGCAGATCTGCGACTGGAGAATGCTAGCAGAAATGTGGTTTTTTTAATTTTAAGTAAAATAATACGACAAATAAAACAGTGAAGTAGATAAATATTGATGAACTAAATACAAACATACCTACATAAATCCAGCTTATCTATACTAATATTATAAAGAGGAAAGATTTGATTGTTTGCACTGAATAGGCTCCGAAACTACTGAACCGATTTGAAAATTTCTTTCACTGTTGGGAAGCTACACTCTATCGCCGGGTGACATAGGCTATTTTATCTTATCAAAAAAATTAGGGATCATTAATAAAACTCCAATAATGTAACACAAGGTGAAAAAAATAAACAAAACCGAAGCAAAGCGAGGGCGGTTACTCGTAGGTATATAATTAGGAATTATTTTCGGGATAATTGAAATATACGTATACGCTAATGTGTTCAACGGTTGGTTTCAAGAATACCGTTCTCCATATTTTAGGAGGCGTAGAACATACACTACGCTGGTCTTCTGCGGATTTGAGGACAGTTTTTCATTGCTCGAATTTTACTTACATTCATTTCAACATGGAAATGTAACATTTTGATCCCAAACATGCCCTTAAAATTCTTTAAAAGAGACTAGGCTTCAGCCTCCTATTCTGAACTATTCCTGAACTTGTAAGTTACCAATGTCACGGAGTCACAAAACAACCCAATCTCAAATAAAAGGGGAGTAGTGAGTTTATCAATGACAATAAACAACCTTCGGCCTCATGAATATGGGAAAGGGTAAAGGAAAACTTATAGGTGGGTACATTCTTTCGGGACGGCCACGTCACTTTCACGCTGGTAGTAGCCAGGGTTGCCAACATAATATTTAAAAAATAAATTAAACAAATAACTGAAATAACAGTAGCAAGTATGAATCAACATATTAAAAGCCTCTTTACTTAAACACTCATTTATTTTTAACCAGGATCACTTTGGACCTAAGTTATGGCCAAATACAATTATGTGCACATTGGAGATGAAGCTAACATTTTTAACCGACTTCCTGTATTTTTATGTTTGTTATCTCAGAACTTTCGACTGGGTGAACCGATTTTGATGATTCCTTTTTTAATCAAAAGCTTGGTGCTTGTTATATGGTCCCACTTAAATTTGAGCGAGATCTGATTCGTAGTTTTTGAGTTAGCCCTAATTTTGAAGTCGGTTATTATGTAAAATATGCCTTGTCTGTCTTTGACTATCTTACTTAATAATATAAATATCATTTCAAAGTGTTTCTTACTCTTTCACGCAAAAAACTACTGAACGGATTTTTATGAAATTTTGCACCCAGGTAGACCATGGACTGGAATAAGATATAAGGTACTTAATATCCTGGAAAACACGAGCAAAGTCGCGGGCAGAGCGCTAGTACAACGTAAAAGTGTTAGAACTTAGAGTTGACTTGGAAAAAGTTGTATATTCAAGATTTTCCGCAAAAATCCATCCCTGCGTGCAACACCGCCGGCTGGCAATGACAGCCGTTGTTCCGGCGAGCGGGTGAAGGGAGGGGGGGTCTGTTAGGGCTGTTCAGCGCTGTTCACAACGATTAATCGATTTCCGTATTCAAAGAGTCAGAGCAAATTACAAGTCAATCGGCTCGCAAATTGAACGCGAACGAATTGTGAGTGTGTGACGTGACGGTCGAAACAAGGTCTTTGTTGGGGTAATTACTTGGCCTATAAACTGAAATTTTGTGACGTTTTATTCGCTCGAATAATTGTCCCTCTCCCGGGATTAGGTGTCCTCTTAGTTCTTACATAGTGGAGGTATACACCTTAGGTCACGCTGGCCTGGTAAGGATTGGGTTGACTTATACACGTTTGACAATATCATGGAGAAATCTCGATACTTAGGTTTTCTGATGATTTTCCTTCATGTTATAAATCGAATTTAGTTTGAAAATTAGTGCGTGCAGAATTCAAACACGAGCCCGTCGTAACCAACATTATGTTCAAATCATTAGATTTTAACTGCTCCTGGGACGTCCACTAAAGGATTTTTTTCATTACCTAATCGTGAAAATGCTAGTCAAGTAATTATTTTCTTTTGTAGACAGATTAATAATTAGTTTTAATGGACTAAAAAATAAAGAAATAGGTATAACACAACCTTTTTTCTGAAAGATTTGGGGATCAAATTTGTGTCAATCGGCCCAAGGGAGGTGTAATAGATGATAAGGAGACCACGATTACTCTAACAGGCTTATAAATTCACAACTCAATAATCAATCGACCCACAAAATAACCAGCATTCGGTGAGCAAGTAAGCACACATAGCACGAAAACAATTTCATAATACTTGCGCAGTTCGCATTCAAAGGTTCCAGAGGTGAATGATTTCGATAACATCACGTACGAAGTCGTGTCGTAAAAGAAAGAAAGAAACTTGTTCTGGGCTCCGCGGCACGGCAGGCTCGCGCTAATAAATCTCGGGAATCCGCCCCCCGACTCGAGTTCCGCCTTCCAGTAGTATTTAATAAATATTGCCTCCTTTCCACGAACATAGAACATGTGAGCTTTTATAATAAATAGCTCTAAAACTTACAGGTGACTCGAAAAATTATTACGGTTTTGATTGAATTAATTGATGCCTTGACTTCTCGTTTATTAAGGAAATTCACGCCCAGTTTTAGTTGGGGTACAGTCACGAGCATAAATATATGACTATGGACACGTCTGCAATAATATCTGCCCAAGAATGCGTTCAATAATATCTGTCTGCACGGACGCAACAAAAATATCTGATATTCATAGACAGCATGTTAAAGTGACAACAAAATTATCTGATAAAAAAGTGCATCAAAAAATTGTGACAACCGCCCAAAGCAATAATATGTGACGACATTTATAGTCACAAAATAATGTGATCACTCTTAGAGTGCAAATATATGTTTGCCGTTTACTAATTCTACATTTCTGTAAGCATTTGCATTGATTCCTCAATCATAATTATGCATAAATATATGACGTTCAATAGTTGGCAAAAATATCTGACGTAAATCTTTTATTTTTATGCTTTTTACCCGACTGCGCGATGCAAAGCAGGGCAATGTGTTTATCAGTCTATGTATGTTCCTATGTGGCGTCGCGTTATAGAGACCAAACGGGTTGACCAATTTTGATGATTCTTACATCAATCGATTCGCCTTAACCTTGCGAGTGTCACTAAAGTCATGACAATAAACAGGGACAACCAGACACCATAATTATCTAAATGAAAAAAAAAAACAAAATTTGACGAACTACGTCAAGTGGGGTATCGTTAAATAGGTAATCAAAAATGATTTTTAGGTTCATTCATCATTTTTGATTTTAAGTGACAGTTTAGGATATACAGGGTGAATTTTTATAGTGTGCAAGGATGGTCAAATCCGAAACTAAAGGAATATCGAAAAATGCTTAAAGGAGTCTCAAGACCGATTTTGATTAAAACTAAAACTACATCATTACATTTTTGAAAAATAAATATTCCTAGCCAGGAATCGAACCCATTGATTTTGAAAAAAACACACCCTGTATTATTACACCATTCGATAGTGTCATTGAAAAGGATAAAATTCTGGGAAGTAATGACATACGGCAAATTTAAGGAAAACGTTTAATTTCATTAAAATTCACATTTTTAGTACCTTATCCGTAGACCCGCGGTAATCCGGACCCTTTCTAATCCGGTGCATCCTGTAATCGAGTGGATAAAAGATAAAATACCCATTAAGATTGTAAGCATTTGCATTGATTCCTCAATCATAATTATTAGGCATAAATATATATTATGACGTTCAATAATTGGTAAAAATATCTTAGTGGGTAGTTTCTTTTTTATCCACTCGCCGCGGTGTTACATTTGAGATTTTTGCTTGTGAATGTTTGGTGAACTGTTTTGACTACATTTATGAAGTTATTTATCATGGCTCGAGTGATTTGATTGAAATAATTACTTTTTAACAAAAAAATTAAACCAACGAAAAAAAACTCAGAAGCGAAAAATCAAATAAACCATTTAGTATTATAAATTATGATCCTAAATAAACAGTAAATAAATAATTTTGAGACCATGCCAAACAGACAACATTAATTACATGGAGCGTAAAATAACGGCAACGGCATGCGATGCACACGGCAGCAGCAGCGCGGCGCACATCTTTTCACAGTTTGTTTTTTCATCAAAATTATTTATTTACTATTAATTTAGGATCTTAATTTATAATACTAAATGGTTTATTTTAGTCAATTTTTTCGCTGGGTATATTTTTGTTAAAAAGTAATATTTTTTTTTAATTTTTAGTTGTTATAAAAATTTTTAATCTATATACATATATAAATCAATTGCTGTTCGTTTGTCTCGCTAAAACTCCGAAATGACTTGACTGATTTGGCTAATTTTGATCTTGAAATATTTGTAGAACTTCAGGGAATGTTTAAACGGTGAGAAACATAAATAATAAGTAATAGAATTACTAAAAACGACAATTTAATTTTCCAATACAAAATGTTCCTAGCTGTGAAACATTTGATGCGTTTTGTCAAATTGTCATTTGGTCGTCAAACATTTATAGGTGCGTTCAGAAATTTGTCTGTTTCATAGCTGTAGTATAAGGTTCGATCTCTTTGAAAACTTAGGACCATAATTATTATATAACTTTCTAATGTAACCTTAGGAACATATCGTTACAACAAAGAGATCCAATTAAACTATATAACACATTGTCTACTAACATAAATAACGAATTTAATCGAATATTCAAGCTTAGGTACATAGATATAGCCAAAAATAGTAAATTTAGTGATTGGGCTACTGTAGGTATTTATAAAAGTAGAAACAAAATGTATGACCTCTATGCCGAGGAAAAATACAATTTTTCTCCAACTTTCCACGAGCATGTGAAAAATTATTCTAAAATCTTTAAAATCGTTTGCATTCAAGCGAAATCAATGTATATAAAGGACAAAATTATTAACTCGGATAACAAAATAAAAACGATTTGGAATATAATTAGCAGTGAGAATGGTAACGCAAAGTCCTGTGATTTCAGTTACGAATTGTTGATTAATAAAAATATAATCACTGCTGATAAAGACGTGGCAAGCGAGTTTGAAAATCATTTCTGTAACATTCCTATAACGTTAACCCGTTCACTAGCTTCTTCACCGGCGGAAGCACTTTCTATATTAAAAAATCATGTTAATGAATGTAACATTTTATTTGAATTTAAACATATAACCACTAGAGACTTA
The DNA here is from genome assembly GCA_963932265.1 of Thymelicus lineola. NCBI lineage: Eukaryota > Metazoa > Arthropoda > Insecta > Lepidoptera > Hesperiidae > Thymelicus > Thymelicus lineola. The sequence goes on along the minus strand of OZ010681.1, from coordinate 4,226,540 downwards.
ATTAAAGCATTTCAGTCTCTGAAGGTAAAGAATACAGGTGACTTGTGGGGCATCTCGGTAAAAATAATACAGTATATTATAGATATCATAGCTCCATATTTGGTCGTAGTTTTTAATAAATGTATAGATCTCGGTATCTTTCCAGATCTTATGAAATGCAGCAAAATCATTCCACTTTTTAAAACAGGTGAAAAAACTGATGTAAATAACTATAGACCAGTTTCTGTTTTACCAACTCTTAGTAAGATCTTCGAAAAGATAATACTGAATCAAATGTTAACCCATTTCAATAATTATAAATTATTACATCCTGAGCAATACGGTTTCACGAAAGGCCGGAGTACAACCGATGCCGGAGCTAGGCTTTTAAAGCATATATTTGAAGCATGGGAAGCATCACAAAATGCCATAGGTGTATTTTGTGACTTATCTAAGGCATTTGATTGTGTTGAGCACGAAACATTGCTGCTTAAACTTGGCCACTATGGTATAAAAAACAAGGCCATTAGCTTGATCGCGTCTTATTTGAGTGATAGAATACAAAAAGTAAGCATAAACGATATTAAGTCATCGGGGTCACCGGCTGTGATGGGTGTACCGCAGGGCTCTATATTGGGTCCGTTTCTTTTTCTGGTATATATTAATGATTTACCACATTATGTAAAGAACCAAGCGGATATTGTACTATTTGCTGATGATACATCATTAATATTTAAGTGTGAAAGGAATAAAGTAAATTTCGACGACGTAAATAGTGCTCTTTCGCATGTTTCGCGTTGGTTCACTATCAATAACTTACTTTTGAATGCAAAAAAAACTAAATTTATAGAGTTTGTGCTACCTAATGTTAAAAAAGTCAGCAAATCTCTTAAACTAAATAATGAAACATTGCATATGGAGGAATCAACGGTCTTTTTAGGGGTGACCTTAGATAGTAAACTTCAATGGGGCCCACACATAACAAATCTCGTGACAAAACTTGGTAGGGCTGCTTATGCTGTTAGGAGAATAAGGCAGTATACTGACGTCGAAACTGCTAGGATAGTTTATTTTGCTTATTTCCACAGTGTTATGTCATATGCCATCTTGCTGTGGGGCAAAGCAGCCAATATAGAACAAATTTTCATACTCCAAAAAAGGGCTATTAGGGCTATCTATAAACTTAAGTCTCGGGAATCTTTGCGTGAAAAGTTCAAGGTAATAGGTATACTTACAGTAGCTTCCCAGTATATCTTCAATAATGTAGTTTTTATAAGGAAGAATATAAACGCGTATAACCAATACCAGCTTAACCCATTTGACGCCATACAGAAGCGCGCGGTCCGAGTTGTCAACGACCCACGAGTCACTCACAGGTTAGAACACCTGAGTTTCAGAAGAGACATCGGTTCTCTCTGCGTGTTCTACCGACTTTACAACGGTGAGTGCTCCGAGGAATTGTTCGATTTGATGCCTACGTCTCTTTTCCATCATCGCACCACTCGCCGAGGATTGAAGTTCCATCCACATCGATTGGAGTCGTGGAGTACCACTACAGTCCGATTCGCACGAACTTTTTTGCCACGTACGTGCAAACTGTGGAATGAACTTCCTTCCGAGGTATTCCCGGAATGCTATGACATGGGGCTCTTCAAAAAAGGTGTAAAAAGAGTTCTCCTTCAGGGCCGGCGTTGCATAGGCGATTCCTCTGGTATTGCTCATGTCCATAGGCGACGGTAGCCACTTACCATCAGGTGGCCCGTCTGCTTTTTCGTCTGCCCTTCAGGCTATAAAAAAAAAAAAAAAAAAAAAAATAAAAAAAAAAAAAAAAAAATTTGATATTAATAATCGCCAAACAAAAAGAATGTATCAATTAATTACGCCTTCGTTCCGCCTAAGTAAAGTGCAACGATCTTTCATAGGGCTTGGTGTACATTTCTATAATAAAATCCCAAAATTAATACGTGACTTGCCAATAGAATCTTTCAAAAAACGTGTAAAACACAATTGTTAAGCAAGGGATATTATAGTGTAGACGAGTATTTAAATGACAAAGACGCATGGAAATGATTAGCTCTGCAGCCAGTTCCACTCAGAATAGTAAACTTTTGTACGTTAATATCTTTTTTGTAATATTTTTTTAAAAGATGTGCTGAGGAGTTTCTTTAGGCTTTTCTTCTCCTCCATGACAAAGCACCTTCCGAAAAGCTAAAAAATGACGTGCATAAGAGTATCAATGATACCTATATGAATAAAATATTTTGACTTTGACTTTGACTTTATCTTACTTTTTTATTTTATAACTGGCAGTTGAGGGAGAGGGACAGGGGAGGGAGAGGGGGGAGTTATTAGGTGGTCCAAAGTTTGCCGGGTCACCTAGTATTAATTATAAATATTGGGGGTAATTTCCAATATGTATCATGTGTACTGTATACAGTCAGTTACATATAAGTTATTACTTGTAATGGGTGGTAGATTCAGTTACCACGTAAAAAAGTAGTAGATGAAATATCAATCATCCCCTATTGTTATACCTTTAGGGGTAAAATTTTGTTTCCAAATTTTAATGAGAATAACTTCAAGGTATACATTCACGTATACCTTGAAGTTATGCGTAGCGTAGTTATGAGTAGCAGTGATAGCCTATTGGTTAGAACGTTGATCTCCCGAACGCGGGGGCCCGGGTTCAAATCCTGGCACGCACCTCTAATTTTCAAATATTATGTGCGTATTACAAGTTAATTATCACTTGCTTCGGTGAAGGAAAACATCGTGAGGAAACCTGCACACCTGAGAGTTCTCCATAATGTTCTCAAAGGTGTGTGAAGTCTACCAATCCGCACTTGGCCAGCGTGGTAGACTATGGCCTGTACCCCTCACATTGTGAGAGGAGACCCCGAGCCCAGCAGTGGGACAATTATGGGTTGTTGCTTTGCTTTTTTGCTATTATACATACACTACCTATCCAATAAAAAAAGAATCGTCGAAATCTGATCTTCCATTACAAAATTTTTGGGGTAACGGGTAAAAATTCCGTGGGTGAACAATCAATTATCCCCTATTTTCGTACCTTAGGGTAGGAATAAAATTTTTCAAAAAAAAAATAACAGCAACTTCAAGACATATCCTATCCATTAAAAAAAGAATCATCAGAATCGGACCACCCTTTGCCGATTGCTGCGTCATTATACATTAAAAAAATATGCGTGTCAAATTGAGAACTTCCTTCTTTTTTTTCGTTGGTTAATAAAATAATCAAAAACAAACTGTTTTTTAATTATCTAAATAAATAATAGTTTAAAAAAACTAAAAAACACGCTTTTATAGAAAACCCAACTAAAAAAAATAGAAAATAAATTTGAATTAAGAATCGTGTAATTGTAATAAAAGCGTGAGGTGCATGGTCTCAATGAGTAGAAGGATTATCATTTTGATAATATATTAAAAAGCACCCCACGCTTTAATTAAACACCCACGCTTAATTCAAATTTATTGTCTATTTTTTTACTTGGATTTTCTATAAAAGCGTGTTTTTTAGTTTTTTTAAACTATTATTTATTTTTTAATTTTTTTGTTTGATTTCGTGAAATGAAATTTAGGTTTTTTTTCTTTCTTTCTTTTTTTCTTTAAATATTGAATTGTCATCGGTCCTCGATAAGTCTACGAAGTTTGAAAGAAATCTCACCAGTTAAAGCTAATTAAAGCGTGTAATTAGGTTTTTCTTTCTTTCTTTCTTTCTTTTTTTCTTTAAATATTGAATTGTCATCGGTTCTCGATAAGTCTACGAAGTTTGAAGGAATCTGACCGTTTAAAGCTAATCAAAGCATATAATTAGGTTTTTCTTTCTTTCTTTCTTTCTTTTTTTCTTTAAGTATTGAATTGTCATCGGTCCTCGATAAGTCTACGAAGTTTGAAAGAAATCTGACCAGTTAAAGCTAATTAAAGCGTGTAATTAGGTTTTCCTTTCTTTCTTTCTTTCTTTTTTTCTTTAAATATTGAATTGTCATCAGTTCTCGATAAGTCTACGAAGTTTGAAGGAATCTGACCGTTTAAAGCTAATCAAAGCATGTAATTAGGTTTTTCTTTCTTTCTTTCTTTCTTTTTTTCTTTAAGTATTGAATTGTCATCGGTCCTCGATAAGTCTACGAAGTTTGAAAGAAATTTGACCGTTTGAAGTGGGTCAAAATCAAGTCCAAAGAGAAGTTACAAATAAACAGACAAACAAACATACAGGGGAAGCTAATATAAAGCGTGTAAAATAAAAAGCTATTGTACAGTACCATCTCTGTAAAACTCTGTGAATCACTTCAAAAAAAGTGTTGTCATTCGTAAAATCAAAAAGTGTCGAAATTTTCCGTCTAGCCCCCTTTCACAACGCGCGATAAGGAACTTCGTTCCAAAAGTATAAAAAATAAAAGATCGTCAGATATTTTTGCCAACTATTGAACGTCATATATTTATGCATAATTATGATTGAGGAATCAATGCAAATGCTTACAGAAATGTAGAATTAGTAAACGGCAAACATATATTTGCACTCTAAGAGTGATCACATTATTTTGTGACTATAAATGTCGTCACATATTATTGCTTTGGGCGGTTGTCACAATTTTTTGATGCACTTTTTTATCAGATAATTTTGTTGTCACTTTAACATGCTGTCTATGAATATCAGATATTTTTGTTGCGTCCGTGCAGACAGATATTATTGAACGCATTCTTGGGCAGATATTATTGCAGACGTGTCCATAGTCATATATTTATGCTCGTGACTGTACTTACTTATCATATTTAATCGAAGTAATGTGGAAGACTACCTATACGATTTATGTATAAGACATCACTACAAATTTTTATGCTAAGTTTTAATTTTCGAGCGAAAATAATCGTACTGTAAAATAATTATGTGGTCTCCGGGCACGGACGTGCCATTTCTCGAGCGCTTCAAAACAACTAAGCCACCTATTTTGACTAAGGTGTGGAGTTTGTGGATTTAGGGCTTGTAGAGTTAGAAGCTTGATCTGACAAGTTTTTGACATTGCGAGCCAATGTTCTCGTGTTGGCAACATTTTACATGAAAATGTCTTTGGTGGGATAATATTTCAATTATTTGTGTTTGTAAAAGGCGATATATAAACAATGATACAAAATAAATCAATATTTTTTTAACCTTTGTTGTTTATTACGCATATACTCACAAAACACAACAAGGCGTACTTTACCTTCTATAAAACCATAATATTTTTTATATCAAAATTATATCGTATCAAAATAATAATATCGTATTTAATTATTTTTAAACCATACCATACCATATTCGCTTACTTTTTATATTTATTTAATATGACAATACAATTCAGACAAAGGTTTGCCATTTTATTATAATTACCACTTACCAGAATATATGAGGATTTAACACGCGACGTTTTGTAAAATAAGCTATCTTTCCTTCCTTCCTTTTGAAATGATGCAAAATGAATATTTATTTTAATTATGATTATGTATATTATATCTAATTAGATATATTATGCGGCATGTTAATGGCACTCCATAAGTTTGGCATCGTAGCTCCCAAACGGATGAACCGATATTGATCTAGTTTATTCGTTTGAAAGATGATTTAATCTTTAATTATTTTGTTTAAGAGTGTTCCTAAGAACACTAGTTAACTATGTTTAGTGTTAATAAAACTGTCGTGAGTTTTTTTTAATTTTAGTTTAAGCTTATTTCAGAATCTGACATGGGTAGCTAGTACCTAGTATCTAGCCATGGCATAGCAAAAATGGCATTGCCAAATAATCACATAAACCGAGTAATTTCATTTCTATTTTTAACTCAGCCACGGACTTATGCAGCATTTTTGAGAAACAAAAATTTTTTATTATATTTTTTAATTTTTCGATCTCATTGCGCACTCCATAGCAGCCGTAGCATGTTGTATCGAAGGCGGTTCTCAGCCACCGATGCGTATCTCAGAAATAGGTGGAATTGGTAGGCGGCATATTATTATGCCGGCTACAGTGACAGAGCGACTATGTTATGTTGAACCGCCCAACAAGCCCAGCGCACGCAACAAACTAAATCAACAACCAATAGAAGAGTTTTAAAGAAAGAAAGAAAATAGAAAAAGAAAGAAAGAAAGAATTTTTTTATTTCTATCTTCTATGTATAAACATAGAATAGACATAACTTATATTAAGTAACATACTTAATTTATACTTAGTTTCGTGTCTGTTACTTTTATAAATACAGGCTTTGAAAAGGAGGAGGTTCTCAATTCGACTGTATTTTTTTAAGTTTATTACCTCAGAACTTTCGACTGGGTGAACCGATTTTGATGATTCTTTTTTTAGTCGCATCAAGTCCGCTGCAAACTTGACAAGTGAACTTGATCGTGTATGGCCAGCTCAACTAAATATCGTCGTATTTGAAGTTAGTTACAACTTCGTCTTACATTCGTTGAAGAGATAGGTGCGAACGGTGAAAGGGTTTTTATTACATGAAAAGTCAACAATGTAGTAAGATAATCTTGCATTTAAACATTGCATTTATATAGCAAAGAACCTGCGAAAAAATGCACAAAGAATTTCCAATACAAGCTGTTATTATTATACTCAAGTGGCATGTTTGTTTGCGAGTCCCAAAACAAACTTAAAAACAAAGCGTTAAATGTATTCGTGGACGTAAATCATTGATTAATTAATCAACGACCGTAGTGAAGCGTTGTTACTCAAAGAAGCTATAATGTATATAGTATTTAAATGTGCAGTTATTACAAGTTTTATACAACTAATTTTTAAAATTGAGGCCGTTAGTACTGAACATTCGAGGACTGGCAGTAATACTACAATCCCAAATCTAAACATGGACAACTGGACGTCGTGTGAGGAGTTCCTCGGGAACACCAGCTTCGACAAGAGTAAGGTGGTTGATGTCGACTGGAAGATATTTTACTTCTGGAATTTCGAACTGGAAAACACTTATCATTTGAAGTTCAGGGTTCCGTCCCGGATTGTGAGTGCCAATGATGTTTTATTTTTTAATTGAATTAAATTTAAAAAGTGATTAAATATGGTATAAAAATTTTATATACCGTACCCGTCACCCATGGCCATCAGCAACGAATAGCATAATTGATACCGTGCTGCAGTGGGATAAAAACATTTCACGGTCTATTATATAATTGAAGGGTATCCCATCCATTCATCCGTCTATCAGCCCTTGGAGGTCCACTGCTGGACATAGGCCTCCCCTAACTTGCGCCACTCTGACCGGTCCTGAGCCTTCTGGATCCAGCGGATGCCCGCTGTCTTCTTAAGGTCGTCCGTCCACCTGGTCGGGGGGCGTCCTATGCTCCTTTTTCCGAGACGTGGGCGCCATTCGAGGACCTTTCTTCCCCAACGGTTATCGGTCCTTCGCACTATGTAGCCCTTTGCCACTTCAGCCAGCTAATTTTTTGAGCTATGTCGGTTACCCTTGTTTCGTCTACGGATCTCCATTCGCAGTGTATTTCTCATTTCGCATTTCTGATGCGATCACGTAGAGAAATACCTACCGAGCATAGCCCTTTCCATAGCCCGCTGTTCTATTCTGAGCCTGTGGTTTAGGCCAATAGTAAAGCACCACATCTCGGATCCGTATGTCATCACTGGCAACACACACTGCTCGAACACCTTCGACTTCAGGCACTGAGGGTAGTGTTTTGGACGACAAGATATGACGCAGTTTCCCGAACGCAGCCCATCCGAGTTGGATTTGGAGGGTATCCAAGCTAGTGAAATAGCCTGCCACAGTCGTCTTAGCGCTCTGTTTGCGGGTTTGCCCACATTTTCCGGGATAATAAGTACCCTATATCCTACTCCAGCTTATGGTCTACCTGTGTGCTAAATTTCACGAAAATTCGTTCAGCAGTTTTTGCGTGAAAGAGTAATGAACATACATATATTCTTCTAACCACCGAATCGATGTAAACATGTTGCAGTTGACGGATCGGTTCCGGGTAGAACTGGACGACGAGTTAAATCCACCAGTTAATTGGACGGAAGCGGAACTGTTCATGGAGACGTCCATCGACTTTAGCGCACTGTACATCCGCACCGAGACACCGGGGAAGTTCAGGCTGATACCCTCACTTGCCTTTCAAGGTATTGTACACACAATTGTAGTGGTTTGAAATTCTGGCACGGAGGTTGGGTTTGAATCTTCGCATGTCTAATTGTTTAAACTTTTCGCGTTTCAAGATATCAAGACATTTCGGCAAAATAAATTGCTGATGTAATGCTGTATTTCTGAAAAATTGTGCCTTGCATTGAAGTAATAAATATATTTTGCGTTGACGATTTCCGTATCTTTAGTGACAACTCTTTTAAGGATAGCATTAACGAAGTTATTATAATATATATTATTTAGTCTTTATAAAGTATATTATATTATATTATATTATATCATATCCTACAGAATCTGATTAATGGAGGTCTGTAAAATTGCATAAAGGCAAAAGTTAAAGGAGTTAGCTTGGCAAAGATAAAGGAGAGGTATTGAAAAAACTACATCGCGATACTTGCGTGATCGTTACTTCACAACTTCACGACCAATTTTGGATTCAGGGGTCTGTTTGCGAAGTATTCGGCGAGCAGAGAAAGTTTGACCAAATGAAAGTTGATCGAATGTGTGTTTGACATTGAGCGTGTTTGACAATGTACGTCTTTGACATTGTGCGGATTTGACAAAGTGCTTGTTTGACTTAAGTAAACACGTATATTACTTTTATGCGTTTTTGACCTTATGAGTATAATTCATCTTCACAACGTTCTTTCATTTTCTACTCCCTTTTCTTGGCCAACGCTACCGTGATGCTTTTGATAACGCTGATGTTCAGGTAGATCGTCAGCTCGTTTGTGGGATATTTCCATAAAAAACACATATTTATATTTCCAGTAAAATCGGTTCCATATCTCATCTTCGCGTTGAAGTACGTGGAGCCAGGGTACCTGGGCATCATGAACTGTAAACACCGGCTGTGCTACGCGTTGGCGCCTGTCGATAGAATGCCGAAACCGGAAGACGTAAGCGTGTGTTGTGTTCAAGTTGAAATTTATGAAGTTGGTGATGACACACATATGAGCACTTGCACACACACAGACACATGCACGTACAGATATTTTGTATGACGATGTGTGTGTCATATACGCAATATGACTGATAGTCGAGCATATCCATATTCCAATCCGAATTTCCATAAAGTAGTTTTGACAGATAAATAAAAATAGATTGTGAGCGTGTAGAAACTTCCAAGGAGAATAATTTTTAATTACATTTACACTAATTTACAGGGATACAATATGATAATATTGGTCATTAAGCTTGTCAATAAAATAAATCAACCATTTCATCACAAGATGGCTTCAATAAGGTGTAATTCCTGGCTATTTTTATAGTACGGAAACTTAACCTAATTCTGATTGTGATTTGACTGCTTTTCTTATACCTAGTTTATGTGGTTGCAGCTAAAACTGGAAGCGGACAAGATCGGTTTCTACAGTGAGCATGGTCGTTCATACCTGGTGAAGGCTGACCCCAGACCCTCGCCAGCTCCCTTCAGCAGGGACGACGCTGATAATGACGAGGACCTCGATATTTTAGAGCACGGGTTCCAAGGAAACTATCTCGATGATGAACCTCAAGGAATAGACGATGACGATGAAGAATGATTATTATAATATAACAAAGAATATATAAAATCTATTTAATTTTGTATTTATTTAAATTCTAATAGAGTATGATTTGGATCGATTTTTATGTGTAGTAGTTAGTGTTTTAAACGAGTAAATAAACGCTTTTGGAGCCTGAACTGTTTATAGAATAATAATAGCCTAGTACATGTATGTATATGTCGGGAATAGGTGGTCCAGAAAATAATAGACTGTGGGTGTTTACATCATTTTAATCAGAAACCCATTGAAACACAGGTTTTACACTCGCTACAATACGCGATTGCCGATTACTACCGACACACATGGCTCTGAACAGATTATGATGTCACTTGAATAACATAACCAATCACTAATGGAATGCGGTGAAGTCGGGTTTACATCGCGGTGCGGCATTCAGGATAACCAACCATAATTCACACGTCGCATTGCACACTCACAGCCACCCCAGCTCCAAACCTGCCCGCGCCTCCCGCGCTTACCAAAACCCGCGTGATCAATCCGCCAATCGCTGGCACCATGACTTATCTCATCAGAAGCGACCCATCATGGCCGCATGAATGCTACTCTTCGCAAAGGGTATAACTGTGCATAGAAAACAGTCCACGTGCACTTCTCGCTGGCTTCGGCATACCGCGAACTGACTGATCACACACGCAATACCTGCTCGATTGCAGTCCATCAGTACACACAGTACCCAGTTGTGCTCTCCTTATAGCGAACGTTGTGCCATGCAAATTAAACTCGGCTACCATAATAACGACGTTCTACTCTAGCGTCCGCTCAGCTCGGAGGCTGTCAAAGAGTGCCCGTTGTCCGTTGCGGCGTTGGCGGATGGCAAGTCAATAGCTGTCCTCTGTAACCTCCGCCACCGCGTGTACTCAAATGACAGCAGACAATATGCACGGTGCTGCCATCTTCAACTTCCGAATACACCCAAGCTAGTTCCGGCTTGACGTTCCATTTGATGATTTGAAATCAATGATTTCCGACATACACCTATATGTTTTTTTATTATTAATTTAAGGTCTCATACGGTAAACAAGCGGAATTTTAAAAGTTCGGATCTACTCTCCATCTGACGGAGAGGTAGGTATATGCGGGCTAGCAGTCTGATTGTAAAGTAAGACCATGTCTGATACAACAACATTGTATTGAAGAAGCCTGGGAAAGAGTAAGCCAAAACGTAAACTTCCCATAGCGTTGCCTTAAATAGAAGTGGCACCCGTGTTTTTGATTAGTCTTACAATGGAGATATTAGCGTACGTTGTCATCCATTTAATATTAACAGCCAGTCTCAAAGCTCAAATACCTGAGATAAAGGATGAAGGGATCAAGAAAAACATAGAATTGTGTAAAAAGTTCGCTAAGGATCCCTATTTTGAACCAGAGCTGGTCGTGGGAAAGCCTTGGCGGGTTTATCATACCTGGAACATGAAGCTGGAGACTAAATGCTTGGACATCTCGTTTAAAAACGCAACGCCGAAGGTTACTATAGAATCTATCCTATACTATAGATATACTATAGACTTTACTATAGATTGTTTATTTAAAAGTCGTCCATTTTAAAGTAGGTAATCTCTATGCAAATGAAAGTTATCAGTTTTCTTCAACTTATTGTTTCGTTTGCTTGTACTTATTGTTAATTATTCAGCTATAAAATATTGTCAAATGTTTTAATATTAACACCGCGAAATTGTTTGGAATAATTAGTGAATGATACATATAATTAACGAATGAATTGTATGTCAATTAATCACATTTTTTAGGGTTCTGTATGAAAAAACAAAAAACGGAACCCCTAGCTAGAGGATGTCTCGGTTTCTCTGGGTGACCGCCCTTCACAGCCAATTTGCTCCGAAACTACTGCACCAAATGAGTTGAAATTTGATACTCATATTTTTCTATGACCCAAAGACGAAGGTATAACGTAAATAACTGAATTTTGAAATTTTTTATACATATAAATAAATAAAAAACTGTTTTGCTAATCGTATCGTGTGGCATGTCAAATGATAGTGCTTATTGTAGGGATCTCAAATATATTTTTGTTATAGTTCTGCAATAGATAGTTTTAAAATTATTCAAGAAAGAACGGAAATTAAAGACGAAAATTGACCACCCCCTTATAACTTTGTACGTAGATAATCAACGTACGGAACCCTCACCACGCGAGTTTAACTCGCCCTTGTCCAGTTTATTTACTTTTCAGGACCCGTTCATTGCTATTAAAAGTTCTCGTATTATGTTTAGATTTCAGGAAATCTACTTTTTCAGATGTATTTCTTTTTCTAGATAATGCACCGAATCTGGTCAGACATGAACGACTATATGGAACAGCAACCGTATTGGGAGTCAGCTGCATTGCTTCTGACCATTGGCGCCACTCGCCAGGAGGTGCTGTTGTTCCCAGCCCAGGGTGTGGCTGGCGGGTTCGTCGGGGTTCCCAATGTCATCCGCAGTGGAGGTCACTAGCAGCCTGCGTTTGTTGATGATAACGCTATACAGTAATAGCCCCACTATGATTCCGTGTGTGGGGCGCCATGGACAACACACAAAGACAATAATACAAAACCCAGACTCAAAACAGTTTAAGTTTCCGCCTCGGTAGGAATCGAACTCAGGACCCTTGGATGCACATGTACATTAAAAACCCCAACTTACTAATTGACTTAATCCTTTGATTGGTCACGTTTATTAGACCGGTGTTGACATGCAACAAGACTTCGTTGGCTTGGTATTTTAATCATGTCTGTGTTAAATATTTTATTAAAACAATTTCGAGCGTATTTAGGTACCAATCTGGGTAGGGGTTTCATTTATTTTTGTTCTTAAAAGATCCATTAATGTTTAAATGCATTTTCCAGACATTACACCAATGAAAAATGGCGTACCTCTCCTAAAGTTCCAACTAAAGTTGGTTCGTCACGGCAAGTTCTTGGTGATGATGGACTGCCACGTGGGGATAACCTCGCTAGCGGCGAGGGCCACCCATCCCCCCTACAGGTCAGAAATAGCGGCGGCGGTGGCGGAACTAAACATCGGTGACGGATTTCCAGCTTGTACGCAAGACAAGAATAAGGATGAACAATTTTTTGTAAAATAAAGTATTATAAATTTTGTTTGTGGCATTGTAAAGTTTTATTTCTGTTATCATCCAATCCTTATTAAATCAGGTCTTCAGGAAAAAAGCTAGGCCTGGCCATGGCCAATTCGCACTGGATTGTAATAAATTAGGTGGCCAGGCCGTTATAATAATAACTAGTCCAGCCATAAGTTCTGTTACAAATGAAAATGCTTTTTTTTTAAATGAAGTAATGTAATATTAATAAAATTTACTTCTAACAGCACGCGGCCGCCCCGATCTTTTCTGGTCTTCGACAGACGAAGTGTTGTTGTATCTGTTGATTGTACGATATACGAACATACGGCTGATACCAAGCTTTTGAAGTGTCTGGAAATCTGGAATATGACCGACGGCTCCATACCCACTTTGTGCAAGGCGATCACTGCAATCCTATTTTCTTTAACACCCCATTCCATATTGTAATTTGATAATGAACACGAAAAAGTATGTGAAATGGTGCGAAATCGAAAGAAGTTTTTAAAATAATATACGTGTTCCAAATTCAAAATAATTAAAAAGCTGAAAAAAAGAAAAGTTTTTATGTAACAGTATTTATGGCCAGACTAGGTAATTATTATTTATTTATAGAGGATATTGGCGACGACTCATCATCAACGAGTTACCGTTGTTATTGTTTACTGTTGAAAATATTGGTTTTTATTTGAAGGTTACAATAGCCTTTACCTATAGATAATGTAGAATGTATCTAACTTGTATGAATGTTTACTGCACATTAAATGTCATATAAAGGATATGAGAATTAATATGAAGTATATAGCAGTCTGAATATAGTCATGTTAACGACCGTTGACATCGGAATAATCCGGAAAGGTGCATATAAATTATTATATTTTCTTATATTTTTGGTTGATTATATGAACAACATTTTAAACTATTCAAGAGCATTTCCAACTATTTAAAATATTTTATGGTGAAACGCACTCCAATTAGCATAATGTATGGCGATGTGGTTAACCTGCTAGTCCCACATATCCATTCCGAGTTTCGATAAAGTACCTAGTTTATCAATTCAATACTGGATTGCAGGCAGCTAGAAATTCCGAAGGAGAAAATATTTTACTTACATTTTCTATAATTTCTGATTTTTTATATTTTCTAATAATGTCCAATAGGTACTTATGTGTCTTCTGAAAAAAAGCGAAACTTGGCCACCGGAAATTCGCAGCTACAAAAAATTGTGCGAAGCCTCTGGCGCTGCGTCTAGCCATTAAAATAAATTGTGTCACCGCCGTTAAAGAATAAAATTATATCCTACTAATATTATAATATTAATGTGACAATTTATGAGGATGTATGGAAGTTTTTTACCAAGACCAATATAACGAACACAATAAATCTCTGAAAATGATCGCGTCGACTCATTATCCTTCCAAACCAATAGTCGGATGTGATCACAATTAGAGAAAGGGGTTAGTTAAGGTTTGGTCTCCGTCTGGGTCAGAATTTGAGTACGCTTATTTTCCGTTATCATTCTGTAATTTTAGGGAAGAAGCTTCTACCAACATGAATGAAGTAATCTTAATTATAATTTTTATTAATTAAGTTGGTTTGTGTAGTTTGTAATAAATTCCCTTTCTAGTACTGATTCGATTGCATTAAAATATGGTCACTGCACCAAGTCTTTACGATTATATGATTTGTTACGAAAGATAAAATTTGTGTTTAAATTCTACGTCTTTTATTGGAATAACAGAAGCATATCTGTTCAGGAAAACATTACAAAGTCTACAACCCCATAACCCAGAGTCTACAATCCCGTAACACAAAGTCTACAACCCCGTAACCTAAAGAAACAATTCCGTAAGTCGCAAAGGCTAGTTAGTAAAGTGTACAGTATATGTAAACCGACTCCGGAAAAGATCATCGTTATTTGTAAACGTCACCTTTCGTGAGCAGAGAATGAAAACCTATCACGCGAAATTATGAATATTTTTATGTAAAGTGGTCCTAATATAAAATATTCGAATATGACACATCATTCTTGCAGAGTTGATAATATAGGTAAGACAAACGTTGCTCTTTTTACTTTATTTTTTACAAACAAATAATTAGGTAAAATAAAATAAGAACTTGAATAAATAGAAACTATTGCTTTGAAAAACAGAAATCTTTAATATAAACTTAAGTAAGAGGAGAAAAGTGATTTAGAATTTTATTGAGATTCTTTTCCTAATGAATAACAGAATCCAGTAATTATCCATTTCATAGCAGGCCTACTTTATTAGGTACTAGGAAATCGCCCTCACTTCGCTTCGGAAAAAAAAAAAATAAAAAAAAAAAAATATAGCCTATGTCACCCGGGATAGTACGAGTATAGCTTCCCAACAGTGAAAGAATTTTTCAAATTGGTTCGGTAGTTTCGGAGCCTATTCAATGCAAACAATCAAATCTTTCCTCTTTATAATATTAGTATAGATTTATGTGCAATTTATCAGGTACCTACGCTTGCAATCAGAACTACTAATATTATTCAGGGTATTTAACTATACCTGTACTAAAATCGATGGCAAGTTCTGAAATTAAAAACAGAAGTTCCAAGTTCTGTACCTCTGCATTCAGTAAGTGCAAATATATAGACGGAGTTGTAAACAGATATGTAGTACGCGGAAACATGCGATTCTTACCGGTTTTGTTCATTCTTGCCTCCATTGAAGCTAAGCGTAGACCTTCAGATAGCCAGGTGGACAGACAAACAAAAACAAATGGTGTGGATGTATATCCAGATAGATTTTCAGAAGCAGTAGACTTCGGACATGTTTATCGCGATGACAGAAAACAAATGACAGTCGTGGAACCTGATATGGTCGAACCTAGAAATGTAGAACATGCAAGGCAACTACTTAGGAAATTGGGAATTGATGTGGGGGGTCTGAGAAAACCAGTAGTTCCTGCAGGATTTACAAGTGTGCGTGATGCAATTATATATAACGAGCGAATGAAGACAGCAAAGAGTGACAATAAAAACAAACAGATGGAGAGAAATCATACACCTCAACGTGTGAGAAATGTATGTATGAATTAAAAATTGTATGTTTTGGACATGTTACATCATAAAATCATCATCATTACTCATATTTAAATCGTAGAAGTAATTATAATTATATTTTTTTATATTTTCCATTATATGATTACATTCGAAAATATTTTAAGAATTCCGTATTCAAAGAGTCTATAAAATGTATATATTCACAAAATTGCTGGCCATTCTCCAGCCATCCTTTCTGATTCAGAACGTATGCTAGTCGCATTTGAGAGACTTTTTTATATTAAGCTGACAGAAATTTGTAAGATAAAAATCATGTTAACCTAATGATTATTGTGTTCTTTCTCAATTTTCTTAAAATTAAGTACTACAGTCATTTTACGTGTAATATAATACATTTACGTATGTTCTTAGATTACACAGACTATTCGAAAATCAGTAGAAGATGAAATAAACAAGAAATATCCCGTTCATCGCATTCCCACTCCCCGTCCAACTTCTGATGAGGTTCCTGTTGGAATAGTTCCTAAAGATAACGATCATATAGATCAGTACTTTTCAAAATCTGGTTTTAATTTAGTGTCAGATGATGAAACACGTATAGATACGAGTAATTGGACGACGTGTAAAGAATTTGCCAAAGGAGCAGTGTTTCATCCTGATGACGTGGTTAACTTGCAGTGGGTGCCATTCTACATTTGGTCGACTGACCACTTTGTTACTTCTGTTATTCATACGTTGGCATATCCTACAAAAAAGGTGAGCGTAAACTGCAGTCCGCAATAAACATATTATTATGTATATGAAACACACTACGCGGTCAGTAAAAATTACAATTAAAAAAAATGTCTTTGTCAAAAGCAACACAAAAATACAAAAGAAATATGATTATGACTTATTTAAGATATTTCTATGTGATTTGCCATATCTATTACCTACTTACTACCTAAAGGTATAATCTAAAAAGTAAAAATAAAAATAGTAAAAATCTAAAGAGTTACTGCATCAAATATTTTTTTAAATTTCTAGCGTGTCAATCAATACAAGGAACTATTTAGTCCCTATTTGAATGTGCGACTAGATTGGGAGCAACCCAAACTACTTCTGAAAGAAACCAAGGAAATGTTATTGATTGCTGGTGATAGAAAAGGTCTATTTTATGGTATACCATACATTGAATTGCCAAGACCTGTTAAGAGTGAGTGTAATGTTTTAATTTTAATATATCTTCTTGAGGTATTATTATTAATATGAATATTTTCAAAAATATTTTGACTGTCTAATTTTTACAACAATTTTCAGATTATAAAATAAAAATATCAGTAATAATTGTTCGATTAAAAATTGTGGATCCGTACTTAGCTATGATGTATTGTGATGGTAATTATGCTACCATAATGAGTATAGCAGGAACAGAACCCGAGAACGACGAGGAAAAAACAGCAGAAGCCAGTATTTTGAAATTTCGAGGTATAGGAAATCCTGCAGGTCGAGACCTCGAACTAGAAGCCCATATAGCTAAGTTTGAGAAAGAAAAGAAACGAAGAGAAGAAGAAAACAAGTTCATTCATGTTGAGAAACCAGACGATAGATTAGATCCATCTTTGTGGTGAACTAGGCATTAAGAGATATATTGTAAATAATATATGTGTCTCCTTCTATTCAAAACTTGAGCAACTAAAATTTTAATTTGCTCAATTATAGACAACCTTGCACTAAAAACAGTTTAATACGTCATATTTTTACATACTATATCTGACTTTTAAATTGTGTGCCAAATATCATCCAAAACCGCTCAGTCGCTTTGTTTCAAACTTTCACATTTAAAATATCATTTGGATGTGTGATATCATGATTTTACAATAGTGACAACTTAATTTAAATAAAAAACAATACGACTATTAATCATTGTAATAATGATTTACCTACTGCTATAATTACGAGTTTTACGAACATACTTATAATTTATTTACCGTTTATAAGATAAATGTTTGTTTTACACGACAAACATTTTTACACATCTTCAAATAAGTACTTAACATTCGTAAAATCCATCAATTGTTAACAACACATGATTAAACAGGAAGTTAAACATCCCAAAGAATGTGTTACAAATTGGTAACACTTTCGTATCTGTAACATTATCCATTCCAGCTTCAACCATCTTAGTGTCAAGTTGATCTTTCAGGATTGTCAGTTCAAGTTACAATGTTTAATAGCAGTCTTTTGATAAGTTTTATCATTAATATTTGTTTCGTTACCCTTACCACAACTGTACTAAGACAGCATGGCCCAAGCGGCCTGGAAGAGAACGAAACGACCACTTGCGACGAGTTTAGTAGATATGCTAGGTTTAACCCTTACTCTGTACTGAATTCGAAATGGATGGTGTTTTATTACTGGGGACCTCCGCAGAATATTCTTGTATACAAGTTTTATATTCCTGGAGAGAAGGTAAGATTTATTTATTATTGTTAAGAAGAATATTATAAGTGTGTACAGTGTGAGTTACTACAAGAGAGACTTTGCCTTCGTCTGTTTTAGTCCTTATTATTAGAGCAGGAAATTAATCTATTTTTCTTTATATTTTTAATTTTAATCAACTATAATTTGTTTTACTATTGAATAGGAAACCGTGTACCTGAAAAATCTAGTGAATGGCGCCGTCAAGGAGGCAATAAATTGGACGTCGAAATTTGTGCTGATGAAGGAAAAATCAAACAACACTTATCTATTGGTTGAAAGAAACGACAGGGGCGAGTACGATCTTTATAAGCTGTATGGTATGCAACGTTAAAACCTTCTCTGCTTCTCTCTTCTTTTAAAAGTCTCTTCTCTCCTTTTATCATAATTGAGGTGGTTTTGAGTGTTCTTCATCTCACTGCTGGAACAGATTGGTGAACGGGTAAGCAGCAATTTAAGGGTTGGCAAAAGTAATTTCGAAAGAATTAACGGCCTACTTATGAGCACGGGTCTAACCTCTTGAGGAGGCCTAGAGTAGTCTAGGCGGGTGTAGACCCGACCACGCTGCTCCAGTACGAATAATTGGTAGTGGTTAGTGGCACCCAAGTGCTGGATGTCCTCAATTCTCATACCACTTAAATCTTATGAAACAGCCGGCACCGACGGCTTTACGTACCTACCTTCCAAAGCACGGAAGTTGTCAAGAATTTTTTGCCGGTATCGATTACCAATCCATATATACCTCATAATATTCTAACTGTATTAAAATATCACAATTTTAACTTGATCAAAAATAATTTTCAGCACATAGAAAAGGTCAAATAATGGAACCTTTTGATGTAAGATTTAAGCAAACTGGAGATAATTTATACATCGCCTTCATGTCGTGCAAAGTACGTATGAAATTTTATACATGAATATTCATATAAATTAATATTATAAATCTGAAAGGTTATGAAGATGTTTGGACGTTTGGATACTATTTTATATTTGTTCCTCAATCACGCCACAACTACCTAACCGATTTGGCTGTGGAATGGAGATAGCTTATACCCTGAATTAACAAGTAGGCTACTTTTTATTCCGGCAAAACCTAGTATCTATTAAATATTATATATCCTAATCCATTATTCTACTTATAGGTGCACTTTATTTTTGTGTGGTTCTATAAATTTAAATTAATTAATATTTTTTTCCGAAACCACTCTACTGCGAGCGAAACCGCAGACAAAAGCTAATATTCATATTATAAATTATCTATGTAGTTGCTTTTCAGCGTCATGAGGTTACGTTTTTACGATTGCAAACGA
This sequence comes from Thymelicus lineola, assembly GCA_963932265.1. NCBI lineage: Eukaryota > Metazoa > Arthropoda > Insecta > Lepidoptera > Hesperiidae > Thymelicus > Thymelicus lineola. The sequence goes on along the minus strand of OZ010681.1, from coordinate 4,206,947 downwards.
GCTACTATTTGACGACGAGTTGAAGACAAAATACTCAAATAATTTGTTATGTGAACCTAAAATGTAGCAAAGATCCTCGCTCACATACCCACATTATCCAATTCCTGCCTATAATAATCCAATTTTTTTTCAACCAGACAGAAATGGTCTTTGTGTTGGCCAGACTAAGAGACGTTCCTCATAAGAAGAATATTCAGGATGCAGCAGCCAGGATAGGCTACCGAGGTCGGGGAGGCAAGTCCTTCCTCTACCAGGGTCACCAGTGGATGCCGATTCCAGAGGACGATGACATTGTGTATTGGAAACGGCGTGGACCTAAAGATTTTTGAGCTGATTGAATAAAGACTCTTGGTTAGTGAAGGAGTTTTATTATAGTAAACTACTAACAGCCCTCGATTTCCTTCGGTTTTCGTATAGAACCCCCAATTTTTTTAAATAAAATTTAGCCTATGTTACTCTGATAGTCCGGTCAAGTTAGCCCAGAAACTAGGGATACCACTTATTTAACTTTTCGAATCGTTATATCTCAGTAATGGTGATTCTTAGAAAAAAAGTGAAAAACATTTTCATTGATAATTTATTGATAAGCAAGAGCTTATCAATAAATTAGCTTTATTTTAGCTAACATACTTTTTTGATGTACCTAGTAAAACTTACCGTTTGGTTAAAAAGTATTATATATAAAACCCATTTTTAACAATTTTGACTATGAATACTTTTTTTTGCAAATGGTGTATCGATGGGGACTTTTCACATTTCGTTTATAATGGTGTTCTGAACATTCGTATAAATCAGCTCTTTGCGAATTATTGTAACCTTGAATGTCTAACTTGGTCGGACTATGAAAGAAAAGAGTTACAGATAGTGAAAGAATTTTCGAAATCAGTACAGTAATTTTGGAAACAAAAAAAATCAAAACTATAATATAGATTTTATCTAGCTCTGTGTTTAACATAATATATTAAAATAATTACACAATAACTTCTTTTTCCTGTAATAAGGATTCATTATCACTTCTTGTGAAGAGCAGAGAGAGAGGAAGAGATTTGTGTATTTGTTTTGTGACAGAGGACTGATGCAGTGATAAAAAATGCAATCCAGCTTTTGTAATGATAGAGACAGTATAGATAGCGTATTTAGTAGAGCACTATCTAACTAACAGGTTCTCGGAGTTGCAGCTGCAAACAATGATATTATAAGTAAAAAAGAGTATGTTTTAGACATCATTAGCTGCCAACATGACGGTAAGAGGCCACACTCAGAATATGACATAGTAACTGGTAGGTACTACGTCTTCTGATTTGCATGCTATAACTCGTATATGTTATATGTTAAATATGTTAAACTATCTAGCTTTAGATATAATGTTAAACTTTTTCTGCTAAATAAAAAACGGTAAAACTGAAAAACATTGAATAAATATCACACCCGGTTGAAGTAGGTTGATTTAGCTAATTTGCTCAAATAGGTCTCTATTAGGAGTATAAATATTTAATGCTATTGTTCTCGGTGTCCGCTTGAGGGCGCGTTCTACCATTATTTTACAATTAGGCCATTTCCCTCGTTAAGTAATCATTTTAGGACATTACGAAATTATGAAGAAACATACTTATTGTCAAGAAATTATGCTTTTGCGGTTTTTTGAGCTCTGTTTATTTTACTTACTGAATGTAAATTACAGTAGGCAGTAAAACGAAATGTTATAATGAAATTCAATACAAAAAGCAGTGCTTAAAAATTAAATATGTAATTGCACTTGATAGGAACATTGAAACAAGAATATTTTTAACAACAACAACGTAGTTTTTATGCGAAAAGAGTTTGATTTGGTCATGCTATTGAAATCGCAAAAAATACCCCACATCGTAATTAGTTTACAAACCGTGACATATCCCTTTTAAGTACCATACTTATATGCCGAGGTAATTCCACATAATTTATTATTATATCGAAAGACAGAGAGAGACATAGCTACGATATGATCCAGTAAGTGGAATTTGAAGTTATCATTAAATAATTTATTTATGAAATTCAAAGGACACTAATTTAAACCGGCGCGCGCGGCGGTTGTATTTTAGCAGTTTAAAAATTTAAAAATGCAGGTTTGTTTTTAAGTTGGACAGTAATAATTGGACAGTGAAATATTTAAACGGGTAAGTTAATAAAATTATTGGCAGTAAAATAAATGAAAGTGGTAGTTCCTTATATTCGATAATAAATCTTTACAAGCAGTTCTATAAATAACATAACAGTAATATGTATCCCTAGTATGTTTTAATGGGGAAACATCAAACTGTTATGACCGCATCTAACCCAAGTGATTCAGTAATTCATGAACAGTAGAGAGGATCTGGCGCTCTACAGCATGCATGCAGAATGCAAAGAAAACATGCAGCAGGCAAGCAAGCATGGTTTCTGTCACGGCTTCGGCACTGAGGGGCTCTGGTGGTCCCACGCGAGCTTATCGTCGCAGATGCTTTCAACACTCGCCGCAGCGGCTGAGGCTGGCCGGCAAACCCCCTGCTCCTTAGTTCGCGGGCCACCTCGCCCCTTCACCTTTACGCGGGCTTACATTACACTCTAGGGGTAGGAGGGCAGACAAGACTACGTGGAGTCGGTTTTGCAGCGATTCGTTTCTATAATAATTGGCCTTACTAAGTGGATTTTCAAACGTGTTACATTTCTATGGGTAATTAGTTCATGGGCATTCTCTGGTGCTCGTTCTTTATTGCGGCCCATTTATAACAATAACATTGAGTAATATTCATCATTAATTTTACGGTTTTAAAATTACTGTCACAGTAAAACATTATTTACATTTCACTTTAACACTTAATTACTTACGACAGTATGTACCAGTTATTATTCTCAGAAAATAATCGACATTTTTATGCAAATATAAACACATTAAAATTTGCTTCTGAGAAGCAGTTGGATAATGCACTTGCATTATGTAATTCGGAAAAATTATAATTATGTTACCTACCTACTTTAAACTGACACTTTAAAGAACAAGTTAGCTTCCCTTGAAATGACTGAGAAATCCTCGCTCCAGCCTCAATCCCATTCCCAGACTGTAGCAATAGGACTGTTACCGTTAGAAGAATTGTGGTGGAATACGGTGAAATAACGTACATGTGAAGTAAGGTAGTTTTAGAACGTAGGCGACCTTTAGAAGAGCAATTACATGCTCCCGCGGTGATTGAAGATATTATAACCTTCATAAGACAAAAACTTAAAATTTCGCGCACGTATTCCTCTTATGACGTAGGCATCCACTAAGGAAGGATTTTTCAAAATTCAGCCTCCAAGGGGGTGAAATAGGAGATAAATATGATAAACATAATTTCCGTGTGCGAAACTGTGGGCAACAGCTAGTAAAAAAAACTACATATGTACCTATGTGCTAGTAACCTTCTTCACTTCGCTGCAGTAAAAAAGTTACGGGATTTTTAAAATTAGAATTTCTTTATTATCTGTGAACCGATTTAAACAAACACTGAAAGCTTACAGATACATCAGTTAAAACCACATCAAAGTCGGTTACGTTCTTTCTGAGAGTATGAGAACAAACGTCGAGACAACAATAAAAAAATCTTTTAATAATTTAAAAACACAATGCAATAAACAATTTAAATCGTCGTCAGTCGTTCGTAAAAAAGAATACCTAATGTTTGTGTGAGGTCCTAAGATGCGTATGTATAATTACCCAAGTTCGAGCGTACAAATCGTAATGACTGCAGTTCGGTTATATACGCCGGTTGGAGGTCAAGCGACGTGCTGCAGCCATCAATCTTACACGCCTGTCAATGATGATGGATCTCCTGAGGTCCGGGGCGAATTTTTTTTATTGCCAAGTGTCGAGCAGTCCGTTTTAAGACCCCTCGGCTTTAGTTTCAGTTATCGTGAAACAATTGGTTGAGTTTACCTGAATTTAAGTTGATTGCTGGGCTAGAGCATTGAAGTATTATTACTAGCGTATAGAACCGATACCGTGAACACCATGTATGTCCCAATGCATTGGCGACACGTGGCTTCAATCTTCAATGGTTTAGTTCGATTTTGAAAGGAGAACGGTGGCTCAATTTTAAAAATCGAACTTCCCGGATGGGACACACATTTTGTTCGAGATGTCTGTTCTATGACATTATACTTCAATGGGCTATAGTAGTTTTATCGGCATAGTTCAGGTACCTACTGTATGAAGGAACATTATGATGTGAAAATTGTTTTCTTACTAAATTTTATTTGCAAGAAAACATAGTAAGTAAATACATTATGTGTATCATAAATAGAATCCGTTAGAATTATTCTACAATACATTTAATAACGGTTTTAAAATGTCATTGACTTTATTGATGAAAAATTAAAGAGGGCTTTATAATACAAAATACAGTCATAATGGTGTCGTTTACGTGAAAATTTCGTAGTAAGTATAAAAATAAACCAAGTAATATTTATAAGAGTGATATTGTTTTCACGCCATGTTTTCGATTACCTTTACCGATTAATATTTCGATTACATATCAGTTACCAATGTAACCACTATGTGTTTGTGTGAAAACGAAAATAGGGAAAAATATCAATATTTTCCCAATGGATATTTTTGGCGACGAGGATAATTGAGTTTCAACTTTACGTACGTTTTTTATATTACCTACCTACACGACGATAAATCAAAATACAAACAAATAACTTCAACGTGCTGGAATATTTGACTCCTTCTCAAAGTTATAACTATTCTTCTAACAAAGTGCTACCACTATTAAACGATTAAATATTTTAAACGTTTACCGGCCACAGAATCAAAAAGTCAGAAATAATAATGTAATGTGTGTAATGTTAATGTATATCAGAATGTACTGACTTAAAAATAATGGATGTAATTTAAGTTTAATAAGTAATTTATATTTAGCGATTGATTTGACATATTGTATTATATTTTGTGGTTATTCATATTATTATATTGTAGTTATTGTTGTTTTTCTTTATTTTTTTTAATTGCTGTGCTTTGTTATTTATTTTATATTTTAATTTGTGACTATAAATTCATTAGTGTAATAATATAATTAGTGTAATAATAAATAAATAAATAATAAGGGTTCTCTATTTACTATTTGGTTGGCACCGCGATGATGATAAGTACTTTTGGTGTCACTGATGTCCATGCATAACGGTGTCTACTTACCATTTTAGCATGGAAGACACAAATAGTAGGGACATAATTGTACCGTTAGGTGACTCTGTTCGTTTGACCAATACATAAAAAAATAGAATAGAATAGAATAGAATAGAATAGAATAAAACTTTATTTCTTCAAGTTAGCACTGCAATACAAACAGGCAATATTCTTACATAATACTTATAATAGATATTTTTGCAGCAGTGAGAACTTGACGAAATAGGGCCACACTCAGCACTGGCCGCAGCAAGCCACGACCGCTGGTTTTCAGGGCGACCCTAATTCGTGTAGTTCGACTAGTTTTTTTTCTTTTTTTTTTTTACGCTGTGATATGATCCGGTTATTGGATCCGATGAATTTATACCGGATTCGATACAAGTAAAATATGACGCTGGATCCGGCGGATTACCAGATGGTTATCCAGATTGCAATCCCTAGCTGTGTAGTGTGCAGAGAACTCTTCTAAACAAAAGTTCTATTGGTAGCGAACAGAACTTCACAGCCTTGTAGATGAATAGTTCTTGTGACTTGGTTAGAGGTCAAGTATCCATCAATCATCCACGGCAATGACGTGAGGACTACCCTTCGGCAAAACTATAATTATCGATAACACGGGCTGGGTAAAGGCTTCGTGATATCAGGTGTTAATGCGTTCTTATTTCGGCCGTAGTGGTCGAATAGGGGTGCGGACAAAATGGTAGGAATAATAAACCATAGCTAATTTAAATTAGAAGTTTCGTCGTGTGCGTATTTTTAGGGTTTTATTTGTGACAAAAAAATTGGTTGTCTGTAAAGTCGGTTTACGGACAATGGTTTTACGTGATAACGTCTATTTCGTAGAAGAATAATTTATGATATAAATATTGTCAATTCGCACATTAGGAACGGGAAATAGAATGAAAATTACAATTTTACATATTAAATTACAGATATATATTTCGTTTTATTATTATTCAGCGTATCTCTTTCTCGATACTTTGCGCGCGTTGTGGCTCGTGACGTGAGCAGGCTCGTTACCACGTTTTCGAGAATGCCTTCCAAGCGGACCGATTACGCTTGAGTGGGAGAGAGACGGCCGGTCTAGCGTGCCTCTCTCTCTAATGCTGCGCGCGCTTCCGTGACGTGAGCGGCCGTTACTCGGTTTTCGTGAATGCCTTTCAGGCTCATCGTCTTTATAAACGTTATCACGTTAATAATAAATTAGGTCTTTAAGAGAAATGATGCGTCTGTTATCGATATAAACTAAGCTACTTTAAAGATTAGTGGTAGACTTCCTTCAATAGAACAAAACATGAATAAAATATAGTCGGAGCCACCATCTTACGCATTTTCCTATGGGGTATTCCCAAATAGCTTCCTGTAGACCCTCAATTTTTCATAGCGCATTGGATTCGATGAGCTTTCCATGTTTGTATCCCATAGGTAATTTGTCTACAATATGGCGGCCCGAGAGTCCCAATATTGAACTCTCGTGACCACGAGACCGGTTCTCTAATATTAGTATCACATAGTTAGTATCTATCTATCTTTGATATCACAGACTTTCTTTGAATCACTATCCCCTAACACTGACTCCCCTAATTAATTGAACGATATCTACACGAACACAAAACTAACACTATGAGATCCTAATAGGACTATCAAAGACTCATTAAAAACAATATTAACAAATCAATTCATTCTAGAATAGCCTTTATAACACGCCATTAAAAACCAATGTTGCTCACTCGAGCAATCCAATTAATGCCTTATAAAGCACGTGACACATGAAAATGAAACACAGGGTGCAGAAACTGATGTTTATCTAAACAACGCGATTATAATAAATGTAGAAAAAAAGAAAAAACCTGTCACCGTTCTCAACGCCATAACTCGTCAGACCGGCGTTCACAATTGTCACATTAAAGGGCGACTACATGTAATTCATTAGCCGTTATATAACCGAGATTATCATAAAAATCTAGTAGAAAATAATCTCGGAGCGGACCGAAAAGAATAAATATGCCACATGGAAATTTAGTATCGAAAGTCGAGGAACCCCGCAGTGAGCAAAGGATCCGCGCGGCTTACGTGGCGCTACGGACTACATTTTTTTAGGAGCCGACAAAAACTTTATATATCCTATTATTAAAACACGCGTGTCTATACATTGCGTTGTTATTTAAAACCTAACACTGGCTGCAAACCGTAAAAAAAACACTCAATTAGCCTTAAAAATATGACGTATAACAAAACGGCAGCTTTATTTTTCCACTACGTCAAAGTACGCTACATTCAAATCAAAATAATAGTAACAGACACCGCCGCGGTATATCGTAGCGGTGTAGGAATATTTTGAACTGTCATCGGGAACTAATTTTGTAAGTTTTTTGTGGTTTTCTGTTTTATAATTATATTGTAAAGCGTTGTAGCCCTTGGACGTGCTTCTACCACGTTAATAGTTTATTGTCTGTTGAAAATAACAAAATATATATAGTTCATTAGTCTTTTTTGCTATATCTTGTCCGATGTAGTCCTTTTACAACTAAGTATTTGGACATTAAATTGTTTTATTTTTCTCAAAACTACACAATTTGATCGACTCGACTATTGACGCTTTCTCTTAATTTGCTTTCTTCCTTTAAAAATAGTATAAAATATTAAAATCATAATTTTGATATTGATGATCATACCTCATTGGCATGTTTAAACTTATTTTGATACTATTGACTACCTATAGTTCTGTGATTGCTTAAGATTCCACAGAACTCTTAGGGCAGGTTTTCTCGCGATGTTATTCTTCACTAAAGTATTTATATTTACTTAATTGTGATAAGTATTGCAGGATACGAATACGAATTTCCGATCTGAAGACCTATGTTTATACCCTTACGCCACCGTATTTAAGTAATTTAGGGCATTGTTAATCAATTGCATCGATATTCGCTGATTCTCACTTTAAGATGAATAAGGGGATGCAGCTATAATTAAACTAGTCACGGGAAACATCACAAACTACCCGCACGCGTCGGTAACGCCCCACAAATATTTATACGCAATTCTATACACCAGAACATGATCTTATTTATCTATTTCATGCTTATAAATCTTTTACTACCGCAATGAATTTCACCAATGCAATTAAGACTTTGTATTAGAGGGAATAGAGGGTAATATAGCTTCAAGTTGTAAGCAAAATGATGCGGTATTAATTTTTGAACCTCTAGCGTGACTAAAATTGTCGCGTGGCGATTTATATGGGAAGTCTTGCTATTGCTATTTAGAATTACATGTTTTGTGCGGATAATGCAGATTTAATATCATTTGATGAATTCCTTTTGATGGATTGGCAATCTTTTAGGTACTCCTTGTTTTGTTTTGGTAGGTTCGAATTTCTTTTTACGGGTGTAAAATTCAGACATTTTAATAGGTATTATAATATAGTACAGTAGGTACCTACAATACTGATTAATAGTTTACTTTTAAATAAATTTTACAAATTATAGTACCTACTTAATATTTTTTAGGAAAAATGCGTGATAAAAACTTTTAACAATTTTCGTGAGGTTATGTCACACGGGTGTTATTGCTAAGTTTCGGACGAAAGTCCCTCCTTTAAACACAATGATTATTTGATTAATAATAAAGGAACTCAGTTGCACCGTCTTCATTTATTTCTTTGTCCATTAACCCGAACAAAGCGGTCCGCGAATATATTCGTTACGCGAAATTAATCATTATTACGACTGCCATAACATAGGGTCCGCCAGAGGCATTGGGATTCGGCGATGTACTGCACCCAATTTGGTGAAACTCGTGCGGAATGCGCTGCTTGCGTTGTTGAATAATGTACATGCAGTGACAGCGTTACTTAGGGACATATTTTTAAATCTGGCTAGCTTGAAAAACACGAAATATAACCTAATAAGAAATACGGAAGCAAAATACAAAAATCTCGTACAGTATTAATTGTACCTAATACATTATACTTTACATATTATGTCATGTATTAAGATTTTATAGTATCGTTTTTGTTTTGCCTTTTTCAATATTTTTGTCTGTCACTATTACTATGAAATAAAGATCATATCAAATGGAGTATTTCTTAATTATTTAAGATAGCTGCTGATATATTATACTAACATACCTTATACGAATGCTTTATTTTTTACTAATTGCACACAGACCTCTGTCCGCATGAAGCTTTAAAAGGTCGCTAGGGCCTACAGCAACTATATTCGAAACAAACATATTATATCATAACTCTAATCTTAAACATGATAATTATCTAATTTGATAATAGTGTTAATAGGCAGTATGATCGCAAAATTTTACTGCCGTCACATCCAAGCCAAATTGCCGGCTAACACCTTATTACTCGTAGTATAAGTTATTAAAAAAATAAATCCACAAAGTATTGCGAAATAATAAATTGAGTCCTACAATTTTGTGCTATAAGTTATACCTTCTTCATAGTTATCCCCACTTAATTAACTACATTTACAAATTAAGTTAAACACTTTTGTTGACACCAGTACAGTACACTAGGGCGAGTCCCCACGGGCGGGTGTCAGAAAAACGGCTCGCAGCCGCAATGAATGGCAAAAATTTAGATTTCACGCGCCCGCGAACCGCACGGCAGCTCTGCGTCATGCATTCCTTGATTTGCCCATTAAATAACAAAGTGGCTTTTTTTTCTTTAACAAAGTTGTTTTTGTTGCTTTCGACGCCCGGTACTAGTCTCTTACAATCGAAGTACGCAATGAGGAATTAATAAGCAAAGCAGATTGTGTTTGAGTTAAAAGTTTGGGGTGTAAGATGTAATCTACTTTATCCAAGGGGAATCCAAACCAACTTCCCATACTAGTGTTGTCACCTTACACCCTGCTGACCAGCCAGTCGAGGCTAGGTCTTTGGAGGTCGTTGGGCGTCTTAACACCCAGCATAATCCAAAGACTTTTGTGCATAGCAGCTTGGCTTCTATCTGCTTGACTGGTTGTTACTCTTCTGACAGAATCAATCATTACCGTCAGGTTGCTAACCAACTGATACTATCTTAATTTTTAATCTTTACTAGTATACTTTAATCTTTCATCTCTTTTTCTTGACCGGCACGCATCAGTAATGCCTTTGATGTTACTGCTGTCAATGAGCGACGATAGCCACTTACCATCAGTTGGTTATCGCCTAGTTTGCTGGCTTTTTCCATTAAGAGACAGTCGGCTATTGGCATAGAAAAAGCTGCTAGTACTGCGTATATAGTATACTTGTAATCTGATGCGTTACTTCATACTTTGATGAAGATAGATCTCTTAGTGATGGGTGGTGGTACGACACGCGCGTGTCACGTGACTGCGTGGACGCACGTCCGCTGTGAATCGATCAATGATGCACAAAGAGTACGAGACTCGTATGTGTAGAAGATCAGCTCGGCACAATCCATAAAAATAACGTTTGTTTTTTTTCACTAATTATGTCGTACGTATGTGATAAATCGTACAGCGATATTTCGTCAAGTCCAAATATTACATTTTAGTACTGCTTTTGTGCAACACTTTAGGGTTAGGAAACCCATCTCTTTAGTCTTTTGGTTGTTAAGAATTTTATCAAGTAAATTGTTAAAGTTAGAAAAGCTACAACCTTAATAAAGATCTCATAGTGTGCGATATGATGTACCAGTAAGTTTCTCAAAGAATAGAACTAAAAAGTCTCCCCATAACAAAAGGTAGCGTAGGCATAAAATAATTTAATATCATTGTTTGATCACGTCTTAATCATTGACAATATTAAGATTATAATATAGTATTTGTCGTCGTGAGAGATTATACAATGTTAACCCGACAGGGGGAGCTATAAATCTGATAATAATGCTGATAAGTTGCGCCTAATGTGAGAAAATCAACACGAACAACTTTTTATTCAGCTAAATTTGTTTAAAGAACGATGTAAACTTTATAGTTTGGATTTACACTAAGATTTATTTATGTCATAGATTTTATGCGCCGTGTTTCGGCATGAATAGTTACTTGTTTTTATAAACATACATGCGATAACTAAGATAATGAATAAAATAAAATAAACGGTAATGAATGAAAATTGCCCTATGACAAGTTTTGATGACTTGATCATTATAAGTTCAACTTTAGTTATGTTGGAGGTTGGATTCTGTACCACTCAGGTTATTTCCGACGGTACATGAATGGTGGAAAGATTTTTAAACTAGCTAAAACCCTCCTGTCTACTGTCTAGAAACTAGAATAGAATAGAATAGAATACTCTTTATTGTACACACCAAATAGTAGTAACCTACATTAGATCATAATATAAATAGCATGTAGTACAAAAGGCGGCCTTATCGCTACAGAGCGATCTCTACCAGACAACCTTTGGGCAGAGGACAAAGACATAAGTGTGAAAAGGGTAGGGTGCACAGACAATATAATAAAAAAGATAAACTACTTAAATAAGAATTACATAAACTGTCAAATACAACCCCTAAAACCTATCTTCTCTTCGCTGTATTGACTAAACTATAAGTACAGTTTTCTATTTTAAGTCTATGTTTACGATTGAATCATTTAACAATACACGATTATTTAAAAAATCATCGAGCCCATTTTTCCAGTCGTGTGGTATCCGTCCCGAATGGATAGAAACAAGCCCTAGTGATTGTAATAATATTTTGCTCGGTTCGAGAATAACCCACAAATTATTGTGCTCTTGTCATCCCATATCACATGGGCGCTACCCTTTTACGTTTTGTTTTAATAAGTTAGGTCGAAAACACAATACTTTGACCTGCGAAAGTCGTTTTCTGTTTTGTTTTAAGCGTAGAGTCAAAGTTTAAATAAAGTCATTTCATTTAAAATAAAATATTGGTTTTTGTTAGTGACATTTTTGTTAGTATGAAGTTAATAGATTCAATCGTTAATTTGTGGAAAAGTATTATATTAGTAAGTTAATTTTAATAATATTTGCAAACAATCCGAGACATGAAGTGAATTGGAATTAAGAGGCATGAGAACATCTCTCTCTGCCACAAAGTAAAATGCATTTATTTATAAACTATTTAGTATGTCGCCACCATGCAAAAATGTATGTAGGCCCGCTGGTGGTAGGGCCCTCGGAGGGATTATATTGGTAGTATTGATTTTAATTGTTAATTAATACCAGTATTACTATTATTATTCCTCCATGGGGTTCGCCTGGATAGCTACCACCCTCGAGCATGAGTCAGCCGCCAAACGACTTGTCGTGTTACGGCTGGGGGCTTGAGAGTCAGTTCTTTCTTTTTCTTCTTTCTTTCTTGGCCGGCAACGCATCAGTGATGCCTTTGGTGTTGCTGATGTTCATGGGCGGCGATGTACGCTTACTATCAGGTGGATCGTCAGCTCGTTTGCCGGCTATTTCCATAAAAAAGAAAAAAAAATGTATCTTTCTACCTCCAAGAGTTTCAGAGTCCAAATAACTATATTATCGGAATTATCCAATGACACCAGCCTTGCATCTCATTGCCGCAAATCAAAGCTCTCCCCCATATACAATCTGCAATGTTATAATCATTCCAATTTGAATCACTCGATCAGTCCACTGAAACGTGTCTCTATTCCGGAACACGTGTTGACTGGGCGACACGATCACATGTTAAAATTACACGCCTATATTTTACGAGTATTGGCGTGAAAATAAATAAAATGTTTCGCTTTAGTAAAAAAGCGCTAAATAAAAATTATTTATTATTTTTTAGTTTATCGTAGCGAGTTGAATGTAACGTGGCTCTATGTTAACGAAAGACAAAGGACAATTAAAAGCAGCAGAAAATTTGGCTTTATTATGTATCTATGTACACTATGTATGAAAAGAGCGTGACCGGCATATTTTAAAATTTTAGAATGAAGTTTATATAAATAAATATTAGGCTGAATAGAACAATCATTTCCCTAAAATGCTTTGTAAGAAAACTTAAGTTCTTCCTCCAATTTCTTGATAAAAATATTATTTTTATCAATGAATCCCACGTACGCTTCCAACTTTGAAGCTGCGTTTCATTGTACTCATCCGAAAGGGCCCAAAATATTTTGTGACCTAGCCACCGACTGTATGAATATACATAATTTCATTTCAGTCAATCGTTTCTCGGCTGCCTGGATGGAGACTCTTACGCCCCAACTCAGAGTCACTAATGGTTACTTATTAAACAATCACCATACAAATTCTGTACTAAGGAGCGATTTAAGTAACCGTTAGTGAGAAGCCGAAACGCAAAGATTCGAGCTGATCTGATGACCTTCGAATCTAACAATAACCATCATCATGAAGAAGTTTAGTCGTTTGACCAGCAGCTCAGATTTTAAGAAGTTCGAAGAAAGATAGGGCCAAAGAAGTGCCGTCTAATTAAGGTAATGTTATTTAACCTTTTCTAATGCTGATTTTACATGGACCTCAGCCGGTTTCCATCAACGCGGAGTCGAGCTGAGCTAAGCGGAGAAGTTTTGTTAGTAAATAATCAGATATCGTTATTTCCTCATTTCTCCGTCTAGCTTCGGAGTTACAATACAGCTGTCCTAATGTTGTATGAAAACGATTTAGAAGTATTTCCACAAGCAGTCACCCTAAAACAATTTCTCCACCCGAAGATGCTGAACTCGGTCGATCGTACTGATACACTCAACACAAGTCAGTAAGAGCTGTAAGTCGGTAAGAGCTGTAAGCGCTTCACCTCGCTCTGCGTACTTATTGATTCAAAATGGACGATATAAAGTACCTACCTACTCTCGCAACCAGTACATAACGCAGCAGTACTATTCGCCGCATGCCTCAGCATACATAAATCGCTGCTGATAGCGTCCATGATAGCTATCCGTCACGTAGTTAACTCTGGGGTAATTTGCGAACACTGTAATTTGAGATATTACCCGACGCCGGAGCGGTAGCTTGATTAAAAATTGGATAAAATTGGCCATGGATAGCCTTAGGGTTGTCAGCGGCCGATAGATTGCTAACGTGTGTTATATATCTCGCTATCGAAATTAAGCAAACCTACTAAAGTATTAAGTAAGTTACATTTAATTTTTGTATTGATTTAATTCAGACCATTTTAAAATAAATTTTATTCATCATTTGCCTATGAAATTAAAATAATATTAGATACTTGTTTATACCCAGAGAAAGTATTCCGTACCGTAGTTACTTAAAATTAATATTATCTATAATGAATATAAGAACATTGAGGTTGTTCGGCATCTTCAATCAAGTAGATTTATAGCGCTATTATTAGAGCTTTTGTTTTGTTTTGCTTCAGTACTTTTCATAAACTCTGCAATTTCACCTCTCTTTGCAAACACTGATTCTGATTTGGTCGTGTTGAACAAACTAATTCGGCAATCACTACTCAATATGATACTCAGGTATAGGTGTGTAGCCAAAAGTCTTTTTTCGAACGGACAGTGCGTGGCTGTTGGCCCTAGCGGCCTTTACAGTTTCATGCCAACAGAAGATCACGTGATATATCATTAACATAGAGCAATACTGTAGATTGTATTAAGTGTCTACAAACAATAGATTTGGTAAAAAGAAAGTCGCTTACAAAGGGGATAGGAATAAAGTCGTATTTCTAGCACAGACTAGCTTTACATCCGGTCCGTTCGTCCGTCCGTCATCAGAGTAATTCATCCGGCATTTTGGTGTTAAAATCGACAACCCTGTTCTATGCCGTTTGCAGCAGATCGCCAGAGCGGTGGGAAAGGATTGCATGAAATAAGCGTTTAGGCTTACACTTACTGGTATTTCAATACACCTGCACTTATAGAAACGTACTGCTGAGATTGATGATCAGCGGGAAATTCAAGTAGACCATTTTGTTTTATTATGACCCATTAGGTCCCACTTGAGTTCATATGTTTAGGTATGTTCCATATGTTACTGAGCAGCTGTCTGATATACCTACAAAGCGGTTGGCGGTTAATTGCCTTAAGTAGCAGAACTCTTAAGAAGCAGAAAGGTTAAGTGAAGGATGTGACAATTTACAGAGACACAGCTACATAATTTATGTACTATAACCATTGAAGTATAATGTCATAAAACAGACATCTCGAACAAAATGTATGTCCCGCCGGTAGGTTCGATTTTCAAAATTGAGCCCCGGTTCTCCTTTCAAGATCGAACGAATCCATTGAAGATTGAAGCCACGTGGCGCCAATGAATTGGGACATACATGGTGTTCGCGGTGTCGGTTCTATACGCTAGTAATAATACTTCAATGACTATAACTTGTTTTGTTATTTTTCTACGAAGTAATATTACGGCATATTGCGCCTAAGATCCGATAATATCCTAACCTGACCTAATAGTTTTTTTATGTGATTATCCGACAAAAGAGAAGACAAGCCGATGGTCATCCTCGCCCATAATTTTAGTTAGACCATAGTACCACAATTGAAATATAACGTTACGAACTACGTTACGTTACGAATATTACGTTCTTAAATTAACGTAAACTGTAACAATATTTTTTTAAACTAATATTTTTTGGAAGCAAACCATGAATGTGGAAAGATTTCGAACAATTAAGTACCAAAAAATATCATATCTACTCGTACAATTCTATTTAGGTAACTCGTAAACAATATAAGTATATAATACATTATTACATACACAGTAGTCTGTAGATACGAGCAATCACCCACAACCGCAACCACACCGGCGCGACTTCAAAGCCTGTATATAATACTATATATATGTATGTATGTATGTACGCATCTCTCCAAAGACACGTCAAAGCCTATCCTAATTTAAACAGGGCTGTTTGAGCCCCGGGCCTCGGTCACATCGAATTTGCAACGTGTGGTCTCACTGAGAGCGGCGATTGAGCTCGTAAGTACCAGTTTATTTTTCTTACATCAATATTTTTTGTTTTCTTAGTTACAAGTACTAAACAAACATGTTTTAATTTAGCATTGAAAACAACTTTTTGCCATTTTAAATTTTAATGGTCATTTCCAAATTCGTAAATCATAAAGTCATATGATCGTGTGAAACGCTTTTAGTTCCAAATGTAATTTGTGAACAACTTTTAAATCCTTACAATCTTTTAGGTATTATGAGTTTGGTAGATAGGTGAGCTTTTACGTAAACTTTGCTTAAAGCACATGCATAATTCTAAAGCTGTTTTACCGTAGCACATTTTTAAAGCAGTATGCTATTATATGGTGTGAATACCATTTTGCTGTTCTTGATTATGGTGGTTTAATGTTAATTCTGTCTCACATAAATTGTGAAAAGATATACTTTTTATAAGAAGACATTTATGGATACAAAAGGTTACAAGTTAACGGCTACAAAGTTTTACTAACTTAACCGAACTCATTCAGCAGTTTACGTGTGAGGTCTGGAAGAGATCTTTGCAATTAATTATTTATTTATCACTACCCAACAGTCCCACTGATGGAGATTTTCCTAATATGAGCACGAAAACGACTACTACTGGTACTTAAAGTTACCATAAAAGCGTAAATATAAATGGTATTATTTCTTTAGCTATATTTTGGTGCCCGCTATCACTGAGAGCAAACCTCTTCCCGAACTCATTTCAGGGTTGAGCGATCACCCGCCCCCGACGCCCCTACTGCGGTTTGTCGACCGAACACACTTTAAACACTTATTTTTGATAACACTGATCACTGTAATATTCATTGAGGACCAATACTCAATACTCAATACTTTATTGCATAAATATGTAGTAACATGATACATAGCATAGTCACATCACATGCTACACAAATAACCCTAAAAGGGTGTTGCAATTTTATGGGAGGTGGACCAATTCATTTTATTTCTAATATTTTCTGTTTTATCTAATTTAAATTAAATCGGGTAAATTAAAATATGTTATGTTAAATTAAATTATTATAATTATTAAGTTATAGTAATTATTAAATTATGTTATTATTAAACCATATTAAATTTGATTGTCATGTTTAAATCATCATCGAAATACGCGTCATCCTGTACCTATCATAAATGAGTTTCCATTTGATAGTTTAATTTAGGTATGTGTTTGTACCATTTACAATTTTTGTTGTTCAAAAGGATTATTTAGTTATATGTTTATTCAGTTTTTATTTGATACTAACAAAATACTTTGTCATTAGGTAACGAATTACGTGTTAGTTTGATGACTGTTATATTGTGCCGTATCTTTTGCCTGAAAATCTGCAATTATCATTCAGTAAATACATAAAGAAATGAAAAAACATTGGAAAGTTGCAGATAATTTTAAATCCAGGCCAAATGTAGCAAGAAATATCAATCTGACTGTTTTGGTGAGTGTCAAAACATACAAAATAACAAATGTAATTTTTTCCATAGCTATTGAGAAGGATAATTGGAAAATTTCAATTTCCATCATGTTTTTTTATCGAAATGAATTTGAAGAAATTGATTTGTTACAAATAAAATCGATTCAAAAGATTGAAGACCACAGATGAATCAAGTGCAAATAAAAAGTAACAATAGTTATATTACTATTTTTGTTAGATGTCCAGAACTCCCAGTTTTTGAGTTCTGGACATCTACATGATAATATACAAGGTGGCGCAAAAGTTGTCACCCGATGTTCTTTGATTATATTTTTTTGAATAAATGAAAAACTTTAGTTTTGCGATTGGATTGTGTCTAACTGATGTCTAAATTTCTATTTAATTAAGTAGAAAAACACGAAAATTTACATCAGCCAAGTGGCTACTGCCTGAATAGGTGATAATACGGGCCCGATTTATGGCGTTTTCCATCACTCTTGCCAGAACTTCCGGCGATAAGTTCCCGCATTTATGACGGATATTCTCTTTGAGTGCTTCAAGAGTTGATTGTTGACGTAGACTCGTAACTTCATGGAACCCCACCCAGAACCCAAAAACAGTCTACAGTTAAAACGCTCGATCTTGCCAGCTAGTGCAAATCTCTAATACGACAGATTATATTATGATTATTCCGCGTCCATGAGGAGTATATACCTAATAAATATAAAGCGATTCATGTCTTATTGACGTGTATTTTGAATCTGTTTTCTTTGTAGATTAATATTATATACTGGAGGTTATCTGCACAAATGTAGAACTGACATTTACCGCCATTTGAAAAAAATATAGCATCTTCTTGTAGGCTTTTGCGCCACTCTGTGTTTCAGTTCACAGCAATGATATTGTATGTGGTAAAATATCTTTGATTCAGAGACGGAAAGGATTTCTGAAAGCACCTTACATTCTAAATGATACTCATGTTGTTAAAATCAGACAAAACACGATGTTAAAAGTTCCTTAACAAACCAGTCTTGCCTTTAATTGGTGTTGTTCGAGAACATTTGGTACACAGAAGAGTCAGCCGATAGAACTTGAGTCTGATTCGCGCTGTACCTACGACAAATGTGGTAAGCGCTCTGTATACCACTTTTAGTCTAAGAGCTACTGAACCATTCTGACTAACCCGTTTCCCGTAGACCTAGAAATTTTTTAAATGATGTTTTATACATCCCGGGGTTATAATTTACATAATGTTTAAGTGTAAAAAAATTACCAACCTATTTTGCAAGTATGTGCCACAATATAGCAAAGTTGTCATCGATCGGTACCGTCGAAAAATATGCCGGGGGTGTGGTCGAAAAATATCGCGCGTTATGAAAGGGGGCTAGACGGAAAAAAATCTTACGAAAAGTTGTCACAACACTTTTTGAAGTGATTCAGTAATATGAAATTAGATGGCGCTGTACAACTTTCTGAATCACGCTAACACTTTTTGAAGTGTCAGTTTCATATTTCTGAATCACACTGCTGAGCGCGTAAAACAATACTTAAATCGAAAGGAACTTCGTTCCATCCGGGTGACCCTTGACACCTCTCAAGTTTTTTTTTCTTCATCGAAGTCACGTCTGCCGCTGTATCAGTTGACCTATTGTCAATTCGAGTTTTTTCGTTACTCCGACGTTTCATTTGGTCGAAAAACTTTTTACCAAACTTACACTTAGCCGAATAACGTCTGTTCGAACATTCATTACACCACTGTTTTAATTAGCATATTTTCATTTCAAACGCCTAGAAAGTTTGTGCACACTATTTCCTCAAAATCATGCATCAGCATGCAAGCAGGCATGCTGCATGCGAACAAGCATGCATGCATGTATAGGTAGTTCGTAGGACAGCTATGATAGGCACTCTTATAGTTCTAACCAATTTATTTCATAAACTTTATTCGAAATTGCTTATTAAGTAGAGTCTGACTACTAACAAAGATATTTTTTAAATTATCAAAGATTTCAACAAAATAACGGTCATGCGTGCAAAAACGGCCAGGCAGGCAGGTATTTATTGGCATAGAAAATTGGGGTATTTAGTATAAAATTCATAAAGTGATTCAAATCCATGATGATAAAGCGGATTTTCGTAGCCAATTCATTCTAGAATTAACGACACCCAAATTATAATCTGACGGAAATGGTGACTTGGACATCATGGGTAGATCATGGGTAGAATTGGTGATATACTAAATGTTTGCAAGTCCTTAAAATGCAAATGCTTAATATCTGTATGTATAAGGCTTATTATTTTCCATTCTTGTCAATCTAATATTGATTTGAAAATATTCATTCATTGTTCTTCCAAACGTAAACAACTGGTCTATTGTTAAACGGAGCAAGGTACGCCGTCGTTCAAACTTCAAACTAGACGGGGTTCCACTTGACCGAGTCACTCCTGAATCAACTCATTCCACCCTCTCGAACCAGTATCTCGAGAGCTCTATCAATTTTGCTACATTTTTAGCAAGTTTAAAACCGCGGGGTGTTATTACGCTGCTCCAGGGCTGTCCTCGAGGGGAACGGGCGCCCCGCGGCGACTGACACGCGCATATGGCAATCTAGCCTGTGTTTGAACGAATTCTAATCGATTTAAAATGTTATTATACGTTGATAGAAAAGGGTTTTCTTGTTTATTGGCAGCTGCTTGATTGAGGAATTTGGAAAATAAGTGCTTATTACCGAAAGGAGCTCGAAGGTGAATTGAAATTCGTGGTCGGCATAGTTACGCAAGCGGTGTAGGAAGTAAAACGAGTGACCTTTCGTAGTAAATTTTACTTTGAAGGGCACATTAGTAATATTGCGTTTGTTTGAAATGTATAGTTACTTATCTCATTGCAAATATAAATCGTGTTGATAACCATTAAATGCTGATTGAAGCATCGTTAAACACCAATGTATGAAGTTATAAACACATCGAGGTAGAATGCAGTGGCGTGCGCTATTTGCATATTTGTATTCATTGTGATTTTATCGACAAATCGATGTTTCGCTGTAACTGGACGTGCGAGTATTCCAATCGGTGTTTGAGCATCTTTTATTAAAGCCAACAATGTTATTACGGACAATAATCGAAACGGACGAGCAAAAAGCCAATGAGGTCTGACGCAGGTTTTATAATAACATAATACGAGCAATTTGAGCGATTAGCATCGGCCGGAAGTTATTCGCAGGAAGCGTTGTGGGCGGTGCCGCGGCGCAAGCGCATCCGATGTTGGTGGTTCACTTTGAAAATGCTGCAACTGACATAATTTTACTAAAATTATTTTTGATATAAAACTCAAGACAAGTGTAAACTACAACACATAACAAATATACGCAAGTTTAGTGTCGTGTATTCGATAAACATTCTGAGAGACAAGGTCTTTTTTTATTTGATAGTTATCGTCACTAACGTACCTACATAGATACGAAGTTTTCAAAGTCAAAGTATAATCTATCTGTTTATTTGTAATATTATATAAAAGTATACATCGACGCTTGAAAGGAAAAATTGATAAGCGACATTGAGCTAACTTTACAGGAGAGCAGTTTAAAGTTGGAATTTTTAGAAAAAAATCAAATATTTTTTGTAATTCTCCTACCGACTTTATTCTTACTGTTTTGGAATCCTTATTTTATCATCTACATTGTGGTATATACAACAACTTTTCTAAAAATTCAACTTTAAACTGCTGTCCTGAAAAGTTAGCTCAATGTCGCTTAGTCAATTTTTCCTTTCAAGCGTCGATATGTGCTCGTATTAAAATAGACAGATCAATACATACCTCCTACAGACATTGAATGTTAGACACAGCCCTCTGTTTATCGACGATCAGAAGTATTAAAATAGCGGTTCTTATGATTATATTTTTTGCTGCCAGCATTAATAGTTTTATATGGACTAGTTTATAATGTTCCGATACCATATTTACGATAAACGCTCGGTTGCCCTGTGTTAGAAGTATAAAAATATTTATGACTTTAATGTTATCTGGATTTTTTTCTCTATAAATAATTTTCGATTTTATAGTAATTAAGTAAAATTATTCTAAGTGGTCGAAGATAGCAAAGTGTTTTTTGCGCGTTCAGTCCACCGCTGCAATTCATGGGTTATTACATCAAAAGCTGCTTCCACTTCAAGCTTTTTAATTTAATATTAGTTATATATATTTATTATTAAATGCCTCGAGAAGAAAACCAGCATATCTGATTGTTCCTACACGTACTGAACAGCCAGCTGATGGTAACCGTTGCCCAGAGACATCGGTAACACCACGTTGACCAAAGTTTCAGGCAAGGTTATTAGAATCCTTATTACGAGGTCATTGACCTCTGTGCCATTCAGTTTATTTCGGTTCATACTTACTACTTTTTCTGTGTCTGTGTGAGCCTTTTGCTTGTTCTTGACATAATTATTAGTTTAGTAATATCTATTAGTTTGTAATATTTTTGCGTGTGTAATTTTACCCATGGGCCTCAGTTGCCTGAAAACACATTTAAATAAATAAATAAATAATAAGCTCTCAAGTGAAAATAGCCCTACAATTGCAACATCACTAATTGAAGTAAAGGTTTCAAAAGAAAAACATCAAATTGGACGGAAAAGTATAGGTGAGTATACTAAATCAGTAGACTTAATTCACCTCGATCAGTATAGATTCATTTACCTATAGACTTCATACTATCACTTCATAGACTTCATTTACCTATGTGTAATAAGTCTGATAAATATAGAGTTAAGACACCTGTGTGAAATAACCAGTGTTGTTAAAAGGCTCGAGCCTACCGAGGCGGGAGCTCATTGAAAGCTCGAGCATCGTTAGAAGGCTTGAGCCCTCGCCTCGAGGCTCGAGCCTTCTAAGGCTCGCGAGCCCTTAGGCCTCGAGCTTTGAAGGCTCAGTACTCAGTAGCTCCGACTTGGAGCTCATTTTTCTTAACTTTAGAAATAACCCTGATGCATAAAGTCTACGGCACCCCCGTATCCACTGTACCGAGCCGACGCATAGTGTACACTTGCGTAGAAAATCGCTCGACGCACGTGGGGCCAGTACGGCCAGTTACATGAATGTTTTACGCAGCATTGAACTGCACTGGGATGACTAATTTAGGAAAACAATGAAAATTGCCCAACGCGTGACGTCAGGGCGTTATAATAAATAGCATTCTTTATGCTATCAAGCTACTGCATACTACATAGTCAATTTTTTTGGGTTCCGTAGTAAAATCGGAACCCTTGTAGATTCGTCATGTGCGTCCGTCTTTTTAATATTTTTACTTTGACCTCCCCTATATCAACGCGAGAATCAATTTTTTATTCGTTGGTAAGGGTATTTATTTGGCTTTAAAGTGCTAATTATAGTTAGGAGTCAAGTGTCCCCCTGCTGGTTAAATGGTTGGAGTTGGACAAGTGAAAAATTCTCAATAATTCGTGACAAAAAATAACCGACCTCAAAATTAGGGATAACTCAAAAACTACTCGTTAGGTCAGATGTGGTGGGACCACAGGACAAGCACCAGCTCTGGATTAAAAAAATAATCATCAAAATCGGTTCACCCAGTCGAAAGTTCTGAGGTAAAAAAGATACAGTAGAATTGAATAGGTACCTTCTTTTTTTTTTGAAGTCAGTTAAAAATAAGTTATATGATGAATTTACAAGGAAAACTATCATGGCTATGTTAGCATAAGTAGTTAATGAGTAATAGACTATAAATAGTCTGAAAGTATATAATTTATTTGTTTTTTCTCGTTTATTTCTTGGTCGGCAACGCATCGGCATTGCATTAGCACTACCAGCGTCCTGGGCGAAATTTTTACGGCGCCCCTATCTGCCATTGAAACCCATACAAAAATAATAAATATGTAAATCCGTACCCAGTTACAGCCAGCTACGGACAGACATGAGGAAACTATAAGGCTTTCATTCCACGCATCACTTTCATTTGCTATGACAATTATGAGTATTACGTCGAAATTTCTGTGGTTGTCTTTAGATCTTGATTGCAATAAATTTTTTGTAAAACTCTTATCACCTGCTAGGCTGCTAATAGAATACCAGTGCAAGGATGTGTGTGAGCGTTAATTACTTTTAATGATTATGTTTAGTAGAATAGTAGTTAAACATTTGGGAAGCTAATAACTTGGACGTAATTGCTGTTTTTATAGTTTTTATAGAAGCTAGACAACCTGCATCGTTTCCTGACCCTGCGGGCGTTTTTAATAAAAAAACCACAGATAACAGACTATTTTATCGGTTTTTATCGGTTGCCGATTATTTTAATCGGATCGGTCCGGGTGTCCGTCTGTCGGTAATGGTCGTAATCGGTTGCTAATCGGTGTACAATTTACGAAATTGTTGATCCATGTCGGCGACCGGCCCGAGTGGCCGCGGCTGGTGATGTGGTCAATTATGTTATCGATGTTGGTTGTGAACATTGTTTAGTCGATATTCCATGGAGAGTCTTCTTTAGGCAGATAGCTCATAGCCTTGTATTTGACTGAGGAAGAAAACTACCGTGCTGGATTACGTAATTCCTGTATTTACAAGCTATCACGCCCATCCACGTCAAGAACCATGCTGTTTTCTGCTAGTAACTTCCGGAGAGAAAACAAAAACGGCATGGTTTTTGACGTGGATGGGCGTGGTAGCTTGTAAATACAGGAATTACGTAATCCACCACGGTATTTTTCTTCCTCAGTCAAAATACAAGGCGGTGATTTATCTACCTTTTTTAGATTTAGTTTGTTTTAAGAGTAATTTTTATAAGTCTGATGTCTGTAGCTGTTATTGATCAACTTGTGAAACATTTTTAGCTTAGATCTTTGGAGAGTGCCCGGCTGGTAAGTGTAGCTTGCAGCTGAAAAACTTAACAATAAGCGATCTGTATCAAGATTTAAATAGGCTCAGGATCCAATAGTTGGGTACTTCATTAAAAAATATTTTTCAGTTTAATCTTGTAATTTATCACTCTTTGGTGAACGAAAACTGTGTTGAATTTTCTCTACGTAGTAAAAAAATACATCTCAACCCACGTTTGGTAAGTGGTGGCCTAAACCCCTCAAAATCCGAACCAAATGAGACATTACTTGATTGTAAAGACCGATTAAAATCACCGACATCCATACTTAACTCTGACATCTTCTTTATCTTAAAAAATACTTAATTAAGATGAAAGCGTAAGTATGTATCAACATCATATTCATTCTTAATTTTAACCTGTCATATAGAACAGATACTATGTCATAATAAAACGGTGACAAGTTAATAAGCATATACAGGTAGTTTCAAGGCAGACCACATTGTAAATCATGATGTATACAAGTAAAATGTTTTAAATTATTGTTTTTATGGTAATCACTCGGAAACAGATGGGTAGATGGCAAGTGGATTCATCGCATTGACATCCATATCCAGACTGTCCAGTATCCGATATTCTGTTCTTTCCAGTTACAGGCAATTTAGAAACGAAGGTCCTCTGTTCTTTTCAGACACCCCTACCATGAATGCAATGTGTTTCTCGTTTGATTTTTGAAAGAAGATAGAATACAGCCTGAAGAAAATTTTATCGGTATGCATAATAGGAAGTCAAGGGTTCTAGAGGTCCAGCTTACAACAAAGACTAGACGCCATTACTTCGTCCATACGAAGGAAGGTTGACTTTGATGGAAATTTTTAAAATTTATATGAATTTTAATACTTATTCATTACTAAAACCTTCGAAAACCTATCAATAGTTAGCAAGCTATTGTGAATTAGGGCTTTACTAATTACCGTAGGCGACCGTTGGCATTAGGACCCATTAAATTTATGTTCTTACCGTGTTATTAAATAATATTTTATGGGTGAAGTAATAAAAATAGCATACTCATTACGATCCACCTGTACTTTGGTAAGCCGTGATATTT
This sequence comes from Thymelicus lineola, assembly GCA_963932265.1. Classification (NCBI taxonomy): domain Eukaryota; kingdom Metazoa; phylum Arthropoda; class Insecta; order Lepidoptera; family Hesperiidae; genus Thymelicus; species Thymelicus lineola. The sequence goes on along the minus strand of OZ010681.1, from coordinate 4,181,558 downwards.
TGTCAGTGTGTAACCTACCTATCGTTTCCATACCTACCATTTTAGTATTAGTACATTTATGTACTATTATATCTTCTGTGGTATTAGTAAAATTCTTATTAGAATTCTTTCGACATCGTCGGAAAATGTATTTTTTTTTTCAAATTCCTAGGCTCTGATGTACCTAGGATATTGAACCCATTTAATCAACGTGTAACGAAAATATGTATAGTGATTAATAAATTGCGCTACAAATGATGACTGCATGCATTATTTAGATGTGGTGGAATAAAGAATACTCCTGAAAATACTACACTCTTTCTTGTAAAAATTGCTTGTGTTAAATAACAGGAACTAAGGCCCGTACTAATAAACCGATCTCTGATCAAGGGGGCGATCTCAAATCTTATAAAATGTCTTCTACATACCATTTAACGTATGTCAGCATCTCAAACCGAATCTTGAGATCGCAGAGATGGATTAATTAATACGGGCCTAACGCTGACCAACAAGTATACTGACGATCAAGTATACTTGTCAAGTTTGCAACGGACTTGATGCAGCATCCAGTAAACTTAACAGTGTATGGCCACACGTATATCTAGCCACATAGCTCTCTCATGTACACTGAATGCCGCATCAAGTCAAACTGCAAAGAGAAGTACACTTGATCGTGTATAAGTGTTCCATTTGAAACTACCATTACCAGTATCGTTTGTATCCATGTTGTGGTCACGCGGGATAATATCGATAAGTCTATACATGGAGTTAACTTCTGAGTACTATCTATAAAGTTATGTACAGTAGGTTTATAATTATATTTTATAGTTTATTTATTATGTCTAGATTCGTGACTGGCCGAGAATAGTTTAAGGTGTGAAGTCATTTTGTTGTCGTATTAATATTGTTAATATAAACAAACTTTATATTTATGTCTTTCGGTTGGCGCTTATTTTAACGGTACACAGGACATTTCAATAGTGACTGTAACAATGATACAACGAGATATATTTGAAATTTAGTACAGGTAGGTAGGATAGATAAGTACCCTAATCTGGAATAAGATTAGGTTACTTAGTTATTACTTATTATTTCGGAAAAAGTGGGCAAACCTGCAGGCAGAATATATGCTGCTATTATATGCTGCTAGTATAGAATAAAGTTATCGATGGCTGCCACGCACCGCATTGTTTGTAACAAATTATGTGAAAAAAGATGTAAAATTGGCAGCGAACCGTCTAACCCCTGTATTGATCACAATAATCGATCGTGTGCCACGTAATTGCGCGGGATCGAACCCGCGACCCATTATGTCATTATGGTCGATCGACCGAGACAATAGAATAAACATACAAATTAAAACATACCCTATCACTCGTTAATAGAATCAAAAATGCAGTAACGAGTTGAATTTCACTAGTATCCTTTGCGCTACTTTTTAGAGTTGGAGGATATTTATCATTTTGTGTATCTTATTTCGTAGCATTATGGTTGGTTTTAAAGTTATTTTTATAGAATAGGAATTATGATACTAATTTTAAAATTGGCAAGGAACGTCGTTGAGGCGCCGGCGCAAATATGACGTCACGTAATTTCGATGGATGAGAGATACAACCTTAGAGTTGTATACTCTAAGGATACTTGACAACCGTTTTGGAGTGATGGATATACCTAAATAAATTGTTTTAACTTTATGTTGTCCTAATAGCTTTTGTTTTTGACAAAATTTATCATTAGGTACTTCCCAAACTTATCATTACTCCAAACATCCCAGTATCAAAACATATTTTGGTACACCCTAGGCAATTAATGTTACAACCTGAAAGCGTTTAATATACTTATTTAATACACGCATTTACTTAATATTAAATGTGTCCTGACATTATTAATAATAATATTGGGTTTATCTTATGAATAAAAAATACATTTTCTTTTATTTATTTCTTTCTTTTTCTTCTCTCTTTCTTGGCCGGCAACGAATCAGTGCTGCGTTTGGTGTTGCTGATGTCCATGGGCGACGATAGCCACTTTCCATCAGGTGGATCGTCAGCTCCTATGCCGTTTTTCGATATAAAAACTTCAACTTAGGTATACGTTATTACAATAATTTAACACACTCCCACGTTCATTTTTAAAGTAGACGATCTCTATATATAGATCTTCAATGTTGCATTAAATAAATATAAATAAATATTTCCACTTTCAACTTGCAACAAAAATATTCAGTGGGGCCACATTAATTTTTGAAGGAGACGATCTCTTTTAAAAGTTCTCTAGAGAGGCTTTCGTGACAACGATGCATATTTTTTACGAGACATAGAAATTTGTTGCCGGCCTGGTGTCTGGTGTGGTTACCGACCGCAGCCAACCTTTGAGAGTGCCGACGCAAATATTATGAGAAAAACGCCTGTAAGGCGAAAATAAACCATTCGAGGATTCACCGCAACATCGTAATATCTCTTTTTTATGACTTATGTTGCGGAGAAGAATAAAGGAAATTCGGAACTGAAAAATGTGTTCAGGTGTGGTAAAGATATGGAGATAAATTAATAATCTTCCGACTTCAAATATTATAGCGGAACGAAAATATGATTCTGTTTCAAAGACTATGTTGTTACCTACGTCAATTGCTATAATACAAGGCATGTTGTCTTCATTGGTCATCTGTTACCTTACCACAATAAAACGCTTTTTAATTTGCTGAAAATACATGCTTTTTAAACAAACTTTTCAGAAGACTAAGGATAATATATTTTACTAACATACCGAATTAAGTAAGGCATTTAGAATGTACCGAACAGCATTTATCACAAGCCTTCAGAATTAAAAACCAATTAAACGATAACATCATTATTACAGCCATTCCAAGGAAAAATCCCTAAGTTTCGTTTGTTTTACCGACGACATTGCTACCATAAATTACGCGGCTAATAATCCTTTTGTCACAAATCATAATACGTTGTTAACGAACGATGTAACGCACAAAAAGGAGTTTGGAACACTCGATTAATCCGAGGTAGAACTAATCAAGTCTATCAGAAAATGGACGAACAAAACTTTCATGTTCCCGAGTGCAGGGTTAAAAAACAAATGAATGAGGCGGTGTGCCCGCTCCTTTAGAATACGTGTTTCCATTGAGCAAGGCAATCGGGTTAGCTGCTAATAGCATAGGTAACTTTACCTATGAAATTGGAGATTTGTATAAATTTTTTATTTTAGCTAATCAACGTACTGGCCCAAATTATCTAGTATACAATGAAGTCGGCAATGAAGTCACCGAAAGCGTTTTGTACTGCCTATCTGGTATTGAACTTTTTCCCACTTAAAAAATTGTCTTTTTGGATAAAGTAGAAATTTTTTGGTACAAGGTCCGGTGAGTACGGTAGGTGACGGAGAGCTTCCAGCTGTAACTCTTGTAGCTTTGCGATGGTCTGTCGTGAAGTGTGTTTGTCGTTTGAAGCAAGTTGTCGTGGACAAGCAATGGGGAAAAGCGATAGACTATTCTTGGTTGTTGAATTGCGAGCTTCTCCATCATTGTTTGCAATTCTTGGCAATATACGTCTGATGTCACTGTTCTGATCATTCAGTAAAAAGCTCCAAAGTACAAGTCCGGCTACACTAACTAAAAACTAAACACTATCTAAAAATAAATGACTGAATTTAAAATTAAAATTACACGGTTTTGGAATAAAATAAAGATGATTTTTGAATTGCGCGTGTTAGATTCAATGTGTAATGGTTATGGAAAAGACAAGAAATATAAATTGGAAGTCATGTTATAAAGCGAGAATCGACAAATATTTGCAACTTGTACTATTATTAATAAAGGTAAACCAAAAAAGCACAATGACTAGTTATTTTTCATGATATTGTGACTTTTCATATTATTATGGAGGTATGTAAATGATACACATTATTTGCGGCAATTAATTTATTGAAACCCTTAGTTCGCAATGTGCTTTAGTCGTTGGGGAAGAACTAAGGGGAAAGAAACCCCAACGGCACAAGATTACCGCAGTAATATTATATTATATCATTCCACATTTCGTATCAATATTACACATTTTAAAACGGAACAAACAGTACGACAATATTGAATTGAAAGCTGGCTTCCAGTATAGCTTTACAACATTATGACACTACAATCGTTTTAATTAGAATGATACTAAACAATAATTAAATAGACTGGCAGAGTAACATTATAAAAGTATTTCAAAGTACTTAACTTCTGCAGAAGAGCAGCTCACACACTGAATTATATGAGACAATTCCAAACACTCGCTTTTATCAACCCAACTGTCTACCCCCACACCATAATTACGAGTATCACCTGATATACCTACCACAGACAAGACAAACAATTTGTAATTCTACGTAAAAAGATCGTAATAAATACTAATAATAATAAACACAATTCAATAACTGATTTAAACAATTCCAAATCATCAAAATTAATGGTATTTTATAAAATAATTAAAATATTTCTACCGGCAAACAATTTAACTTCCCGTTACAAATAATTACCTATTTTAAAAATTAGCAAGTAGTTGATATTTAACGTTGCTATAAATTTTCAAATACCTTATTTTAATTTTATGTATATTGTATATTATTACCAAATCGTACAATAATATTATGTCTATCTAATTGTACAATAATATTATATTACCATATTTCAAGTGTTTCATGTTACGATTAATACAAATAATACAAGTTGTCAAAATATAAGTACATTATCATTAATGGATACGTTTCCTTTTTATAAAAATCTAAATTTCATATTTTCTATTTATTGAGCAATTATTACATATACCTACATTATAAATATACAATATCTCTCACGGCCAGACTGACATGTACTTCGCTCTCGAAGTACTAAAAATACTACATCGTTATACATACTAAGTACACAAAAATACCAAGATAATATAGTTCCTACTACATTTACGAATATTGTCTCTTTTCACATTAAGATAAACACAAGTAAAGATATTTCATTTCATTTCATTTCATTTCATAAGGGCCCACTAGCCTCCCACCTGCTGCACATGAGTAAGGCTAGGGCATTTAAATCAGTAGACATTATCAGCAGTTCCTTCAGTAATAGGGATGTTGACTAATTTTTAGGATTTAATTTTATTTTATAGATAGAACCTTGATATTCACGAAAAATAAATATTATAAAAATAATAATCTTCAATTTAAAAACAAAAATTGATAATTAAAAATCATTATCAAATTTCCCACCAAAAACGTCAAAGTTTGTTGAATTTCCATATAAAATAGGAGCAATTACGTTATATTCTCAAAATTGCGTTTAAGGTCACGTGACAGTGAGTACAATTTTTAACATTTAAAATTAATGATATCCAATTTATTGTGATTGATTTCAATAAAATAAGGCCTTAAAATAGGCCTTTAAATGTTACCACTAATACTTTAGACATATTTTTTTATTAATTTATAATTAGTGTCAACATCCCTATTTGATCTAGCCTCTCACCTGCTGCACATGAGTCAGACTAGAACTTCTCAGAAGACATAATCAGCAGTTTATTTATTAATTTGATCTAGCCTCTCACCTGCTGCACATGAGTCAGACTAGAACTTCTCAGAAGACATAATCAGCAGTTTATTCATTGATTTGATCTAGCCTCTCACCTGCTGCACATGAGTCTAGACTAGAACTTCTCAGAAGACATAATCAGCAGTTTGTTCAGTAATATCATCCAGCCTCTCACCTGCTGCACATGAGTCAGGCTAGGACTCTCACTCAGTAGACATAATCAGCAGTTTGTTCAGTAATTTAATCATCACTTCTTAAATTATCCTTACACAATTATTATTGCATTTCATTTCAAAATTTACCCATCCATTGTATAATATTTCATTTCAATCCACATCACGATTGTGTTGACAAAACGTAATCTAACAATATCGAAGATACTAAATATCTTTTCCGTTTGGCCATCCGATTCAAAACAATTAGTACAAAATTTAACAGTGATGATTAATTACTACAATAACCGTAGACAATAGTAAATTGCTATCGTTACTTACTTACTTATAACATAAACTTAATTGAAACTAAATAAAAAAAAAATATTGTGAAATTAATAGAATTAGATCTTTTAATTGTATAAGATCTTTGTGTAAGATCTTTTAATTGTGTTTTGTCTTTTAATTGTCTAATTGTGTAATTGAGTAGTATGTGTCTAATATCTAAATTCATCATAAATCATTGTGGATAAATCTTAAAGATTATATTATGTAATGTATGTCGAGTCATATTCCTTGCTATATACTCTCACTCATTACATACAAACATTTCAAAATAAAATATATAAAAAAATCTTTTGAAATAATATATTAATTATTAAATTAATTATTAACCCCTTCCAAGCGGCCGTAACGTATTTTCGTGACAGAAAAAAAACATCCTAATACGGTGCCACGTCTACATAGAAGTTTCACTTTAAAAAAAAAAACGTGATATTATTATAAGGAGGAAAAATTTACATTTTTGTAAATTCGTAATGAATAAACTCAAAAACTACTCGACCGATTTGCAAAATTCTTTCACAAATTGAAAACTACATTATTTCTAAGTAAATAGGCTGTATTTGATTGTGATTATTAATTAGTTGTTTTTTTTTTTGCAAATCGCGTAAGGTGCAGTTAGTAATACATAAATGTTTATATCGTAAACCCTATTAAAAATATTACAGCAAATTATATTACATGTCATTGTAAATGTAATAAAAGTAAGAAGCTAAGATTTCTTCAAGATTATTTGAGAAATATCTAAACAGTTTCTACTCGTAATGCAATTTTCACACAGTACCTACTGCGCTATTTTTGTTTCAATTGTACCAACAAAACAAAAATGTCAATTTAAAGAACATCTCAGTCACATAACGGTTACTTAAACTTCTTCTTAGTATAGAGACAAACAAAAAAAAAAATTCACTCTCATGGACAATTAAAGTATAAAAATACCTTTAAATAATTATTATTTTATGAAAATTGAAGTTTTTGAATGTCAAGTCAAATCATCCCAAAAAATATATACCACTTATTATTGATATTGACAATTAGCAGTACCTACCTACTACCTTTATTTTATTTCAAAGAGAAAAAAAAAAAAACTTCTTTACAATATTTTTAAGTAATACAAAAAAGTAAAAAGAATTTCTTGATAATATATCATAGTTTAATATATCAGATATAATCATAGTTTTAAAAGCATTAAAAATAAATATAAACTTTTATTAACTATCAAAATATTTTACGTGTGGCTACGCAAACCAATAATAAGATTAATTATCGATAAGGTTATTTTGACGTTGGTCCGCACTAGGGTCATTGAAAGTTGACAATATAACTGAGATGAACCAATACTTTACATATTATTATTATTTAATGTCAATAATTAGTCCTGGACTCTTTACGACTTAATAAACGAACCTTTCCGAGTTGGGTCGTAAATATTGTTTTATATGTGGGTACTACAACGCAAGCTAACTAGCAAATACTAGAAAATTGTTATTTGTGTTTTTAGGCACAAAACTAAATATAACCTAATTGAATCCGAATAACTTATTAGAATTACCAAGTGTTAAGTAAATTTACTAGCACTGAAATTATAATTTGTATTTGAAGAGTTTTACAAAAAAAAAGGAAAAAAATAAAGCAGTCTAATTTAAAAAAAAATACAACACTAAATGTGTTATCTTTAAAAAAAACTTATATCTAATGAAACTAACTACTACTAACTAACATGAAATGTGTTATCCACTTTTAAAAACTTATATCTAAAGTAACTAACTACTAATAACTAAAACTATTTAAAGTAAAAAAAAAAAAATTAAATTAAACAAATACAACACAAAATGTTGTTAAAAGTCATAAAATATCTAAATTTTAAAACCTACTATCCGTAAAAATAATTATTATTCTAAGCCAAAACAACAACAGTCTTCAAAACCAGTTCACGAAGCAAACCAAAACCAAAAACCAAAATCAAATCGTATGTCTTTTAAGTTTATAACCTTATCGACTTATTCCTTTACAATATTAATTTCTAACCAAAGTCCAACGCGAATTCAGATTTTCATTTATAAATTAGTTGCCTATGACTTTAGTAATTTACATATTGTGTCATTTGAAAGCGTGATTCAGAACTTGCAAATGAATTTTACTAACGCCATCTATTAACAAAATCCGGAACTAAATATCTAACAACTAACAAAACATCGAGCTTCCCATGGAAATGAGAGCTTTTACCGCGGTAAAAAAATAGCCTACGTTACTCTCCACCCTCCTAACTATCTCCACACACAAAAATCATACCATATAATAGCTTTGTTGCGACGTGAAAGAGGAACAAACAAACACACTTTCGCATTTATAATATTATATAGTATATAAGTATGGAGTTATTCCATAGCTAACGACGTCTTCCTTTTGGATTACCTAATTTTTTCTTATTTGTGTAATTATGTTTACGCAGTTATGCATATTATATTATTAGAACATTAAATATTATTCCTAATGATATTTATCCTCTCAATTTACATGATTCAATTATGTACTTTAATTGCTTTAATTAATTTTCAAATAAATAATAAAATTGTCGTCAGTCTACTCTATATTCATATTTCACAAATTATTGTCATACATTTATACCTACATACTGATTCAACCTACAAATCATGGAAATAAATAAGTCATTTTTAGTCTTATTCGAATGTTAAACAAATAACATAGGTACCTACCAAAATAAAAACTAGTTGTGGGTATTCTAAAAGTTTACATCTGGTGTATTGTGTCGATATAGATTACCTACGGTTTTGTTTGATTTTAGTATATTATTATTTTGCCATAATAGATTTTATTTTTCTTATCATTTTGTTTGGGTGCCTGGCGCACTAGTCTTTCCCTTTCGAATTTGTTGCAATCTACATAGTGTCTATACTAGGTATATAAATTATAAAGAAATATTAAATTATATGTAAAATATATGTATAGGTACTATTTATGTTCGAAAATTCATTTCATTGTAAGCAGTTAGTAAATAATTAGATAGTCATAACCGAAGAAAGATTTAATTTGTATACCTACTTTGTTGCTATTTAGTACGTATTTAGTACGTCCTATTCTTTGAAACCTCTATATCTACTGTACGTAAAAAAAAAATTGAAAGTTAGTCTTCAATTCTAATCCGATTAAGTCTATTTTTAATCAAATAATTCACAGGTTTTCTCGTGATGTCCGGACAGAGAGAATTCCGCCTCCTTATTGTATGTTTAAATTACTTAATGCACAGAAAAAAAATATATATATAATAAAATCCTTAAACATTATCATAAAACAAAGCCCTTTAAGGGCCTTACCGTTCTTGAAATCACTTCGGTGCTGTTCTAAGGAGATTCCCTTGATCACTTGTTGGATGTTTCAATACTATAATAATTGTCCATCTCGTGACGTAGCAGATCCTTGCGTCGAAAACTTATTATTTCGTCGTCACAGTTCCGCTGGTCCGGGGCCGCAATTTTTCTTCTATTCTGAAACTTGGAAAATAAACACATATTAGGATACATATATTATTAAAAACGCGAGTCCGACTCCTACACTTCTGATGTTAGATTCAATGTGTAATGGTTATGGAAAAGACAAGAAATATAAATTGGAAGTCATGTTATAAAGCGAGAATCGACAAATATTTGCAACTTGTACTATTATTAATAAAGGTAAACCAAAAAAGCACAATGACTAGTTATTTTTCATGATATTGTGACTTTTCATATTATTATGGAGGTATGTAAATGATACACATTATTTGCGGCAATTAATTTATTGAAACCCTTAGTTCGCAATGTGCTTTAGTCGTTGGGGAAGAACTAAGGGGAAAGAAACCCCAACGGCACAAGATTACCGCAGTAATATTATATTATATCATTCCACATTTCGTATCAATATTACACATTTTAAAACGGAACAAACAGTACGACAATATTGAATTGAAAGCTGGCTTCCAGTATAGCTTTACAACATTATGACACTACAATCGTTTTAATTAGAATGATACTAAACAATAATTAAATAGACTGGCAGAGTAACATTATAAAAGTATTTCAAAGTACTTAACTTCTGCAGAAGAGCAGCTCACACACTGAATTATATGAGACAATTCCAAACACTCGCTTTTATCAACCCAACTGTCTACCCCCACACCATAATTACGAGTATCACCTGATATACCTACCACAGACAAGACAAACAATTTGTAATTCTACGTAAAAAGATCGTAATAAATACTAATAATAATAAACACAATTCAATAACTGATTTAAACAATTCCAAATCATCAAAATTAATGGTATTTTATAAAATAATTAAAATATTTCTACCGGCAAACAATTTAACTTCCCGTTACAAATAATTACCTATTTTAAAAATTAGCAAGTAGTTGATATTTAACGTTGCTATAAATTTTCAAATACCTTATTTTAATTTTATGTATATTGTATATTATTACCAAATCGTACAATAATATTATGTCTATCTAATTGTACAATAATATTATATTACCATATTTCAAGTGTTTCATGTTACGATTAATACAAATAATACAAGTTGTCAAAATATAAGTACATTATCATTAATGGATACGTTTCCTTTTTATAAAAATCTAAATTTCATATTTTCTATTTATTGAGCAATTATTACATATACCTACATTATAAATATACAATATCTCTCACGCGCCAATCCACAGATAATTAAATCTGAAAATGCTGGTTATAAAATCTCCAACGTAAGTAAAGACCTATTATTTATCATAACGTTTTAAATTTCAGGTGGAATGTTTATCGAACTCAGTGTTAGGGAATTGGTCTATAAGCCTTTCAGAGTTATGATAACAGGTGGGTTTACAGTGGACAACGTTAAAGTTATATTTCTTCAACGAATGAAACTTTCCGAACCAAAGTATTCAACGTTTCTTCAACTTCAACAGCTGTAATTTTGTTATTGCTAGTGTGATTCTAGCGAGATCAATGTTTGAGACTGTGCAGCGGAAACTGAAAAGTAAGTTTAATTTCGCTTTCTACGTGTTCTCATCCATTATACAAAAACGACATTTCGATCTAAACTAGACGTTAGACGCTCGACGGGAGCAAATGGAAACGCGCCTGAAGTTCATAAATCATGTTCGGACGGGAACCGAACGCGCGATCCCGGCTAAGATTTTAATAAACATGAGGCTATCTCGGGGTGTATTCATTCATGAATGTTTTTTTATTATTTTAATTACGTGCAGGTCGTGTGAAGGGCTCCGTGGTTTTTAGATCGCGGTAATGATTCGATGGGAACAGCGCTGGCGCTGCGGCGGTGGCGGAGTGGACATAGCGTTTTTCAGAGGGAAGATGATGATGTCGATACTATAGGTTGTATGTATTGTTTATTACAATGTTATATACATTGAACATTTGGACAGCTATATGTACGTATGATTTTAAGTAACGAAAAAATTAGTCCGTACGTTTAGAATTTTGAATATTATAGGCACTGGGTTATATAGGCTAAACAATTTGGGTAAGACTGCATCAAATATTTTACCATTCCTATGTGGATTACATAGTGGATGAGGATTACGTACTTCTTAGTGCGCGAGTTTTTCTTTTAATTGTGGATGTGTGTGTGCATTCACAGCCTCTACACAACATCAAAGTTATTAGAGCACCGGTATTATAGAAAACGACACATCACACAAATATTAGGACAGGTCTGCTGGACGAGCCAGTATGTACATACATGCACATATGTATATAATGGCTACATATAAAGCTGGAAGTAATAAGAAACTGGAATGCCGGAGCCAGGGGGCGGAGCGGCACGGCAGCCGTAATTACGGCCTACGCCAGCCGCTTGCCGCTGCCGCAGCCGGTATACCGTATACCGTATACCTCGCTTGCCGTAGCCGCCGTCCATATGAGTATATTGAGATCGAACCTTCGAATAACATGGCTGGTTGCTGGTTGCATCTGGTTGGAACAATATTTCAAGATATGATTTTAAAGATAGGTAGAGAGATATAGAGATAGATACAGATCTGGCTTGAGGTAAATTAAATATAAAGCTCCGCCTAAGCTTAGGTCTAGAAGTAGTCTAGAGTCTAAAAGAGAAGCTAAAACCTTTGTTTGTGGTGAACCCACAACTTTCGACTATTTATTCCGACTTGACGGAACTTGTATAATATTTTACTATTTTTACCTGCACGGCTGTATAGTGTCCACCACTTAGTGATTTAAAAAATGTTTTTACTTGTTTTGTCTTGAAGGATGTGCTCCTGGTACTATCTTAAGTTGCCTGATTATAAAGCAAATCCTGATTAAGTATGGCTATTGTTATATTATGACGTACCTACTTAAATTCTTTATTTCATGGTATTTTGCTTAAAGTTATACACATACGATTTATTATCATATTTTGGCATTTAGCTGTCATTCATTCGAAACAGATTCTTCCTTGGGTTGGGTGATATCATCTGTGCATCAAAATAATAGGTAGAAAACTGACTGCTCGCAAAAATTTGTTGTCTATAGACAGTATCCAATGCGTCGTTTATCTTCTAGTTTTTAATTTATCTTTCAAGACCGTTTATATTATCCTATTACATTTAAAGTTCAATACTTTTAGCTATATAGCTAACCCAATTGTTTACGCAAATTCGGTTCATGACTCGCGATACATAAATGAATAAAAATAAATTCTCATTTACTGTATGAAATATCTATTTACTTTTATAAAATCCGGCCATCGCAAAAGACAAAATAAGCTGCAGTCGATCGCCTGATAATAACAGGTCTCATCAGATAGATTCAGAAGTCACATAACGAAACTCACTAATATAACCAATGGATACTGCCCATAAAAACATCACTATCTATTGAAACAGTAGATTAAACTATGATTAAATTTTATTCCATATAAAAAATTGAAAGCCTGTGGTGACTATGCATTTCTTGGACGGGGCGGGGACTGTGAGAAAGGTTGGATTGAAAAAGAACGATCGCATATAGGTAGGTTGGCCAGATTCGTGAATAGTAGCTACCTATGTATTTGGTGGCGAGACTGGCGAGATGTTTTTTGTAGAAAGTCAATTGGAATGGACGGATAAATGAGCTGGGCTGGACTTCTGTGGCCGAAACGAAGCTTTGATAAGCAAGTGACGTGCTTTGAAGTAGTGTAGATGTTTGGGTGAATTGATATACTAGATAAAAACAAAACTAAGTGCTATTTCAAGTAACAACGCGTTATAATTTTGTCCGTCTTCGCATCGTTTGAACATATTTTGGCACTAACATTAGAGCATGCATACCTAATTGATGTATGAGTTAATGATAAGTATCAGTAGCTAAGTACTGCCCTCCTTATGATAAACAACGTATCTGCATTTCAGCAAGTTCCGAGATAAACGCGCCTAAAGTTTTTTTTCTTATTTTTGTTGTCACGACTACACTAATTGAGATATTTTCAAAATTGTTAAAATTAATTGTTACTATATGTGTGTATTTTATGACTCATTACATTTTTCTGTTTTCTAAATGTTTTCTGAGTTAATAGAACCCAAAAAGTGTTAATTTTTAAGCAGTTGCATTGCTTATACCTAGGAAAATTATTCAGTTACGTTAATTATCACTAGGAAAGTGCTCTTACGTGTTTATGCCTTGTATTTCTTTCATATAGTTTAACGAAATCCTATAAATAATAATCGCATTGGCTCCTTGTGCCATTAATTAATCAAATTAATGAAATGTACGTAAGTATATTAGTTCATTGCGTCAAATAGACGAGATTTTTGGTATAACTTACCTATTTAATTTCAAAGTTAATAATATATAAAAACTAATATAACTCTAAACGTAATGGACAATACGTTGTTCTTCATAAGGAAGAGAATGAAAATTTTGCACATACGTTGTTTATGCTTACCTTTATTTTTATTTCTATAATACATACGAAAAAATAGATAATAGATCTAGATAGATCTAATTTCGCTGATTACGAATATGCTAATAACTCGTTTCCGCCAAAAATGTCAGATACGTTGTTTATCATAACGAGGGCAGAGTACTTTAGTTACTTTAACTTTAGTGATAGGTACTTTGTTTTTAAGTTTATTCTTACTTTTATTACGGGTATAAATATATGAAATTGCCGTTTCATTCAAATCACGGAACCGATAATATGTTGACTGTCAAATATGATGGGTAAAACTTCGAGCTTTTAATTTCTAATTAAGTAGGCACATAACTATTTTAAGATCTTCGTTTTATCCTTTAAAGAAAAATACTAAAAACTAATTTGTATAATCAACAAAGCCGCTGACCATATTAATGGCAGTAAAAGATGAAATTACACCTTCCGAAATCTTAAGGGAGTGGTCTGATTGCCTGAAGCGAAGTGCGAGAGAACAGCTTTTAACTAGTAGCGGCCGGCGCGGCCCCCGCTGCAGGCCTATTGGACTCGACATTAAATAAAGCTTTTAGAGCTTTTTGAATTAGAGGTTTAAAGCTCGTATTATTGGAGGTAATAGCCTGAAGCCTTGTCTCAGTAAGCGGTCGCAAACTAACGATTGGATTTGGATTGGTCACCGTTGCTCATTGAAGTATAATGACATAGAACAGACATCTCGAACAAAATGTGTGTACCGAAACCGCGATGACCGTTCTTTTTTCAAACTCTAGAAGGCGATTTACACACTTGCCATAGAGTAACTTTGTATAAGACACTTGCCGAACCACGACAAACAGTCAACGACTCTAAATCTTTAGCTCTTCCAAATGTTTGATTTAATGTTTAATTGAATTCACTGAGTAATGTAATACACATAATTTATTATTTACCAAAGAGTAGGTACTATAGTCATTCTTAACGGGCTTATTTATTTGTCCATTAACACGCTTACGGCTTGCCAAGTGTATAAGCCCGCCTCATGATTTTTTCAATTCAATTCAATTGACTGACCTGAACTGACTGAACTGACTTGAATTGATTCAAGTCAATTTATTTGCATTTCATTAAAAAATGGCGGGAACATTCCACAATAATTGAAATAAATTCGTTTTAGTTGATTTAAGTTAACATTTTGTTTTCTTACTGGTGATAAGTAATACCATTTTCTTTTTTGTTTTTTTTACGTGCAATTGTGACAGGTTCTCATCACGCAAGACGGCATTTTTTCAGTTTGTTACTAAACAATTTTGGCATGCGGCTGCAATGAGCGCAGGTGAGTGACAAGCGAGTGAGTGAATGAAGTGAGCCACCCTGGCCGCAATGCATGCACCCGACTCAATGTTCGGGGTGTCTGTTCTATACGAAGTAATAGTACTTCAATGCCGTTGCTAGATATTTTTAACAATAGCTATGATCCGATTCCCTATTTCATGACTCGCTCGCATCGCTTATTTCTCGGAGAGGTAGAATCCTCGCTTTTCACAAACAATGCCTTCTTGGCTGACTCTTTCCAAGCTCGCCTCTTTGTCCGCGTGAAGTTGCATTTGAAAGCATTTCAATGGAAAAAAAGTTCAACAATCGGGTTGTGTATTTTCATCATCAATTTACACTGGACCAGCATGATGAACCTTTGATACCTCCTCGAATATGAAAAGCTAAGTGCGCTACAATGTAGCCTATAGATACCTAGTAGTCACATTAGTACACTTTTCTTAGTTGACTGTGAATACTTTGACAAAATAATTTTGTGTCTTTAGACCAACATACAGACGTAGATATATCGATATATTTTACACTTATTTATGTAATTTATACTTAATACAAAATGATAAATAAGGGCCTCCTTATTTCGTCTTATTGCGTCATCTCGGCCTAAGGCTGCGCATGCGCTACCGATCATCGAAGTAATACAGTTTACTTGCGGGTAACACACACGGATGGTTGTGCGTTACCTCGGCCCATTACTAATCCACAGCTGGTCTTCACAGTCACTTCACAGAATGAGCCTTGATACCATAGACTACCAACGTGGCCGAGTGTGTTCATGTATTAATTTTCATTAGTTATCTAATACCTTTAAATGAGCAATTCTTGTATATATATATTTTTTCTGAATCTCGGAACAGCTCCAACGATTTTCATGAAATTTAGTATGCAGGGGGTTTCAGGGGCAATAAATCGATCTAGCTAGGATTCATTTTTAAAAATTGTCGTTTTATTCGTGTTTTTAGGCAATGAAAAACGGCTACAATAGACTCTTCCTGACATCTATTGGCGAGTAGCTACACTAAAGCTAAAGCAGATGGCGTTGTTAAGCAATACTAAACCGAGCTAAGCTCGGTCATCCGGGTACTGAGTTCTTAATGACTGTACCCATTTAGGTTTACTTCTTATTCCTACTAAAATTATAAATCTGAAGTTTTGGACATGAGTTTTATAAATATAGATTGTAAGTAGATAATAAGTGCTATCTGTAACTGTGAGTAGGAAAAAATACACCCCGGTAGTTTCTTGTTGCTTCTTCTCCAGGGCTCTCCCACATTAGGACCTTGTTGAAGCATTGGCGTAGCTTGAATGACTTTCAAAAAGTATTTGTAAACCAAACAATTTTGAATAAAATTATTTAAAGTGAATTGAAGGATGTATATTTGTTACTCTTTCACACAAAAACTACTGAATGGATTTCCAGAAAATTTTCTGAATATCCCGGAAAACGCGGAAAATATCGCGGAAAAGCGCTGTATAAAATATTTTCTTTTCTGGTTTTTTGGTTTGAAGCATAGGCTCTCAAACTTATTTCAACCATCGCTCCCTGTGAGTCGCTACGTACCATTATCTACATCAATCAACATTATGATTAGAATCAAAATGTACAGAAATAAGACGAAATTCTTCATCATCGTCCCTCATCCCCACACATTACGAAGAAATATTTACCTACACCCTACCTAGGCTTGTGTGTATACTTTCATGATGTAGCTGAGCAGCCTCTCTTGAGGTGTAAACGTGTATTGCCCAAAGCGAGTCTCGACCCGCATTATAAGGGAGCGCACGACCGCCCACTACCTCTGGCATTGGCTTCTTGCTGCACTCATTACAAATACAATCTGGGATGTTACATTTTCTTCGCATTTTCTAACCTATTTAAGTTTGTAACATACTTATGCTTGTTATGATTACTTTGACACAAAGTAATGATGTGATACTTAGATTTAATTATCATATTACTGAGTTTTATCACTGTTACCTGTTGATTAGTTTTGTTGTGACTGTTGAATTTGACGTAATTTTAAGTGCCCAAGATGTATATACCAATTATTTCATTGCTGTTTGTTCTATTAATTCAGAGTCGTCCAATTTACTATTTTATTTTATACTAGCTGTTGCCCGCAGTTTCGCACGCGGAAATTATACTTATCATATTTATCTTCTATTTCACCCTCTTGGGGGTTGAATTTTGAAAAGTCCTTCCTTAGTCATAAGAGGAATACGTGTGGGAATTTTTAAGTTTCTAGCCCTAAGGGTTTGGCCTGTGTGTCGATACTCAGTCAACCACTTTTGTCTTATATATATACAGATTTCTGCTAAATCTATGTTCTACAGTCTATCTTCAGACGAATATATCTGGCAATCATCCACTCGCGAATGAACTAACACTACTGTGCACAGAAGGGCATAAGGTTTCTTCTAAGATATTTCAAAAGAGCTACTTCATACGGACTACACGCAAAGAAAGTTTCCATAAAGCTTAAGCAATACTTCATAAATACGAATTTTATTCCTAAAGCTTGTAAGCATAAATGTTCCAGAAATTAGAGAATAACTGTTATAACGACATCAATAAGATGTACAGATTCTGTCCAGCTTACTCAAGTAGGGGTCAACGATCAATAGTTCACCGCATTGGCACAGTGCTTCGTCATATTTGCCAAAAACACTGGCAATCTCCACTGTCCTGGTATTGTCGTAGTACCTATATTTTATCTCTTGTAAATTGCATGCTGGCTATAGATATAGGTTGGAGCAGTAAATTAGGATTTTAGAATTGAAGCATATTCTTGAAAGAAATGATCATTGAATTTGTTTTGTTCGTCTTCAGCTATCTGGTTAATTGTTCAAAATCAGCTTTTAAAAATAGCTTAATATGTATTTAAGCTATTAAATATTGGGTTCGAGTGTTATTTCTGGTCTTAAAAATCTATTGAATTATCTTCAATTGCTCCTGTTGTAAAAAAACCGAATGTCATAATAATTTACAAGTCCCAACAGTTTCCACGTAGTGCGTGAATTTTCACCAAAATCATTGGAACAATAATCTCAGGATGTCCTGAAGGCGAACCATATCATTTACATATCTTGTTTACGGGTTGTCTGTCCACATATGTTAATGATATTCGAACAAATATATTCACTGCGTTCCACAGTATTGTTTTGCCCTAATACCCAGTCAAAAAGACCCACTTCGCCGACCATCACCACTCGTTCAGGGGTCAACCTACGGTGGTCGCGTTTTTGCTTCTTTTAAAGAATAAATCCCAGTTGGGTTCAGTTTTTATTTTGTTATAATTTCGCGAAGATGCCACAGGCGAAACAGCAATATGAATATTAAGAAATTTTTTGTATTATGCAAAATATCTGCCTGTTTCCATTGTCTTTTTTTGTACGTTAAAGAAGATTGTTGTTATAACTTCAACTGTTCTAAGTTTGAAGATTATTTTTAACAACCGCCTATGCCAGATTTCGAACCAAATTCAAATAGTCAGAAATTGAACGAGAAAATATTAAAGGTCAACTATGACATTTTTGTTAAAAAGTTCTAAGTTTCGTTACTCCTGTTTAAAGGACCCCGCACTAATTGTTTGGAAATTGTGTTTCAGCGGATTGGTCTGAATTTTTGGTATGTTGTAGCCCTAACCGTACTGATCAAAAGTCCCAATGGGCACGACCCCCCCAAATGCGTATTTTGTCCTCCAGGGGGCACTTTCCCCCAAAGTCTATTTATTCGATTTCTGCGGAATCATTCTGAATTTTAAGTATGTTGTAGTCCTAATCATGCCAAACAAGAGTCCCAATGGGCACAACCCCCCCAAATGTGTATTTTGTCCTCCAGGGGGCACTTTCCCCCCAAAGTCTACTTATTCGATTTCAGCGGAATCATTCTGAATTTTTAGTATATTATTTTATTTAGTATATAGTATATATTTTTGAACTTGGTAGGGGGAGGTTGCCCTTTGCGAAAAAAACGCTCAGAAAGTTATTAAAAAAATGTAGGTTTTAAATGAATTAGCTTTGGGGGGTTTTTCTTTCTCCAGATGGCGGAAATACGCCTACGGAATACGGTTCGTTCCTATAGGGACTCTTGATTGGCACGGTTAGAACTACAAGATACCAAAAATTCAGAATTATTCCGCTAAAATCAAATAAATAGAACATGGGGGGGGGGTTAGCGCCCCCGGAAGGAGAACACACGCAATATGGGGGGGCGTGCCTATTGGGACTCTTTTTTGGCACAATATACTAAAAATTCAGAATGATTCCGCAGAAATCGAATAAATAGACTTTGGGGGGAAAGTGCCCCCTGGAGGACAAAATACGCATTTAGGGGGGGTTGTGCCTATTGGGACTCTTGTTTGGCATGATTAGGACTACAACATACTTAAAATACAGAATGATTTCGCAGAAATCGAATAAATAGACTTTGGGGGAAAGTGCCCCCTGGAGGACAAAATACGCATTTGTGGGGGTCGTGCCCATTGGGACTTTTGATCAGTACAGTTAGGGCTACAATATACCAAAAATTCAGACCAATCCGCTGAAACACAATTTCCAAACAATTAGTGCGGGGTCCTTTCCATAGTGAAAATGCTTTTTAAAAATTGGGCGTAAAATTCCTCGATAGTAATTGATAAGGTGTAACGGTTAGGATTCAGTACGGTTTTTCATCGTGCCGTATCCATATACAATGAAAACACACAATAACGGTCTTCGTCTCACTTGAGTGACGGGTGACTGAAATATATAGCATTCAGCGAAGAAATAGTGGCTTCATATTTTTAGGTACAAGTCAGCCCCTTGTCTACAATATACAAGATCTCTAGGCCTTATGAATAATTTTCTAATATTTAACATGGTTTCCAGGAGATGGATAGATAAACGGTCTTGTATATTTTAAGCGTATTTATTAGGTTTCGGTGTAATAAAATCACCATATTACACAGCAAATTATCTCGTTATATAGGTATAATTTCAACGAAATTATATTGTAATTAATATAACTAGTCATTACCCTCGGTTTGATTTGAAAACCTATGACTTATTAGTACCATCATCCGAAAACTTGGTGGATTTTTTAAATTGTCATAACTTTTTGTTTAAACCGATTAAAACAAAAGCAGGTAGCTAAACAAAACGAAATATTAGTAAAAATTGAAGCGAAAAAGGTTAAGCCGTCACTACGACTATCCAGAACAAATATCAGTCAATAAAAATGTTATAAATTTTGATAATGAATATCCAAATTTACCTCCGTTCTGTTTTCTGTATGAGGTGGTATTGTAGTCAAGCATTAATTTTAATGAATAATTAAAAGATGGCTATGTAAGTTTTAAGTTTTACAGGCTATAAAATATTAGCCAGGCATGTTCGATTATCATCAGTAAAAATGTCGATACTTAATGTTGAAGCATTTTAGCTTTAAATGACTTTTGTTGGTCAGTGATCGATCAGGTTAAGGAACTGTGGGTGCGGTCGATGGTCTGATGATTGACCGGTAGCAAAACGTTTTGAACAAAATTTTGTGAACATTCGTATAGGAGCTACGATGCCACAGACAAGACACTGGCCCTCATACATACACATAGATATACATACACAAATAGACAGACACAACAAACTTATAAGAGTAATACCTTTCTTTTCGTCGCGGTTAAAATATCATGAATCTTACAGTAGTATAGAAAGTTGGAAACTGGAAAAATTACCAAATAAACAGTATTAGTAAATACCTTGTATGCCTTGAATGTGTAGCCATTCAGTTTAACCCTTATGTTGATTGTAAGATTGATTGTGTTGCTTGTCATAATTTATTTGTACTAACGGTATATTTTTCCGTGAAGCCTGCCTAGCAGTTGCAACTACCACCCTCGTATCTAAGTTATCTAAGTTGACAACCCTGTAGCCTACTTGGTAGCGACCCTGCCTGCGAAGCGAGGGTCCTGGGTTCGATTCCCGACCGGGGCAGATATTTGTGCGACAGATAAATATGTGTACTCGTGTCATGGGTATTATTGTGATGTGTTATATATGTTGTCCATGCCACCCGCGACACAGGTGAAACCTACTGCGGGGGTTAAAAAAGTTAGCCGCCAAACTACTTGTCGGTTTCGGCTTGTTCGACTTGTGACTACTGGCTGTTCTGATTGTTAGTTTCTTGACTTCCTTCTTCACGTCAACGGGGATTCCTTTGGCGTTACAGAGGTCATAAGAGAGAGAGGAGCTGTCGGTGGATATGGACACCTCCAAGTCCAATAGTGACCATTCAGTGTCCTCTCGGCTCGATTACCGACACGTAAAAAAACCTACTAAAGTCTAACATCCGACCTAACGTCTCGCCAAGCGTTTGTTTTGTCTCGGAGCTTAAAATAAATATTCCTAATATTATTTAATGGCCAGACAGTGACAGATTAAGCCGAATGCGTTTTCCCAGACGACCGTGGGCGTGGCTCGGTACCGTCCGCAAAAAGATACTGATTCGAGAATAAATCCTAACATACTTTAACATTTTTATTGTTCTTCTGCAGAAATACTTGGACAAATAAATAATTATAGATATTCGCACTTGAATCTACCAAATGACTTATTTATTTGGGAAAAGATAAACATCTTTAGGAAAAGTAATGTTTGTAAATAATTATTAGCTCTAACGGAAATAAAGACTGGTTGGGTGGTGGAAATAATAACAACAGTGGGCGTTTACATCACTTTAGTCAGAAACTCATTTTAACACAGGTTTTACACTGGTTATAATTAAACACGCCATTAGGACTGATTGTCTTCAATTATCCGAGTAACAACCAACAAATAATAGGGCACGACGGCCCAGTGGCCTCCCATCACCCCTCACAGCCACCCCAATGCCTCGCATAATCGTCTGATCCTGTTACTCGTCAATCTGATATCACAATACAATTCACACGTCGCGTTCCGTCTTAAAAGTAACAACGTTCTTGTCTAGGCGTCTGCTCAGCTCGAAGGCTGTATCCAGAATGTTCGTTCGTCGCTGGCAAGTCAATAGCTTTCCTCGGTTCTCCCGTGGTGTCCAGTTGATGGGTGCCACAAGATGACTGCTCGTTTGACGTTCAGCCAGAGTGACAATGACGTTTCACTCTTACAATCTTACTTCAACGATGACAGTAGTTAATTCGCATAGTGTTGCCATCTTCACAACCCGAATACACATTTTATGATCTCCGACAGCTCTATGACAATGGTAATGTTAGTGCGCACATATTCCATGAAGCTACTCCATAGGAAAAGGACGAAGTGTTTAGGGATTTAAGTGTCCCTTTACACAATACACACCAATCAACAAAATGTACACACCAAAAAGGGAGTTCACGAACCAGTTCCGTCGCGTGGCGTTGGTCGATACCTCGGCGCCGAGATGGTTTTGAGTGTTGTCCTGCGTTGCACCAGTTTGACTTCAACTTCACTCTAGCCCATATAGTAGAAAGATCTTTGAGGCCGAATTACCGAAAAGATGACGAACAAAATGAATTGGTGCGTTGCACCGAATTATATACTTAACTGCACTCTGTCGCTAACCGAATCGCGAATCGAACTCAACTGACGCGGACAGGCGGCGCTTGCGCTCGATAATCGAAAAATAGGAGGGTAGAACCCAAATCAATGCACAACAACTTATATGTATTGCAGAATGAAAATAAAGTATGTAGCTATTATCGAACATAATCAACATTAAAACAATCTCTAAAGAGTTAGAGATAGAATAAAGATTCTTAGTTATTCATTCTTAGTTATCAATAGCCCCGTCACTTCTTCTGTATGGACTTGTATGGGTCTACAAAGAAGTGAAAAGCGTTATTAATAAAAGAAAAAATTGATGGAATAAAAATTTCAAAATTAGTACTAGTAGATATCTAGTAGAACAGTTTTATGAGTAGAAATGTGAAATCTATCTTTGTTTACTGAAACACACAAATAAAGTTACAGTCTCTTACCGGTGGTAAAGTCAGATAGATTATAGAAACTGACCATCGATTTATACAGCCTAAACCATCAGACCATTCCCACAAAGCTACTCGACGGCGACTTTACGCAGTGTAATCATCCCAACAACAAAACGAGAAGCGGTGGTCGGCCGGCTCATTAAAGTTTTTCCATAGAAATATATTAATCACACCTCGCCACGCCCTCTGGCGGCTAAACACCAAATAATTTCTGCTATAACATTCTCGAAGGGCACAGAAAAAAACAATAATTAATTTTACTGTGGCATTTTTTGGGGCGGACGGTTTTTAAACTTTTTTAAACAGGTGAGGCTAGGTCGGTGCGTAGCGCATAAAATATTGCGATGATTATTAATGTTTGATTTTATAATAATCTCTCGTAATTATTATTCTTTAAATTCCAAAGCTGTATGAAGCACATAATTATAGGTTTAATCTTGACCGTTCTTCATATTTTTTAACCCCAAACTATTCAGCTACCGTTACTACTGAATTGGTACTAAACTATTGTTTTTATTGTTTGTGGATTATGCGTTTATGGAGAATGTTCCTGTGTCTCATTAGTACATATTATGCACATTGAAGTATAATTTCATAGACATAGACATCTGGAACAAAATGTGTGTCCCGCCCGCGAGGTTCGATTTTCAAAATTGAGCCCCGGTTCTCCTTTCAAAATCGAACGAATCCAATAAAGATTGAAGCCACGTAGCGCCAATGCATTGGGACATACATGGTGTTCGCGGTGTCGGTTCTATACGCTTGTAATAATACTTCAATGATTATGCATAATGTTTTATAAAGAAATCATCAGTGGACTCAAAGGTTAAAACTATTTGTTATGAGGACTGAGTGTTAATAAAAATATCGTTCAGTTAATAGTGACACGTCCATTAAATCCTCGACCTTTAACTACTAATCCGCTCTTTAAATAGATTTATATGTATAAGGTGTTTGCCCCAGTGATGGACTAAGCAACATTCTTGAAAATAAACGTAATCTCTCAGAGTGAATAATACTTCTTATGTAGACAACAATAAATTTATAAATTGTGCTTTAATTTGTAAGAAAAAATGGCTTTGTGCTACTGTGGCGTATTCAATTTTATTTTCTACAGAATTTGTTTCCATAAAAATACAAAATATTTGAAATTATATATTATTGTAAGTAAAAAAAACCGTCCTATTTATGTTATAAATATATTACATAAGATAATATTATAAATGTGAAAGTTTGTGAAGATGTTTGTAATTTGGATGTTTGTTCCTCAATTACGCCACAATTACTGATTTGGCTGTTTGGAATGGAGATAGCCTATACGCTGGATTAAGACGCAGGCTACTTTTTATCCCGGAAAAGTTCAGGGTTCCCGGGGATTTGTAAAAAATCGATATACACGCGTGCGAAGCCACGGGAATATAAATCTAAATTAATTAATTAAAAATTTCGTTTCGAAACTACTCTACCGCGGACGAAGCCGCGGGCAAACGCTAGTTTCCATCCATCCATCAGCCCTTGGAGGTCCACTGTTGGACATAGGCCTCCCCTAACTTGCGCCACTCTGACCGGTCCTGAGCCTTCTGAATCCAGCGGATGCCCGCTGTCTTCTTCAGGTCGTCGGTCCATCTTGTCGGGGGGCGTCCTGTACTTCGCTTTCCGAGACGCGGGCGCCATTCGAGGACCTTTCTTCCCCAACGGTTATCGGTCCTTCGCACTATGTGGCCAGCCCATTGCCACTTCAGCCGGCTAATTCTTTGAGCTATGTCGGTCACCCTTGTTCGTCTACGGATCTCCTCGTTTCTGATACGATCACGTAGAGAAATACCGAGCATAGCCCTCTCCATAGCCCGCTGTGCTACCCTGAGCTTGTGGATTAGGCCAATAGTGAAGCACCACGTCTCGGATCCGTATGTCATCACTGGCAACACACACTGCTCGAACACCCTCGACTTCAGGCACTGAGGTAGTGTTTTGGACGACAAGATATGACGCAGTTTCCCGAACGCAGCCCATCCGAGTTGGATTCTACGAGTGACTTCTTTCTCGAAGTTGGACTTACCCATCTGGATCACTTGTCCCAGGTAATTGTATTCGTCTACAACTTCGAGAGCAGCGCCGTCAACAACAACCGGTACGGGTGTGACATGGACATTCGACATGATTTTCGTCTTGTCCATGTTCATCTTAAGACCCACCCGTTGTGAGGCGCTGTTCAAGTCCCCGAGCTTTGTACCTAGTTCCTCCAGGGATCCTGCCAGGATGACTATATCATCGGCATATCGCAGGTGTGTGATGTATTCGCCATTGATGTTAATGCCACGTCGTTTCCACTCCATCAGCTTGAACACATCTTCCAATGCAGCGGTGAACAGTTTTGGGGATATAACGTCCCCTTGCCTGACACCTCTCTGCAATTGGATGGGGTTCGTGGCTGTGTCGTGTACTTTGACGGACATGGTGGCTGATGAGTACAAATACTTCAACACCTCGATATACCGGTAGTCGATCCGGCACCGCTGAAGAGAATTTAGTACTGCCCAGGTCTCGATAGAATCAAAGGCTTTCTCATAGTCCACATAGGCGACACATAACGGCAGATTATACTCCTCGGTCTTCTGTATAATCTGCCGCAGTGTGTGTATGTGGTCTATGGTGCTGTAGCCTTTCCGGAATCCTGCTTGTTCGGGAGGCTGGAAGTCGTCAAGCCTGCGTGCAATGCGATTTGTGAGCACCCTCGAAAACAGCTTATAAACGTGGCTCAGAAGCGCGATTGGCCTGTAGTTCTTCAAAAGGGCTTTATCGCCCTTTTTGAAAAACAGAGTCACCACACTTCTGCTCCACGCTTCCGGGGTAGTTCCAGTATGGATGACGGTATCAAACAGTTTTTGGAGCGCCACTAGGAGGGGTTTCCCCCCAGCTCTTAGCAGCTCGGCGGTGATACCGTCATCTCCCGGTGCCTTGTTGTTTTTAAGCTGTTTGAGGGCCTCTCTAATCTCATACAGGCTGACGTCCGGGATATCCTCTGTGTAGTGCCGGGTTAATTTAGCTCTCTTGTCGCTCTCCTCACTGGGAGGTGGAGCTTGAGAGGAGGTATACAACCGTCCGTAGTATCTCTCAGTTTCTCTCAGAACTTCAGGTTTCGACGTAACTATGGTGCCGGACTCGGTCTTCAACCTCGTAAGCTGACTTTGCCCAATAGACAGATCTCTGGCGAACACTTTGGAGCCCTGGTTTCGCTCTATTGTGTTTTTTACACGATTTGCGTTGTGTTTGCGCAAATCGCGTCGCCTGCCCTTGGAGATCTGTTCATTGAGCCGTCGGTATTCCGCCATAGAGGTTGGAGATTGCACACATAGTTCTCGTCGATCCCTCATAAGACCGAGAGTTATACGAGAGTTATACGGTATATTATTAAACGCTAGTTTAATAATATATAAATGAACTTTTCTTTACCCAACTAATTAACCCAATTTATATCTAGTATTTTTTCCATTAATTAATTTATAGACAGAGAAACTAAAAATAATATAGAAAAAAAAATATTTTGCGATAATTTTATTCTAAATCAATATGAATGTCGATAATTGGTACAAAAAACATAGTTTTTAAAAGTTAATACATTTACATAAAAAGAGCATAACATAAAAACAAAAGAGGTATGTAAGTAATTGACGTTTACAGCCGTTTCTCTTGGGTTCCTTGCCACATAAGGCTATTTACACCATAATACAAGATGCTTTGGATAGGTATAATTAAATTTCATTAAACTAGATTAAGTAGTAGCAGTTCAATGAATGACTGCTAGTAGCAAAAAATTCTGAGCTCTTCCGGACTTCGGAGGGCATCTAAAGCCGTCGGCCCCTGTTGTTATAGTAAGATAAAATAATAAACAGTCATCAAGCCATGTCGGTGGCATTCGGGCGGCATTAAAACTTCCGCCGCCTGGGTTGGCTACTAACCCCTCCACCCTCCACCAATCTCTGGAGCAACGTGGTGGAGTCTGCTCTAGTAGCCAAAAAGTCCTATAATACTAAACTTTAAAATCACAAATATCGTTTGTATGATGTGATAATATACATACAATATAATATGATGACTTAACCACACAATACGGTTTAACTCTTACACAGTCTGTAACCTGGATTTTACTCTAGATACTTTTCATCTTCAATTGTTTCGGGAATTTTGTCAAAAATACGAGTATATTAAATGTTATGATTGCTTATGAAATGAGTCAATAATGAATATATATGACGCTTGATAAAAATACTATCAATTGTTTCGGGCGCGGTCCTACTGACGTGGGTTTTCCGCAGCAAACCGACGCGAGGGCGAGCCTATACCTAAATAATAAATCGTATTGTGCCTCACATTAGACACTCTAACCTTTCCAAATACTATAAATAATGTGAGTACATCGTTGGAAAGTAAAGATCACGTCCTGACCAATGAGGTGCGCGCACGCGAATGTCAAGCTAAACACGTGTGAGCGGCCAGCCGGATTGATGATGAGCTGATAATTCCGTTACAGCCATCTTGAGTATAGTTTTTTTTTTTTTTTTTTTTTTTTTTTTTTTTTTTTTTTTTTTTTTTTTCATGTAGGTATCACTGATACTCTTATGCACGTCATTTTTTTAATCTACCAGCTTTTCGGAAAGGTGCTTTGTCATGGAGGAGAAGAAAAGCCGTAAAGAAACTCCTCAGCACATCTTTTAAAAATAAAACTTATATCTATTACAAAAATAGGTATTCTTTAACCTGTGCAGAACTGGTTGCCTAGCTAGTCATTTCCAAGCATCCTTGTCATTTAAATATTCATTTATGCTATAGTAGCCCTTGCCTAAGAGCTGAGCCTTTACACGTTTCTTAAAAGATTGCACCGGTAAGTCATGTATTTGTTTTGGGACTTTATTATAAAATTTTGTACCTAGTCCCATAAAAGAACGTTGCACTTTAGAAAGACGGTACGAAGAGGTAGCCAATTGATGCATCCTTCTTGTTTGACGATTTGAAAAATCACAATTTTGTTTATATGCACTTATGTTATTCCGTATAAACACTAAATTATTATAAATATATTGGGAAGCTACTGTAAGTATACCTATTTGTTTAAATTTGACACGCAAGGACTCCCTTGATTTTAGTTTATAAATAGCTCTAATGGCTCTTTTCTGTAATACAAAAATTTGTTCTATACCGGCTGCTTTGCCCCCAGTTACGGTAAAAACCCTAACTATACTCAGGGTATAAACCCTGAGGTCCGAACTAGGCGGGAACTTCACCCATCTGTTTATTAACTGAAAATGTTTACTATCCTGAAACTGTTTTATATCCATTTTAGGATGCTAAAAATTACATCGCGAGTGAGTTGGCTGAAAAATTCCTGGCCAAACCATAATCAATAAAAATTTAATCAACCCAAAGTTTGCATTTTTATAGGCTCAATACTTTTGATTGGTATTAAACTTATCGTTTAAAGTATTTCGTGTCATATTTAATAAAAAAGTAATTTTTAAATTTTATCTGATCTATGATCTTTCAACTGATTCCTTTGAGGTTATTTACCATATCGAGTAATGGTAATATCCGCTCCATATCAATCCTACTGCCCACCCCAAGACCCCAATACACAACAATTGCACTAATTAATGTGTAGTTTCGAATGGAATTTTCGTATTTATTTGTCATTCGGCGGGATGTTTCGTTTTGTTTAATTATTTTTGTTTTCATTACTGCCTTAATTAAGTACAACTGAAATGAAACATGGTAAACGAATTTTATAGTGTTGACAGATAGGCTTGCTTGGTTCAGTTTGTGAAGTGCAATATTATAGGTAATAATAAAATATTACTTGTTTATATTGTTATATTTTTTAATTTTCGTCTCTATGGCACGCTCTACGCTTACTATTTCCATACGAGCTTTTTTTTGGAACCTGCGACCCTGCGACCCTGCGACTTGACTTCTATATTTTTCATTTACAATTCTTGGGCTCATCTAAATTTTCATTTTTTTAATGTACAACTTTGTAATAAGTATTTTTTAACTTTGCTCTCATTTCACATTTATGTTTTTAATGGAAAAAATTACCCAAGCATGGCTTGAATAATGGCCATCTATTGGGCACGGGAATCTCTTCTTTTGAGGACGCATAGAGCATATTGAGCCCAGCTACTCCAGTGGGGATTTGTGGAGGGGAGACGGTGGCTAACCCAGTGCTAACTCGGTAAATTACTAGGATCGCCACAAGCCGCCGCGCTATGAGCGCTACATCAGGCTTAAAGCAACAACCCATTTATTGTCCTACTGCTGCTCTCGGGGTCTCCTCTCACAATGTGAGGGGTACAGCCATTAGTCTACCACGCTGGCCAATTGCAGATTGGTAGACTTCACACACATTTTGAGAACTTAATGGAGAACTCTTTGATGTGCAGGTTTCCTCACGATGTTTTCCTTCATTTTTTTCCTACACCAGGCTTACGGCATTACAGAGTTGAAATACTATGCAATGCAAAACTTACAAAAACAGATAATGGACAAAATTCTTAATAAATTGTTGCGTAATAATAAGCCCCTAAGTATAATATTTTTTCTCAAATATCTTTCATGTACAGGCTATAAAATATATTTATTAAGTAGTGTTAGAATTTTTCTTCCATTGGTAAACAGACTTCACTAAAACAGCGAAAATTAACTTTGACTTTAGGAAAGCCCCTTCGCTTTACATCAAAAGATATCTTTTATATCAATAACAAAGAAACATTTTTCTTAGTAAACTGTGTAACCGCAAGTGGTAACAGTAAAACGACCCCATCATAAAGGAAAATTGGAATTTAGGCGAAGGGCACGAAAACACGTGGTGGCTCTCACGGCTGAATTAACTGCGGTGCGCGATGGCTGGCTTATAATTGGAATTTTGTTTGCTCCATACAAGTGTGTACATAAGTTGGAATTGCTATCTGCTAGGTAGGTACGTAGTAATTGGAAATTTGCACGTATACATTCCAACATTAGCTGGATATTTTCATGAGTCTGCCTCGTTTGAATTTCGTACTGTTAGCTTTTATTTATTTAAAGGTAGTTACATATTTCGCATTTGTAAACTTCGTCTGGTTGTATTTATCGTAATCCATATAGTATGGCGTGTTGTGTAAGTAGCCGACCAGTAAGCAAGCAACTTATTCATATTAAATATAATACTTATCGCCAGCCATGGTGTTCAGCAACATCAAAGGCACCCAGACATCATATGATATCTCCCAAGACATAAGAACTGTAAGGGACCTGAGGAGCAGAAGAAAGAGCCAATGCTTCGTCTCAGGAGGATCTGGTCTGTTGTTCAGTAGCGTACACCACGGTCATTAACCAGACTGGACTATTGAAGATGAATGGAGCCCTCTACAGCCCCATCGATATTATGAAGGATGTGAAGTAGGAACCTATTGACACTTTTGACTTAGGTAAGTCTGAAATAAACTGATATATAATTTTCTGAGAACCTCACTCCCTTCAGCATAGCAAGTGAGAATTATTTCCTGAACATGGTCAAGTCTACTTCATGTGTGTGTGTCCTTTAAATTATATCTACAGCTCATCCGAGCCCAGCATTGAGACAGTTATTCTTGCTATCAAAATTAGTCTTGCTTTTTTAACTTTTAGGAGCTACATTTAGTTTTATTTAAGTTAGTCTTTATTGAAGCTTAAAAGTGTGTTACAATTTGCGAACTTGATATATAGTATTCTTTGACAGTCAATCTTTCAGTGCAGGGAAAGATTAAAGGCATAAAGGTACCTACAACAGCTACTAAAATATCGAGTTAATTTACGTATTGTGGAAGTGTGGCCGTCGATGCCCGTGTCCAATTCTGATTGATTGGGTTATTATACCCGCACTTCTATTGCATGGGCTCTTGTGCGTGCGAGTAGGCTAGGGCTTGGTATTTCTAGTTTTACACTTGAATAGGCACTTGTGTGTAAAGACTGTGGGTGCGTTCGCATTTAAGGCATAAAGGTGTACTTACGTATACTTATGCATAATTTATTATGTAGAATGAATGTCATCGTTTAATAAGTTATTCGAATGTAATTCTGTTTCCAGATTGTCAATTAGTAAATCTATCTGCATACGTTCAGAGTTCCATGTTTTATTCACAACTGAATATGTGATAAGTAACTGCTAAATTGTTGTGCTTAGTATTTGTGTATTTTTATGTGTATTGTTTGAAATTAGGTAGTCAATTAGTTTACCCTTAGTGGATTCTCTATTCTTTATTTCAGGCTCAAGCTTCAAGCGATCTATATCGACGATGGCATCGTTAACCCAAATATGGCATCACATATGTATTTTTTTACCCAGATAAGTGAATGCTTGACCATAATCCCATCTGATGGTAAGTGGAGATGTAGTCCAAGGTGGTGAGCACATTAACTTAGTAAAAGCCTATTCAATCTTTTCTTGAAGACATCTACGTTATAGGAAGGAGGGAACGCCGACAAGTTATTCCAATCCTTCGCGGTACGTATAACGAATGACGAGGCAAACTGCGTTGTCCGTACCGGCGGGATGTTCACGACAATACCCGCCATGCGTCATGTCGTTCGATGGAAAAATGGAGATGGAATTATCTCAAACAATTCCTGTGCATACTCTCCGAAATGTGCCCTGTAGAAAACCGAGAGGCTGGCTACCTTGCGCTTATGCTCGAGGCTTTGCAGATTGGCCTCAACCAAATCTGGGTCACCAATGAGCCTCTTCCCACGCCTCTCCATCGAGTCCAAGGCGGTCCATGTTTCTTCAATAGAATGTAGAGCTGATTTTAGGACTAGGTATGACATTTCAGGAATAAAAATGCATAACTATATTTATCGAATAGATTTATTCTTACAGACAATTCCATTATATTTTTATCTATTCACTAAGTACAGATAGACAACAGTATGTATGGAATATTAACACTTAGAATACATACATACACTCTAAAAAGTTATCCTGTTTTAAACACGGGTTTTACATTATGTTCCTGTCGATTTCTTGCTATACACCATTTATTTACATTATAAATATAATGATTTACCTCAACTAGGTAAATAAACCCTTTGTAGTAATTGAAGAGTATTGTAGAAGTTATTTCAAATAGACCATCACTATACCAATTCAATTTCAATTTTGATAGTTCTTATTGCATTTACAAATTCATTTATAAATTAAATGAAACCAAAAAGTAAATGAATATATATTATAGTATAAATATACTGTTTATTAATGTTAAAATGATTTGACACACCATAATATGACAGCGAATATTTTTGGATAGATGTACACAATGGAAATCGAAATTAAAATTACATAATTGGAATTTTTCAGTAAAAATTGGTTTCAGTTACAAAAGGATTCCTTATTTAATTTGTCCACATATTGTGTTAATGTACTTTTACATAAGTATTGTAGTAGCAACAAAATAATTATTTACACGTTTCTATTCTGAACATTAAAGGAACTAACACCTAAAGTCATAAAACCACGGTTACAATAACTACTTACCCTCATATTACTAACATTTATCTACGTTTTCCATTACCTATAGGAAATACGATTCGTGAGACATAATGTAAAACCGTTATTTGTTGAACAATGTTCCCTCACAGAATTGCGTTCGAAATATTTCACGACCATAGATTATAATTAATGTTTTACAAAGTATTACATTTTACTTTTAATCAAAAGTGTAGAATGTAAAATTTACGGAAATGTTGTTTAATTTTA
Organism: Thymelicus lineola; assembly: GCA_963932265.1. Taxonomy (NCBI): domain Eukaryota; kingdom Metazoa; phylum Arthropoda; class Insecta; order Lepidoptera; family Hesperiidae; genus Thymelicus; species Thymelicus lineola. The sequence goes on along the minus strand of OZ010681.1, from coordinate 4,148,546 downwards.
CTTAAATTGTACCATAGACTAAGGAAGTCTTATAGACCCACCGATTAATGTAGGGAGACAACTTCCCGAAACACATCGTATCAGAAATAACTTTAAAAATAGGCGCACTGTTAAGTTATATTTTTAACCCCCGGCGAAAAAAGTGGAGTGTTATAAGCTTGTCTGTGTATCTTTGTGTCTGTCTGTGGCATTGTAGTAGAAATGGTACAATGACTATGGGCCACTAGTACGTTAACATGGTACCAGTAATTATCCCATATTTTATATCAGATTTTGTAGTTATTTTTATAGCTCAAAATATAGTAGAAACTAACTGCATGTAGAGTCACGTGAATTATTACTATACTATAACAGAAGGTATAAATACTTTATTTGAATATATACATAATTACAATGTACATTCTTTATAAAAAGTTGTAATTCATATCAAAATTCAAACCCAAACTTTTTATTATAAGGTCCTTAAAAAGTTATTCAAAGATTTTTTTTATGAAATCAGAGCTATTGTTTTGTTATTCGTAATAAGGTTTTATTAAACTAACGCTCGCGTCTTTGCTACAGTTTTCCGGGATACTAATCACCCTTTATCTTATTCAAAATCATGGTCTATCCATGAGCTAAATTTCATTAAAATCTGTTCAGTAGTTTTTGCGTGAGAGTAATAAACATCCATATAATCTTTCACATTTATAACATGAGTAGGATGAACCATCGCGTTAGATAAGTTCATACGCAATTGTAAATCTTTAGGAATGTAAAACCAAATTTTGCTACTGGAATTTTAATACAGATTTTAAAAGAACAAATTATCAAAAAGTGAACTTTTAATGTTAGACACCTATAATCTTATAAAACAATTCTAAGTTACATAATAATTTTAATAGGTAGGTACAATAGTTTATACAATTCTAATATTTTATATACATCATTTTATTTACAACGGCAATAAAAACAGTATTTTTAAATGTCTGCATTTACCCATTTAACATCTATTCGAATTTACTTAACTAGAAATATTTATGAAAACATAATCACAAATACGAAATTAAAATGTGAAACGATTATCTTAAAATAGGAACCAAAAAGCTTATTTCTCTTCATCTGTACTTTACCGCAATTAATAAATTATTTTTTATTTAAATTAATTCTATAAATTCTTTTTCTGTACACTATTCACAGTTCGTAAAATATTTTAACACATACAAATTCTTTTATATAATCGGATGATTTCCGAGGAATTAATGAGCGACTTAACTTAAATCGAAACATTCAATGCAAGTCATTCAAGTAATTCTAAGCTTCAAAAGCAGTAACGTATTCGAACATCGATCTGCTTGTTCGAAACCCGACACTCAAACGAACGTTCGAATTATTCATTCGACACTCACGAGTCACGAATCACATAACACTGAAGTCATTCAAGTCCACTTGGTAGCCCATCGAGCCGCATCAGTCGTGGTAGTCGCGCGGCTCTGGCTTCAGCTACCAGACCAGACCCTCAGGGTGCAGGGGGGGCGGGGCGTCGCCGAAGGTGAACTCCGGCGACGAGGGTCGCGGCAGCACCAGGTGGTCCGGCGGCGGGAACTGCTCGGGGAACTCCCCGCCCGGCAGCGACTCCATTCCACCTGCGAAACGACCTGCTCCCGTTACTAATTGCCTGGTACATCATGATGCAGTTCGGTTAAGAAGATGACATTTTTGGAGAATGTTTTAGTAGATTATAACTGACTGACTTTTAATGCAATTTGCAAACGCAGAACATCTCAAATTAGCATTAAGTTTGCACTTGCTGGAATATGAGAGTTATTTTAAAATATATGAAAACCTGGCCAGTGGCCATGTCAATATAGTCATAATATTGTTCATTTCACTTTGATGGTAGTAAGCAACAAGACACTTAATACAATTTACAACACACGACCAAAACTAGGTCGTCACAGTTTACCAACCTGGCTGATTGAAAGGCATGGTCGGCGGCGGATGATAGAAGGGTGCGTCATGGTGGAACGGCGGGCCATATCCAAACTCGAACTTTCCATCCGCCGTCGCGAAGTAGGGGAACCCCGGTGGCCCGTCCTCGAGGCCCCCCGGCGACAGGTTCATGGGAAAACCCCGCATCTTGCGTGACGAGCCGAAAAAGGGCCCCCTGCCCATCGACGTCAGCTGCTTTAGACGTCGCTCCTTCGATCGCTTGTTTTGGAACCAGACCTGAGGGAGAGACACTGGATTGAAATTGTGCGAAAGATAGGCCTATAAGGGTTTCATCTATAACATTATGTGACATAATATTAAAAGGCGTAAATATTTGGATTGTTGCGAGCGCGTTACATTTTTTGTAAACAAGTTTGTTAATCAAAAAGCACCTTTTCTTGCTCCGTTTGATTTGGCTTCCTTGACATTTGTTCCAAAAACAGTTACCCATAGTTTGTAAAACAAGGAAATTGTTTTTGAGAATAATAAAGTTGAAGCCCATTGAAGTGACTTTAACGTTCAGTCATTCCTTAAGAAAAACTCTCACAAACAAAACATAAAAACTGTGTCACTTTGTCGGTCGCTCGCAAAATACTTTTTTATGGCTTAGTTAAGAGTTTTGTGGTTAAGAAAGTGTATATTGTGGAACGAACTTCGTTCATTGCTTTGTTTTATATGTAGGTACTTACTATGGTCGAGGGGTTTGATCGAGGATTAAAAATATTCAAGCTGCTAATTTAAAGGAAAGAGTATGGACGGAAACGCCGTTCCCATCTCAAACAATTTATTTAAGACGAGAGAACAATCCCTATTTTTTATAGCCTGAAGGACAGACGAAAAAGCACACGGGTCACCTGATGGTAGGTGGTTACCGTCTCCTATGGACATGAGCAATACCAGAGGAATCGCCAATGCAACGTCGGCCCTGAAGGAAAACTCTTTTTACATCTTTTTGAAGAACATTATGTCACACCGCTCCGGAAACACCTCAGAAGGAAGTTATTTCCACAGTATACACGTATTAGCAAAAAAGTTAGTGAAAATCGGACGAAATTAATATAATATAATAATATAATAATATAATTAATTATATATTTCACTTTCTATAATAACTACAAGTAAGGAACTTTTTGAGCTCAATAACTAGTAAGGGATTGTTGAGGTGAATAAGAAAGTTCTATTGAACAAAAATACAATAAATAATTATTACCTATTATAAAATCTTTTCCTTCACATTTTTTGTAGTAATCGATTAATATTGGGTTCTGCTTTATAGCTCTTAAAAAGCTATAAAAAAATAATGAGACTGGAATTGATCGATCAAGGAGGTTTTAACATTGTTAGAAGAGATTTCCATAAACAAGTTAGTAGTTTAAAAAACTAAATACACGGTTTTATAGTGTCAATGGAGATACTAAAGAAAAAAATTGGGACTGCGCTGTTAACGATTAAGGAGTTCCCTCGGCTAGAGCCAAACCTGTGTGTAGTAACACATGCTTATCACATAAATACATCATCATCACAACTAAATGAATATGAAAAATTTCAACTCCTTAGGCTAAGTGGAAGTAGGTCTAGGATTGCAAGATCTGACCCAAACAAACAAGCTAAACAGAACCATTTAAAAGGAGAAAATATTACTGAGTGTGACTGAAAATTCATCTTTTCAGAGACATTTAAAGTGCAAAATTGGACACAAAAGACTTTGTTTTTCTAAAACTATGCGCAGTTGAAAAATGTAACAAACTAGAAAACGTAATCTGAGTGGCAGTCTATAAAAATTATATTAAGATAATAAAAACGCAGTTGGTAAATTCTGCCATAACAGAGCAACGGCAGCATGAACAGCCAGAGCACTTCAACACGATCACAATATAACGCAGCGCGCTAATTAAATCCAGGCAGAGATTGAGGGTCGTTTTACTAATGACCAGTTCACACGAAAACGTAGATTTCTTCTAGACCAAGCCACGCCTCGCCTAATGTTTCTTGCAGCATCAGTTCAACTGCAAAGCCTAGTCCGGTCACACATCGTTTTATCGTTTTCTTGAACAAATCAGTCATAACACAATTATAAATACATTGCTGCGGTCGTTGTGAATTCACGGCGCGTTACCAGTCGCGTGCCAACCGCGCGACTAATTCGAAGCTGCGTTTCGTAACGGCCTCGCACCATTCGCTTGTCGTGTGAGAACACCATAACATTAGATTCGGGTGTGATTGAAGTTAACTTAGTATTTCGAAGTGATCTTGACAATGACATTGGTGTTAGTATCTTTTCGCGGGCAGGTGCAACTTATCGGATATCAATCTTTTGCAACCCAAAATTAACAATAGCTTATCCGTTAATTTTATTTTATAGTAGTATTTTAGCTAGGACTATGTTACCGAGCAAGCGGACTTCGTAGAATACCTGGTTGTTTGCCCGCCTGAGTCAATTTGGGCAATCTTTAAGTACGGCAAATAGATTTTTTCGAATAGATTTAGATCGTATTTTGGACTTTGTGTTCACGACTCACGTACTTTTAGTAAATAACAATACGCACTTATAATGACAATCAACTATAGTACCTGTGTAAAATAGGCACTAAAGTCATTAGTTACAATTAAAAAGTTAAATGTCCGCAATGCTTACAATCTTCTAATGTCCAACGTATAAATGTCAATGACAATTCATCCTCTATTTTTACATGTTGAGAGTCATCTTGTCTAATAATTGGTCAATTATTTATACGACACAATTCCTCTAACTGTTAATTTTACACTCATTTAATTGTAATTAGTGTTAGATAACATAATTTAAGATACAGCAATCATAGCAATTAGAAAACTTTTCTGCTTGTTAATACTAGGAAATGTTTGTTTTGTTAATCTAAGTTAAGTGTTTAAACTGTTTAATATAGGTATCGTAATAGGTAATTTCGCGGTTGGAAACTGGATGTTTTCCTATCCTATAGTGACGAAAATGCGCTTCTGTGCTTTAAAGGGTAGATTTAACCATCGCTCCTTGTTGTAATCGACAGAAATCAAACATAGTCATGTAACAACAGACACATTGAAGGAGTTTAATTTTTTTAGAAATTCGATTTCAGCAATGAATCCCTGACATTATGTCACTATTTTGACTGTTTTCTTGGAAATATTTGAAATATGTATCTGTAGCAGAAGGAGGTACTCTATGGTATTGGTTATGAAATGATATTCCTTTTACTTTGCACCATGATATATTTCCAGTTCTCCTAACATTCACATCAATATTCCAAAGTACTTCAACACTACGTGATCAATAATAATCTGTTCTACATTCTTGACAATTCCCTAATCTAAATATGACATGACATTTCTTATATGCCAGCCTCTGCATCAGGCAAGCGCTGTAGAATAAAGAGGTCCATCCCTGGACCTTCACTGGAGATTCATGGCCTCACCGATACGGCTATCCTGACGTGCGCTCGTCCTCGTGCGCGGATTAATTTATCTTGGTACGTCATCACTGGATCAAAGCATGTGGTCTGCTCTAACTGCTGGGTCCGAAACACGTTGTTTTTGTGTTCACTCACGCGGCCATCGCTGACGACCCGCACGGCCTCGTGTGGATAATAAGAATTCTGTAAAAATAGTCTCAACAGTATCTTGCTCGGCTATTCTGACTACATTAACCTCACTCATATTCATTTTTATCATTCATCATTATTAATTTATAGTCAAGAATAATTCGCTCATTAAGTCTGATATTTTTTAAATGTGGACACTTAAAACATAGTGGAGAGAACTATGGTCTGGCCATTTGGTTACCAATCTGGTTCATAAAACTCTACGAAACGTCGCAATTATGTCATTGTCGTCTGGTCCGGTTCAAACCCTGCAGACTCCTGGCCCAGTCTCTCCAAGACTCTTCAGGTACATCGCCCCTTCAGTTCTATGCTGGCCCGGACTCTATTCACACTTCTTTCCTTTTTTTTCATTTTTTTTGACACCTTTTTTTACATCCTTTTTTTACTCAATTTTTTTTGTAATTCCATTTTGTTACTAGGTAGGTACTCTTTTTTTTACCTTTCATTTTCACTTTTCTCTTTTTTCACTCTTTTTTACACTTTGTTTTATTAGGTACTATTTTTTTTACCTCTGTTTTTACTTTCCTCTTTATTTTTTCTCACTTTTTTTTTACAATAGCCATTGTTGCGACACATTAAATCGATATCATCATATCATCATCATTCAACCTTCTTTTACTATACTACCAGACCGACCATAGTTTCTCTACGTGACTTACACCAGCAGTAGACATGTCTCCAAGCAAACCATCGGTTTCAGTGTTAGCTCCTGGGTCTCTTGGTTTCACGTGGTAGATCATTATTTCATGTCTTATCGATTTTCCGCAACTGAAAAATAAATAAGGTTAATTTGACTCGTATGATATCAGGTTACTCGTATGATAACACATTTGATGCTAGACTAAGGCTACTTATCTGCGATCCATACTCCTTCGGTCATCATGACACATTGGATGGCTTGGTTTATATGAACTCTAGCTCCACTGAGTCGCATCACTACGTTTTGCATTGTCCACGTCGATTATATTATGAACTTCCACATTCTCATTTCATCGCGTTTTGTATTGTTTCATTTCTCATTGCAAAATTTTCTTCAAATGTAATCCGAACTAGTGTCATTCCTCATTTATTTTCCGATTTGTGGGCATGTTTCGTCCATCACTTCTGATGTAGCAGAAGGAGGTATTCTATGGTATTGGTTATGAAATGATATTCCTTTTACTTTGCACCATGATATATTTCCAGTTCTCCTAACATTCACATCAATATTCCAAAGTACTTCAACACTACGTGATCAATAATAATCTGTTCTACATTCTTGACAATTCCCTAATCTAAATATGACATGACATTTCTTATATGCCAGCCTCTGCATCAGGCAAGCGCTGTAGAATAAAGAGGTCCATCCCTGGACCTTCACTGGAGATTCATGGCCTCACCGATACGGCTATCCTGACGTGCGCTCGTCCTCGTGCGCGGATTAATTTATCTTGGTACGTCATCACTGGATCAAAGCATGTGGTCTGCTCTAACTGCTGGGTCCGAAACACGTTGTTTTTGTGTTCACTCACGCGGCCATCGCTGACGACCCGCACGGCCTCGTGTGGATAATAAGAATTCTGTAAAAATAGTCTCAACAGTATCTTGCTCGGCTATTCTGACTACATTAACCTCACTCATATTCATTTTTATCATTCATCATTATTAATTTATAGTCAAGAATAATTCGCTCATTAAGTCTGATATTTTTTAAATGTGGACACTTAAAACATAGTGGAGAGAACTATGGTCTGGCCATTTGGTTACCAATCTGGTTCATAAAACTCTACGAAACGTCGCAATTATGTCATTGTCGTCTGGTCCGGTTCAAACCCTGCAGACTCCTGGCCCAGTCTCTCCAAGACTCTTCAGGTACATCGCCCCTTCAGTTCTATGCTGGCCCGGACTCTATTCACACTTCTTTCCTTTTTTTTCATTTTTTTTGACACCTTTTTTTACATCCTTTTTTTACTCAATTTTTTTTGTAATTCCATTTTGTTACTAGGTAGGTACTCTTTTTTTTACCTTTCATTTTCACTTTTCTCTTTTTTCACTCTTTTTTACACTTTGTTTTATTAGGTACTATTTTTTTTACCTCTGTTTTTACTTTCCTCTTTATTTTTTCTCACTTTTTTTTTACAATAGCCATTGTTGCGACACATTAAATCGATATCATCATATCATCATCATTCAACCTTCTTTTACTATACTACCAGACCGACCATAGTTTCTCTACGTGACTTACACCAGCAGTATACATGTCTCCAAGCAAACCATCGGTTTCAGTGTTAGCTCCTGGGTCTCTTGGTTTCACGTGGTAGATCATTATTTCATGTCTTATCGATTTTCCGCAACTGAAAAATAAATAAGGTTAATTTGACTCGTATGATATCAGGTTACTCGTATGATAACACATTTGATGCTAGACTAAGGCTACTTATCTGCGATCCATACTCCTTCGGTCATCATGACACATTGGATGGCTTGGTTTATATGAACTCTAGCTCCACTGAGTCGCATCACTACGTTTTGCATTGTCCACGTCGATTATATTATGAACTTCCACATTCTCATTTCATCGCGTTTTGTATTGTTTCATTTCTCATTGCAAAATTTTCTTCAAATGTAATCCGAACTAGTGTCATTCCTCATTTATTTTCCGATTTGTGGGCATGTTTCGTCCATCACTTCTGATGTAGCAGAAGGAGGTATTCTATGGTATTGGTTATGAAATGATATTCCTTTTACTTTGCACCATGATATATTTCCAGTTCTCCTAACATTCACATCAATATTCCAAAGTACTTCAACACTACGTGATCAATAATAATCTGTTCTACATTCTTGACAATTCCCTAATCTAAATATGACATGACATTTCTTATATGCCAGCCTCTGCATCAGGCAAGCGCTGTAGAATAAAGAGGTCCGTCCCTGGACCTTCACTGGAGATTCATGGCCTCACCGATATATCTATATATTTTAAAATATATTGAAAATATAAATATTGAAAATAGAAATAAGAACACGTACATTTGTATGCGTTACAAGGTACAAATGTCTTTCCGGAATCCAGCTTGTTCTGGAGGGTGGAAATCGCCAACTCTGCATGCTGTGCGCCTTCGCACACTTATCACACTTTTTATCACACTATTTGAAGAACTGTGTTACCAGACTTTTGTACCACTCTTTCGGGGTAGTTTTTCTGCTTACAATAGAATCAGACTCGGCCGAGAAAACATATTTGTGTGGTGTGATAGCTCCACACCTCAAGAAATAGGGGTATGACGTCTAAATATGTAAGTATGACGTATGTAAGTATATAAGTATGACGTCCTAAGGGCACCCACTGTGCGGTTTGGACTTTGGTTTTGTCTGTTGGAAGAAGGAGTCGAGACGAATGGGAATGTCTTGTGGCGGCTCGGCGCATATTTGTACGACTTTCAATGAATAAATAGCGTTTGGATAATCTGAGTACGCTACTCTGGCCGGTACGCTCCAAACTTATTATGTACTATGTTGTTGACGAATGACTCCCGTACGATCTGAGGAACCCAAAACCACCTTTAAGTGTATATACCACTATAAGTGTTTGCTTTCCCGGTGATAGAGCAGGTTACCAGACTTTAGTAAAATATTTTTTTTTATTAATAAAGTAAAAATTATTAAAAAATCAGTATTTTCAGTTTGTTTTGGATGATTTAATTTCGAAATGAACCATTATTACGTTGATTCTGAACGACATTTGAGAAAAATTAGGGCGAAATACGTAAATCGCGCTTTACAGCATGTTAAGCAAGATAAATTACGATTTTCTCCCGATTTTCACCGAATTTTGCCGGGCAGCGCACATTGGTACTAAAACTACTTAGGTAACTACTATAATATTGTATTGTTACTACTTAATTGGTACATTGAAGTTTGAAAAACGAAGTCTCAAACCAAGAAACAAGACAAAAATGTCGATTGCAATTATTTTGAAGTGACCCAACTAGCCGAGGTATCTAATCAAAGCACGTAGTGTTGTGATACATACCTAATATCGCGATATCGACAGAAGTAAGTCAAGGCGATATTTTAGTACACGGTCACGTTAGAAATATAAAAATAAAAATATCGAAAACAAAAACGTCATTGTTCGACTGGAAGTACTCCTGGCGTGCTTTGATCGTGCCGACACAGCAGTCAGACCCGCTGCCCACACACACATTTGCACACAAATCACTTTACAACTTGGTCGGCGCTACAGATTTCTTGGGTCCATAATGTCGTAGATACCAATGATTATTTTATGGGATGACTGTAGGTGTTAGATGTTAATGTTACATATTAAAAGGTATGTGGACCTATTAAGGTAATACTACGTTTTGTTTTGAAACATGATACATTTGATAAATTAAAATAACAGCTTGCTTAAATTATTAGATATAGGTACCTACAGATATATCACAATATTCTGTCTATTTTGTCGTAATTAGGTAAAAGCAATGTTTGTAATAAAAACTTTTACTTATTTAAATCAAGTAAACTCTTTCCATTCTCTCGAATTTTTAACAAACAAACCTACAAGTTATTTATAAATAAGACTATTGCAATATGATTTGTCGTTTGGATTGCTCGTAAGCGTTCAAAAACTCTACCACATAACAGAATTTACACTTTTGTTACACTCGCAAGTACTTATTATAAAATATAATGTTATATCGTAAAACAACAAAATATCAGCCTTAAAACAAAGGTAGTCTAGTCTAGAAAGCGCAACTTTCCTGTTAGCTTTCACTACGCTAAGCCGATGATGTACTGGTTATTATCGCCGTGGATTGAATATTGGCCTCCTTACAACAATGTTCGTCTATATACTGTGGTCCACTGAATGCTGATATCATGCTCATAAATCTAGCATTAAGTTTAATGAAAATTTAGTGCTTATTTTGTTTACTGTTGTAATAATTGATAATTGTAGCTTGCATATTTTTTTGTGATTTTTGAGAATGGTTAGACACGACAGTTAGTCTTAACTTTCGCATTAATAACCGTATTAACCGTCGTGTTTAATATAAGATACTATTTAAGATAAGATAGTCTTCCAAACTTAGTTGGACAACTGTTTCTTTTCTACTCTTGCTCTTAAATAGAGTAGATAATATCGTCACGCACTAATTTGCCTTTTGTTTTTTTAAGGTGTGCTTATAATCCTACTTAGCAGGTAGGTACTATGTATGCTTTTAACCAGTAATCGCGTGTGTGTAGTTATTATGGAAGCGATAGTTTGTTCTCCACCCTCACGAGTACGTAGGTATGTGATTTATGTATGTAATAGAAACTTTGCTTTTTGCCAAGCCTATTACCTATTACCCTTGTAAAAAAATTGGAATGTTTTGCTACCATCTTTTTCAATTCATCCAATACTTTTTAAACCTTGACATTTTTTCTTCATTAAGAAGTGGGACGGTCGATGTATACGGTAATACGCGATAATCACTCGGGTAACCTGCTGTCTGCTGCCGAAATCATAA
>OZ010681.1:3788164-4137266 GCA_963932265.1 Thymelicus lineola | reverse complement strand
TAATTAATACAAATAATACAATTAAAATAAAAAACAAGCTATCCCGAACAATTTCTGGTATAAATTTCCAATAACGACAACACACAAATATTACCATTAACGGCAACCTTGAAACAGTAACCATGTTTCTAACTGCGGTCATTCGGCGTCGTTAAACGTTCCAAATTGACGTGTTCCGTTATTTAATGTTCAAACTTATTACATTTATTACTTAATCGCATCTCTCGTAGAGAAATAAATCGTCGGAATAATTGTCGGGGAAAAATCTGTAAACATACTGCGTTGCTATTAAAATATTAATGTTGTGGCCAGACCTTAAAATAATCCATAGAGATAATAATTATTAAATAACTCTAATATTATGTCTTAATTTTTTTTATAATTTATGTAATCGACGAAGCAAATCTTTGAAGATTTAATAAGATAAAACATAGATCGTGCAAAAATTATCTGAAGATGTGAAAAGTACATACAATCTTATTGTGGGATTTTATTGGCAGATACTATCAATTACTTATTCATTAATGAAAATATGATAAGTGGCAAAAACTAGAGCAGTTATTCGCTTGAGTTTGATATAAATATTACAATAGTGTATTATGTAATATCTAGTACCACCATGTGGGGTTGTAGATACCCATACTATAGCCATGGTAAGTGTCTGTGGTCTCAACACCATATTCTCAATTAGATATGTACTACTTACACTAAAAACATTTACTTCACTCAGGAGCACGTGTACTTCAAGTAGCCGATACCACTAATTATTTATGTATGTAGAAAAAAATATAAGAACATCGCAATCTTTGGTCGTTCGCTCGTTAGGGTGACGATGCCGTGAGCCGCGCGGGATAGTCCGGCGCGACGGGACGCCACGGGACGTCGGCCGAACAAGCCGCGTGGTGTTAAACACTATATTTCATAAATGCACCGCTGAGCTGGTCCATTCCCTCACCGAGACGTTGTCACATAGTAAACTTCATAAAATCTTAACTTTGACTGGTCCGACTTCAAGAGCTTTGGGTTTTTAGAAGAATTTTTAAACTCGTATAGTAGGTAGGTACATCTTCTTATAAATATTAAAAGAACTTAACCTACTTTTCTTTTTTCTTGGTCTATGCAAGCTTTTACTGCCTCCTTAGTTCTTAATTATTTTTCCTGTTTTGCTCGAAAGAAACTTCTTTGATGCAATGAAATTCCATTTTATGTTTTCTTTTATTCTTGTTTGTCTGTTAACTCACTGCCTTGGTCTAAGATAATTAACTATGTAAGTAAACTTTATAATTTTCTCCAGTATTAGTAGTAGTACTACTAGTAGTATAATTAATTACTGAGAAATCAAAAACGCCTTATATTAATAAAAATAAAAATGTTAAAATTTTGAAAGATATTACCATACTTATTGTAACATACATCGTAAATGGCAGATAAAATTAAATATTTACGGCCCGCACAAACTTATATTATACTTCATAACCCACACTTTGTTTACAGAAAATATTAATAAATTTTTACCTCACTACTAAAACTCTGATAGCCAAGAAATTTACGGTTGATAATATAGGTAAAAGTGTATACATATCATAGGTAATAATAATTTAAAACAATTTGCAGTGACTCGTCAACATTGTTACATGGTACAAGATAAGTTAAGTTTTTCTTACAAAAGAAATTTTGATCTATGGGCAAAGAATCACCCGTCAGTCGGTTCGAAATAAAGAGATGATTAATACGAGATCGGCGTGGACATTGTTCTCTTCGCCTTCAATATAAATAACGCCCGCGCGCCTACCTGAGGCAGAGGCGCCCCCCAGCGCTAATGAGTCGACATTACCGTTCGAATAAACTATAAACAGACACGTATGAATATAAAGAGAATAATGGTAGGTATGGCGATTAATGCCCAATAGTGCCCAATGTACCCATAATACATAACAAAAGCAACACGGCAAGCATAAAGTCATCATCTTACCAGTGCAATAGCCTACAATTTGACAATTACCGCAAAGAAAATAGAAGTTAAAAAAACTGTTTTAAATTTTGTCTTTAAACGCCCCATTGTGAGTTAGGAGTTATGTTTAAAATATTTATAAACAAGACAGTTCCGTTTCATTTTTTTAACAAATGCGCGAGCTTTTACAGAAAAATATGGGTATCAAAATAATTTTAGCAAAGCCAAACTAGACATCTGAATAAGAAATCTAGGTCTAACCTTGCGATGCATCAAAGCGGAATGTGTAATCTGCCAAGTGAGGCAACTGAGGTGAACTAGTAATTTGGGCTTAGAGAGTGGAGCGCGGCACAGCGTGCGGTCGGCTCCCTACAGGGCGGCACACAATATACCTAACCTAAGTATAATACTTAACAACGAACAGTTGTTCTGACCATATTTTTTTGTTTCCATTTTTCGTTCCGCCATAAACTTTATCGTGTCATGCGCCATATGGGAAAGGTGGCCGCGAATTCTGGGCACCCTAGCGTGTGCTGGCAGAATATTGATGGAAGCTTGTATGTCGATTACTGCGGTCACTATCGGCATGGAGTAGATTGTGTGTAAACATAATGTTTAATTTGTTACGTAATCGATTTCTGGACCGCGCGATCCTCACGTCCGACTATAAATTGTCGGAAGCTTGTGACAGCAAAAACAAATGAAGTAATTGAAATTTCATAAAAGGAAGGCGAGGAGCGGTTGACGTGGCGGCCACACTGCGCGCATGCGCATGCGCCATCGACACTCAATTGGCGTGGCGAAAGGTAAAAGTGAATTACTTCGAAGCGAAAATGTCCTGAACGAGAATAATTTACAAGCAAATGAAGAGTAATTGACAATCTAATATGTTTTTCATAAAAGCTGTAAAAAATGTATTGAAATGTAGTTTTTATGTTATTTTTGGTAACGTTTTAAGTAGAGTCAAGTAAAAGTCAATGTATTAAGTGCATTTAAATTGCAGCTGTATTTAGTCCATTTCATTGAATATATTTAAAAACTATTATTTAACCAAAATAAAATATAAATAAATATTTCTAACAAAATCTGACATCTATTAAAATCTTTTGTATTGTCTTAACCTACTAACACACAATAACGTTTTCAAAGTGCAAGCGCAACTTTGTAGACTGTACGGTAATTAAAACTGCGCTTTTTGGCCTTTTTCACGGTTAATGATAGAGCGTTTTAATGTTCCTTTCCTACGAAATCGTGAGTGACGCCGTATTCAATACTTTCATGTTTTTCATACTGCCAGCAAATAGGCTGGTATACGAGATAAACCTCATCGCAGTATAAGAATAATATTTGTACCGTGACCTCATCGTGAGTCGTTGAAATCTATAGCTAAGATAAATAATCTCTGAAGTTTTGAACTTATCATGTGTAAGTAGACAGGTAGTATTCATTTTGTGAACATAGCTGTATAAGTAAATTTATATTTATCTACCATTGAAGTATTATTACTAGCGTATAGAACCGACACCGCGAACACCATGTATGTCCCAATATATTGGCGCCACGTGGCTTCAATCTTCAATGGATTCGTTCGATTTTGAAAGGAAACCGGGGCTCAATTTTGAAAATCGAAACCCGGGCGGGACACACATTTTGTTCGAGATGTCTGTTTTATGACATTATACTTCAATGTTATCTACCTACTTATCTAGATAAAGTCAGCTGTTAAGTAAATTCATGTAGATACACTTTACGATCTAGGTTAAGCTTAGTTGCGGTAACATAATAGACAAGTTAAATCAACGAGACAAACATTAAATTTACACCAGAATTTAAATCATAGACAGCATAGGGTATACTGCATACTACTCGAATCTTCTGACTCCGACTATATGTGACATAATGACATTGATGTTGTTTACAACGCGTTGTCTTCATAAACGTCGTCGTGTGAGTCTTGTGACTGTTATTCAATGTTATTTTGTCGTCTAACGGAACCGCCGAGAACGGAACATACGTCACAATTATAAAGAAGTTAAAACCCCGTCGCCCATTGTGCTAAATTTACCATGCAGTCTGTCAGAAATTCCAATTTGTGGCTTGTCTTATTTTTGTTAATTGGACGGGCAACGCACGATGTGCTTAGTTGAGTTATTTTTATACGATCTCCATGAGTTTTGAATTCGTAAAAATACTGTCCATAAAAAAACATTATTTCTGCAGGTTTTTTTTTTATTTTATTAATGTATAGTGCGATACAGATACAAATTGTAGATATGTGACGATATTAAATCACGGAACCTTTTTATTTTATCAAGCTTAAGGTAAGTACCTAGTCAATAAGTAGGTAAGTAATGAGAAGAAACGAAACATTGATTCTTCAGATTAGAGGCTTCTGATGTTTATATTTATTTAAGTATTTATTAATTGTTGAATGATAAAAGATCAATATCAGTATTTCTCACGCTAGCCTTAACACAGAGAGACGTGGTGTTACAGTTTACCAGCTGATAAATTTTATATGTAGATAGTGTTATTAAAACATTCCGACGATTATAGTTACAGAAAACCATACAGTTAGTTTCATCTTTAGCCCCGCCTATCTGTAACTTCTATAAAACGTGCATCAAGTATCTAAGGAAGCTATAAAAATAATTAACTTTATATACTTTGGCCTTGCATCTATGAACGTTATAAATGTCCAACACACACACACGAACACAAAGTATCACAACATGATGGTCTAAATCGATTTATAATCAAAGATACCAGAGGTCTCGTAACAAACTTTACAGCCTCTTAAAATCACCATAAAACATGACCCATTTAACCTGCTAACAAGATTTTCTTTTTAATTTCCTATACTTGACATAAAACTGTTGCTCTCCGCCAATCAGTACGCGGGATTCATAAATCGAATCGTTATCAGTTCAGTTGCTGATAGCAGGTTATTGGATACGCCAGAAGTATTGGATACGGCGTTCAAAATGGCGGCACTTTATCTCAATACATTACCCTGTAGAGTGTAGACGGTTTATTTACTTTTTTCACGACGCGCGATAACTTATCGCTTATGTGTTTGTCGTTGTAGATAATGTAAGGTACACATAACTACAATGTAGTGTAGTATAAATTATACTGATTTTAAAGCCTATATATAATTTACCTGTCGCCTACTGAAAATTTCAACGACAAAGATGCAATGTCATCAACATATGTTGCTTAAAAAACACCTGTGATCATAATATCATTATGTATAAAATAATTATAAATCGGAGAATTCAAACTATACGATTTAACACTAACACATATTTTTTGTGTTAAAAATATCAGCCCGTAATTCCATATCAGTCCACATACAATACTATTAGGCTAACATTGTTCATAGTATGAAGTATGAATTTCATACTTAATAGCTATGATTTCATGAAACATAATCTGAAATTAAAATTTAAAAAATCCGACAGTTTTATTTACACTAGAGAACACTCTCGATTAAGTCACCTTTCAAACAAAAAAACTAGATCAAAATCGGTTTATCCGTTTGGCAGCTACGATGCCACAGACAGATGTCTGTCTGTCAGATACACATATACACAGACACACATATACACACGTCAAACTTATAATACCCCTCTTTTTTCGTCGGGGATTAAAAAAGTCTATTTGCTTGCCAAACCACCGACGGGTAGCAGTTTCAGTCTCAACGGAAACAGGCGCGTTATCGACGCAATACGCAGAGAAACTTTTTAAACAAACGTGAAAGTGTACCAACAGTTTTTAGGCATCGATTTATCTGTAATAAAGAAAAGTCAAACACGGAATGGACCTTGGAGGAAGCGGTAAGGTCGTGATGGGTCGGCGTCACGACGCGGAATCGGCTTCTGACCCAATCGAGCGAGACGGCAGTCGAGTGTACTCGAGTTGGAACGGTAGTAAAGCGTAGTGGGTACTGATCTTACGATACGTTTCAAAAGGTACTCCCGTAAAACTATCCGTCGGCATAGTCTGCTGGTTCCTATCACTATCCCTTGTTGCTGGTTGGTTAACAGACCGTTTCTCTTGCGTAAACCTGATCTTTGCTTTGGTAAGCGATAGACTGTCGTTACAATATTGGGGTTAAAATAATTGTGGAATTATGTTTGTTTTATTGAAACATCTTTTATTTGGGTTAAATAAAGACCTAAGCATATCTTTGTGTCATGACTTAAATTACTGTTTTGGAAATAAATTTGGCGTATGACGTATAAAAAAAACCTTTATTCTACAGATAGTTCAGTCTATTTGAGTGTATTTAAGCGTAACTGGCTAACCGATAGAGGCTCTACTAATCGCACGTACAAATAATAAAGTTTGTATCGCCTTGGGTAACCATTGTAGCTAGACGAGTTGTCGAAAGTGAAAATGGTTCTCGTATAAAATATAGCTATTTTTTCCTTTTCCCTGGTTATCCAATAAACCCTTCGTTTTGTGAAAGGTAACAAGTCGCTGCTTTGAATTAATAATAACACAACTCGAATAAGCCAATTTTTCAGGAGAGCTGTTTAAAGATTTTAACGAAATGTTTCTTTTTAGAACTTTTTATTGAACAAACAAGCACAACTCAAGTTGTAACACCACAGTGGTTAGAATTTTTTTGTTAACACACTCGGCTTTAATACTCTAGTTGATGATACGTTTTTCTAAAATAGAAACACAATTCAAATTAGGGCAATATAATTGAAAAGTTTTAAATTAACTTCATAAATTTCCTGGTTTTGTATTAAAATATATTTGGTAATATTATCCAAAACAACAATACATTTTGTTTTATTTTGTATGATTATAATACGAAACTATAGACAATTGGCCATTCGAAGTTCACTACTGGACATAGAGGCATTCCCTAATTGGCGCTACTTCGACCGCTACATTCTTGTCTGAGCATGACCGGTGCTCCTTTTGCCAAGGCGTGGCTGCCATCCGTAATTTTTGAAGTTATACTTCTTTAGGCGCGTTATGAAATAAATGGAAAAAATAATGAGAGTGAAATTTTAAGATTTGTAACACGGACGTTGACACAAAAATGACGGTGACGAAAAACGACACGTGCGTTTTTAAAAACGCTCGTTTTAAAAAATGATTATTATTATTTTTATTATTACTTTTTTAATATTGTTAAAATACTGTTTTTGAATTTTGTTTTTTTAATATTGATTTTGTTTTTTTGAATTTTTTTTGTAGTGGTTTTTGAAGTGAAACTTCTTTAGAATCGTTGTGATTTCAAACCGGATGCAACGGAAAAAACGACAGGTAAAAGACACAAATACAAAAATGTGTAGGATGAAGCCAGGAAAGAATGAGACAGAAATATACATACTATAAGCATGCATATAAAATAACTGCTAATTTCGTCGTTGAATCTAACTTCTCCGTAGCTCAATGGTCAGGACGTAGATACACAATACCTGATGCGCAGGTTCGCGTCTCTCAGTATTTCTTTTTTTTTTAGTTTTATTTTTATACTGTTTTTATACTGTTTTTAAATACTTTCAAATGCTCTTTTAAATATTTTCAAAGAATTTATCAACAAATTTCATTTTCATTGTCAAGCTTGCTTATTTAATATCTGTCGATCAACCGACCGATTGTTGTTTCTTAGTTAGTCGGCTAGATGGCGCGCTACAGTAATTTTGTGTAAGACGACTGCTAGATGGCACTTAATAATTTACGTGTTGTTGTCGAGGGGTTTCTTATATCTTGTTTAGTTTCACTTCTATCGTGTGTGAATCGCACACACACCTTTTTGTTTTAATTATTTTTTTGAAATTGTTTTTTATTCATGAAGTATTCTCACGCGCGCACATAAGTTCACGTTTATCTTTTTTTTCGACCACATCAGTTATTCGTTGTCCCAACCATATGACCTGCCTGTTGCCACTATGGGCTGCTAACGTAACGAGCTATATCAGTAACTGTTGTTCGTCTGGCTCTGCAAGAAAAATGTATAAGACATAAAATGTCAGTCTTATTATGTAATGGGCTACAACTTTTATTGGAAATATTTTTTTGTGAAATCAATACTTTCCAAATAAATGTGAAAAATTAAAAATTATATTTTTTCCAGGTGTCGGGATTCGTCTGGATTGTCCTGACATTTCACAATGATGTCCAGAGTCCCGACAAAATACAAAATGTCCCGACAATTCACACGATTCAACAGAACTCGTTAGTCGTCGCGACACACCGCACGCGTTCTAGCCGTTTTTTTCGTCGTCAGCTCGATTGCTGGCTATTTCAAAAAAAAATTTGTCCCGACAAATCACGAATTGTTGAAATTTTGACCAGATATTTCAGTCTTGCCATCTGCCAACCCATTCCCCGTAACCAGGCAGTAAGTTTTCATAGGCTTGGACGGGGCACGTCTATCGTATCAACTCTCTTATTTTCCGCCACAAAACCTCAAAAATCGATCATTGACAATAAAACGCTACACTGAACAATATTGTCACGTCACTGGGCGCGTAGCGTGAACGACAACTACTACGTGCCTATCTGTTCAACAGTGGTGAGACTGGTGAGCCTAAAACGACCAAAAAAACTGCATAAAACAAGTTATTGTGTAACCTAAAATCAGTTGGAAACTATAATTAATTTAATCCTAAATTAATTACCAATATTATACGTACGTATACAAATAGATATTTTGGTACATATGAACTCAAAACTGTTGCTTAAAAAGTACAAGTAAATAAAAAAATATATTTATAATAAAATAGAGAAATAAATTTTAAATATTTAAATGTTTGTCCAAACCGTACTTTTTAAGCGACAGTTTTGAATTATAGGTCACTGTTTTCCCTATACAGTGTTTGATACATGTGATGAGAGAGTGTGTACAAGATTAGTTCTAACTTATTTCTATGCCAATTTGTAGTCAAGTTGCTACAAATGCATGAGGCGTATAGGCATTAAGCTCAGGTCACAATATGCCAGTGGACGGTGGATAATTAATTAGAAGTGTCGGCTACTCCTGGATCCTGTTATGGTCCGGTTATAAATCAATGTGTCGTAGGCAGCTATGATCGATGCTTGTGGACGCAGTTTCTGTTTGCCTCTAATATCTAAGTACCTAATAGTAGGTTCATGACGCGAATTGAGAAAAAAAAATTGTTTTTCTAGGTGGGTACTGTACTGTTACTATTGAAAATTTACGAGATTAAATTGATTTACGGGCAGTTTTTAATATCGTTATTCTCATTTTAGGAATACAATATATTTTTCATTACTTTTTAAATTATTTTTATTTCACTTTGAACTAAACTGACATGTATAGATGTCAAATTCGACACTAAAAGCGGCAATTTTCACTGAAACATAAAATAAATGATGACTCTTCCCGCCAACCCGCCAAGAGGTTCAGACAGACTAATAAAGAAAAACATATCACACAATTTTCAGCGTTGAGAAACATAAATCCCTAATCGACCGACGAATAAAATTTATACGAGAGCAACAGAGCTGACGGATCGCGGCCCTAGGGCGGTCGGAACATTACGGCCTACGCAATATTAATGTAGCACATTCCCACCCGGAGCAATAAAATAAATGATGTCATTTTTTGTCCGCGCGGGGAGCCCTTTTGTCCCACCGTGCCGCTTCGGCTACATCACTATCCATTGTCCACCGCACGTTACCCGCGGGACGTCTCTAGACAAAAGACGTTAGGCGCCGCTCTTTTACGTTTTTTTTCCGTTTTCGCAAACGCCGACGTATGATTTTTCTATAACGCTCTTTATCATAATTTCATAATTTATTGCTTTCGTCAAGCTCCTTTATGAGGCCGCACCTGCTGAACTAGCAAGGTGCTTCTGTCTTGCACGTCATAAATCAAGCTTTTTCGTTGCTCACATTGAAAGAAAATTACTGATGGATAAAAATGCATGTGTTAGCTTTATCCTTGCGTTCTCTTTGCTTTTAATGCAGTTTATATGGAGTTTAAAATTTGCATTTGTACTTACTGCGTAATGTCAAATTGAACATGCATAATTTTTGGCATTTTGGGTTAATAGAATTAAAAATTGGTGGTTTCTGGTGCAAAAGTACTCAAGCAAGCACCGCTCAGAGATATAGCTTTAAGAATAAAGACAATCTCCGGATTATGCAGTACCCGTACCTCGCGTACGTTTCGACAATCCCGCTACGCAGTTCATTTCGCATTTTTACGAGAATCTCCGAGAAACGCGTTGTAAAATAGACATTTTATTGTTCCATCGGCCGAACCCGCGCCGTTGTTTCAATAATAAAGATTAAAATTACAAATTTATTGCAATAACATCACCGTTTTTAGATAAAATGCGGATTCGACGGCGAGGTTTTGTTAAAACAGCCGACGGTAATGGTCGCTGGAACATTTCAAGTGCGATGACATCGGCCCGGCCGGGCGGCCGCTGTCGTGCGAGCCTTTCAAACTACTCCGTACTTTAATTTAAGAACTCATTTAAATTGCGTTAAATAATAAAATTAACATGCGACAATTATATATACTTACTGGAATCATTTAATTCTCACTTAGGTAAGTTTTTTATGCTAATAGCCGGCAACTTGATGGTATACAGTCGCTGCCGTCCGAGGACAGGTGGTAAGAATACAGTAAAGCATCTTGTTAATTGTCTCTCAAACTTTGTGAAACAACATTTCATAGTTGATATTAGGGCAAAAGTAGTTAGCGAAGCAAGAAAGAAGAAGATAAATCTTAAATTAAAATTAAAAAACCTACCGTTTTATTTACACAAAATAATATAGCTAAGAACACTCTCGATTAAGTCACCTTTCAAACAAAAAAAACTAGATCAAAATCGGTTCATTCGTTTGGGAGTTAAAATGCCACAGACAGACATACAGATCCACAGTCACAGACACGTCAAACTTATAACACCCCTATTTTTTCATCGGGGGTTAAAAAATAACAAGTTGTTGGATTATACAATCCTTGCTTGAGACTCTCTGAAAGATTTTGGAGACTTGGGAGTTGTAAGTATCTTCAAATCCAATCCAACCACTCCTTTTCGTGATGCAGGGCTTTAACTACCACCCACCTTCCAGAAAGAATCAAGCGTGGAATATATTATAGTATACGTGCGTGGTTTGCACTGTCGTAGACCCAGGTTTAATGTCTCTGCTTCCTTATTATCATTGATGCCTTCTGGTGTTACGTATGTATATGTCACCGGAATATAATAAGAACCGTAAGTTTATAAATTTCCTAGGAAATTTATAAACTTTCGTAGGATTCTAAACGAGACATAAATTGTATTATTTTACGGCCACATTTTCGGAAATTGATAAACTAACCGAGCTCACTCGTAAAATAATAAGTGACCAATAACCAAACGCCATATGCGCTCTGATTGGTTGAATAAGTTACGTGTTCCTTCTCCTTTGTTGGCGAAGTGACATTTACCACAGAGCTACGAAAGTTTTAAGTGGCCATGACCAAAACTATGACATGATTGCACACGAAATCGAAGTTGGTGAATCAGATTCTTTCGATTTCAGTTGTTTTTTCATGGCGAGGCGCTTCGCCATAGATGTCGACGGAACCCCGCTTCGCGGGGTTCCTATTTTTCATAAATAAAATCAGACAACCATAACCTAACCTCTCCTTCTTTTGATTTGAGTTCAGTTGTTTTTTCATGGCGAGGTGCTTCGCCTTAAGTAGGGATTATTAGTATATTATGTAAAAAAGTAAACCTGTATTATAGGTACCCAAATAGTTTTAAAGTAAAAATACTGTTAGGTAGGTAATCGAAACTGATAGATTTATAGTTTATAGTTTGGCAAGTCTGATTGTACCTAAGTCTATGGACACAAGCATCGCTTCTGTCAACATCGACCAATCAGAGAGCAGTGTGTTATTTTCCGTATTTTAAAGAAGCGTAAAATTAAAAGCTCTTCTGTGATTGGTCGAGTCGTTTAGAATTTTACGAATGGGCAATCCGTTAGTTTATAAATTTACCACGAGACGTCGCAGATTGATAAACTTCCGAAAATGTGGCCGTAAAATAATACAATTCATGTCTCGTTTATAATCCTACGAAAGTTTATAAATTTCCTAGGAAATTTATAAACTTACGGTTCTTATTATATTCCGGTGACATATATATAGGGTTGCCATAACTTCTAAGAACCAATACGGGACGTTTTCTCTTCCGATGCCCAAAACCCAACAAGCGGCTTTTCAACTAAGTACACCATACATAGCATGCATGTGTACACAGTGATCTCAACCGCATCATAACTATAAAATAAATTAAATATTTTTTTATTGAATCAAAGTTTTTATTCGAAATGTTCCATGTTGACAATTTTTCTCACCTCTATTTCCGTATTTTGTCAAAATACGGGTCAAATACGATGACAGTCCCATGTATACGGGACGTATGGCAGCCCTACATAATATATCCAAAAACGGCGATGACATACAATAAGATGGTCCTTCTGTACCTTTATTGGTTTATTAAAAGATTGTTGCTGCATTTATGTTTATTAGTAATTTAAAAAAATATGTTGGGTTAAACTCGAGGCTCAGTACAATTACAATTAGACGTATAAAATCGGTGATTTCATACATATTTTACTAGGTCAGGTATGCGATCCGTCCTATAAGGTTGTATAGTTTCAAAATGACTGAAGACTTTTGTAACCTATTATGGCATGCACCTAGGCTAGGTATGCGATTCGTCGTATAAGGTTGTATTGTTTCAAAATGACCGAAGACTGTTGTGCCATAGGTATGACATGAGATCATGTAAACACTGTCCATAGCAAAGCTGAGAGTTACCCATAGAGGTTTTACCGAGTTCAGGTTGTAAAGTTGCGGTCACCCAGGCTTTTACCCGTTTGCCTCATAACTCGTGAAAGTTATAGTATTTGGGGCAGTTCAAAGTAGCCGACGGATATTAAAAGAAGAGATATGGTCGTCCCACAGCCGATATACGGCTCGTTCAACTCTGATCCCACAGTCCCTTCGCTCGCGTTGTAACCGCTCATTGACCGGTTTGTTCGAAATACCACGTTTAACATGTTATTCGTTCGTCAATAACATCCACCAAAGAAGCTAATTATCACTGTTATGTGATTGGTTTTACATGGACTGTATTGAGCCGAATTCTCGGCGGGTTCAAAGGGAACGGGTAGTATACGAGTAGAACCTTTTGAGGTAATTTGACTGTCGTAGATACGAAATTACTAAGATTGTTTCGTAAAATATTGTGATGAAAATAATTTGTGCTGATATGATGTTTTGTCGTGTTACGTATTTTATATTATATTTATGAGTTTTCGAATGCGACAATAACGCAACTGGTTTTGACCATTCATTTCATATCTGGATATGAAATGTCGGGTTCTGTAGCCACATGGGTAAATAGGAATACCAAAAATGTGTAACTGTCACAATAGGATCGTGACTATTAAATATTTGTTCTCAAATTTTGGAAAAAGTAGAATGCCAAGCGTGATACAAATACTCCTACCGCAGGGGTAAGTGTGTGTGTACATATATATTTTTATTTCAATTTTCCAATCATAAGATGTTACTTATGATACTCGTACTGATCTCAGACAACATGACGACAATACACACACATTAATCAGCCGAGGCGGTGACGCGGTGAGTGCGGTGACATAATGACATGTTCTCGACTCACACTTCTTGTCCCCCATGCCCCACTATCAATCACTGATGACACTGCCTTCCGTGTGGAAATTACTTTCTACTAATAGACCCTTAAATACCTTTTTATCCGGGGCGATTCGGGAGATGCTAATTTGTTTATGAGTGCAGGAAACATCAAGGTAAAACATTTTTTCTCACGAGCCGTACGGTATTTGCAATGATTAAATAATAGTTAATTTGTGTGCGGGGTTAAGAAGTGTACTAATTCCAATAAGAATAAGGTTATGTTAATTGTTAGAGGTTGTAAATTTTGACTATTTAAGTGAGCCCGTAGTTCCTATAATGAAATAAATAGTTAAACTTTGACTATGACTTTATCAGGCAAGGACATGGGCGTACCCAGTTTCTAGCAAAGAAGGGGGCAAATCGGCAAATCAGATATTTTTTTGCCCAAACCTAACTTTTTCAGAGAAATTTTTAAGGACAACGATGGCCTCTATGATTTTCCCTTGGGTGAGGTTGTAGTCAAGTATTAACATAAAATAGGTTAA
Organism: Thymelicus lineola; assembly: GCA_963932265.1. NCBI lineage: Eukaryota > Metazoa > Arthropoda > Insecta > Lepidoptera > Hesperiidae > Thymelicus > Thymelicus lineola. The sequence goes on along the minus strand of OZ010681.1, from coordinate 4,123,108 downwards.
AGGTAACAATCGATATATTTATGTATATCAATAAATATTGAAGATATAAAATTTGCTTTATTTATACGTATTAACGATGTGCAGAACAAAATTTTCAACGGTAGGTATTTTAAATGAATTTATGTATCCTACAACGTATAATAATGAAGGATACATGTTTTGTTTTCCGGTTAACGTCGCTTAAATATAGCAAATAAGTTAAATATGCAAAACCAAATCTATTTATTTAATTAAATAATAATGATTAATATTGGTAAACGAAATGATAAATTATAATTAACTTCGGCAAAAGGATACAAAGTATATAATGAGGTAAAATGTAAAATGATACTTCTATCCTTATTACATAAAGTCATTGTGACCTGTATATTTTAATAATAGTCTGTTTACACTATGTACAGTGACTGGCGCCAGTGACCATATTGTAACGGCTGCCAGTGTTTGTTCGTGTAACTATCTTATTTTTTTCTTTGGCATTGTGTATTAGAGAGGATAATAATATCTTATTAACTGTGGAAGTAAAGAATCAATAACAACTCATAACTGCCAGATACTCTTATAGAAATAAAAAGGTGTAACATACCATGTATTACCTATTAAGCATTGCGATTGCATTAGTTAAAGGCATTAACTACGGAGCGGAAAATAAACCAAAACAATACCGTCTTTTCAATAGCACCAATAAAGAACGACCAATCTCAAATGTAGATCGTAATTATGCGAATAAAGAATGACATAAATTCTAACTAATTCACACTTGAAGTGCGCATAATTGTGATAGAATTATTGTTTCAGCGTCTTATAATAATGATAAATGACTATGTTCTAAATTGTAAATTCTAATTATAGCACGCGGTGAATATTCTTTTGAATAACAAGGCAATTGGTAATGAAGTATGAGTAGATATTACGCTTCGATGACATTTTATGACGACTAGCGCGCATAAATTAATTCATAGTTCTGTTAAAGCCAAAAAATACTCAAATTGAATTATCATGGGTTTTTGTGATATTAATTATCTTGTAATAATAATATACAATATTATCTATTTTTTATGTAACTGATCGGAAATTTCGTTGACTTTAATAGTAGGTGAGTGGCCACCGTCTCGCATGGACATCGGTAACAACAAAGGTCACATCCATAAGTTCCTGACCAAGAAAGAAGATACAGAAAGAGAGAAAGAACTGGCTCCCAAGTCCCAAGCCACCTGCCGGAACATGACGAGTCGAAATATACGAGTATTTACATTTTTAACATATTGAAACATTAAGAAATTATCATATTATTATAAAGGAGGACAACAAGACTATCAAATATGATTAACAACACACTTTAATAAATACGTAGGCGTAACGCAGTTTACTGAAAACATTTTACGTTTATATACGACCATTATCAAATATTCGAGTACCAATTTAACGACAAAATCCCTGCCAGCAAGCGTACAGGCCGTCGCGTCGGCGCGGCAAACAATATAATCGAAATAAATATATTTTTATTTTAAGTGCAATGAAAACGCATTGACATCCCTGGTTTGACGCTAACTACACGCGCTGTCAAAATAAAATATGAGCCAATAAGGGCGCGGCGTGCGGCGACAGGGCCGTCACGCCGAAGAAATTACGATATATGAACTTATTAAAATATCTACTTTTTTTCTCGTTTCGCGCTCCGGTGACACCGCGTTGAAGTGAGTGACATCTTCGTTTGTTTATTTTTATACGTTATCTTCCTACTTTCAACCGTATGACACATAGCTGAATTGAATCATAAATGAATGGTTAGGGAAATTCTTTTGAAAGTAAATGTAACAAAATATTTAAACATTGATTCTTACGGATCTAAATTTGAATTTTTAATGCAATAGCAAACTTTAAACGCACTGTTTTGCTAATTTTGTAATCTTGTAAATGGACACTAACTTTAACTGTGCTGATTCCACTAATGTTTTATTTCTTAGCTGCAGAGATGTTAGCCGCAAAACCAAGTTACCGTATAAGCCCCAATTAAAATCGGCCGTTCACACGTGTTCCTTCAAAGGGCCCGATAGATGTCAATAGGCGGCCGGTTCAAACGCTCTATCGGTCACACGGATCGGCGTTAACTAGTTAAATCCGGAACAAAAACTACTTTTACAGTTATATTGTACACACACATGGTAGCAGCTTGACACGCGCTCGAGTGAACTGACGAATGGTAGCAAAAAATGTTGTTTATGAACCCACTTAACATACTTGACGTTGTTTACAGAGGCAATAATGTGTTGTTCAACAGATTATCGGATGCTTTGAGTATTTGTGTGAGATGTGAAGACTAAGAAATGTGTAAGGGTTTCCCTTTTTATTTTTATTTTTTTCACTTTATAATAACAACTGTGTATTAACTGTTTACAGTTACATTTGAAAGGTATCCATCTATCCATATCATCCATTAGTCCTTGGAGGTCCTCAGCTGGACATTGGCCTACTCTAACTTTCGCCAATCTAACCGTTCTTTAGCCTTCTAAATCCAGTGGATACCCGCTCTATTCTTCAGGTCCCAGGTGGACTGAACGTCAAACGGCAGTCAGTCTTTCGACCTATTGGCCCATTGTTACTTCAGGTGGCTCATTTTCTGAGCTATATGTATCGGTTTCCCTCGTTCGTCTACGGATGTCATAATTTCTGATGCGAGTATAACCTTCTCGCATACGACACCTGGGTGAAATAACTCAGGTGAATAAAGTCAGCACCCTCGCAAAGCGACTTTGAGTTTGTAAGTTAGGTCAATCTGCTTACTTCTAATGTGGTAATTTGGACGAAAAGATATGATGCAATTTCATGTGTGTTGCCTATCTGAGTTGGATCCTATAAAAATGCTTATTCCTCAAAGCTGGACCCACCATTTGGAATTTGGATCACTTGTCCCAAGTAAATGTATTTGTTTACAGGTCTGATTTTCGATTAATAATTTTTCTACATATAGCGTGGTTGTCAACAAGACCTATCCTTGTTACTAGATGAGTAAAAATATATCGTTACGAATTGGTCATTTTTCTTTTATCCACTGCCTGCCTATTTTACTCATTTTATAAGTAAATAAATTGCGTGCAAGAAGTAACTCGGTAATTTTTCCCTAACAATTGAAATTGATTCGCCGCTACAACACTAATGCAATATTAAGCCTACCGTTTACAAACACCGCGAGACAGCAGCGGTAAAAACATTTTGTTTTTCGTTCGGAAATCGAGTATAACAAAAACTGAAACAAAGAGGAAGGCGCGCAAAAAGCATGACCGACAGATGGATGGATCTTAGCAGACATCTGTTGCTTAGTCGCTGTGGAGAATTGCGTGAATCCATGTGTTGGATTACATTACTAAAAACCATTGAAACTAAACTTTAAAAATTAAGGGAAGAAGAAGTGTCTTCTTGTCTACTTGTCTTGGGCTAGTACTACTTGCCGTGATAAATGAGGCATGTAAGCGTGAATTTTAGCGATGACTTATAAATCTAAGGGTTTATCTCTGCCAATGCTGTTTATAGTCTGTGCTCTCGTTAATTAGGATATTTGTCACGTCGCCGAGCCGGGATTTTCAATTTGCGAGCGTTTGGCCGCGGCCGTGATCGAGTACCGGCCATTTGTAACGGTTACCGTACGAATGTTTGCCGTGTGATGAAAAGAGGTTCTGTTCAAATCAATTTCATGCTCGTATTTATGAAAATGTGATTGGTTATTCTTGACGTAATCTTGAATGCAACTAAAAATCAAAAGGTTGACAATGTTTGCGACCGAACAGGATATAAAGTGTGACCTTGCTCCAATCTGCTCTCTGCTCTACCAAATCACTCACCGGCCATTGTGTAGTTATAAAAAACATTACGGAGTAATGGTAAAAAAGAAAACAATGTTTTTAATCATTACAGGCTAGATGGTAGACTAGACTTTCTATTGGAGCCGTTAAATGAAGAAAGATTTCAGTAGTAACATTTTGTTGGTTGCTATCGGCTTTACCAGAACATTCTATTGTGACCACTCGAAGATACTCTGATCCAGATTCCGATTTCAAACCGCAATTCTTGGAAGTTAGTAGTTGTTTGTTGCGTCCGAGTTCTAAAATTCACGCTTTTTAAATATCGATTTCAGGTGAATGATGAATGTCTGATTCGTCTGTCACAAATTTGATACATCATGTCTTTGGCTTTCGTCATTTATCAGTTCGCCTTAATAAATCACAATTCGCTTAAATAGCTCTTTCATGGCTTGGCATTGCTTAATACAGTTATATTCAAACCTTGTAATAGCAGTGGGTATAACTCTTAAACTACCAACTATGTATCATATTTATAACGAGGTACATAGACAGGTACAAGATAAATACAATAAAACTGTAACAGCTGTAACCACTGTAATGTCTTTACACGGGCTATATTTCAGAAAAACCAATAATGGATGAAGAATTCATAATTTAACAAACCAAAAGTAAACGCAGTTTTTTCAGATAATTTTGTTACGTCAATTACAAAAATAACGAAGGAATTAGTAAGTATCATAAAGTTTCGACAGTTATATAGTAACTTTCAAAATCAATCAAAGACGAAAATTAAATAACTTACTAATTCTTATATTGGATAAAAACACCAACGGAAAGTATTGGTGTTACATCAGATCGAATTTTATTCACGACTAGTGGATACCCGGCGTGTTCCACTACGCTAAAAAAATCTGATGAGAATGACAGATCAGTGTTTTTGTGTTGACGTTGATGCGCCATCTTTACATATTACCTTCTAATTGTTGCATGAGAAAAGTGGAAAATCGACTTTGACCGAATGTGCCTAATGCATTGTTTTAGTAGTCTCAAACGATCTTCGGATTATTGCCTTCCAAATGAAACCATTTTGAGGCATATGGGTTGGATGGTTTCAGAGTCTATAAAGGACATCCGTACAAACATTTTTTGTGTTTTATATACCTACCTATATGGATTAAAATTATCGAACTCAGTGTCAATCCGACAAATAAACTTCTAAATCGTGTTGATATATAAATACATATCAATCAATAAAAAATCAAAATTTTTGTCCGTCCAAAAAGTCCTACGTCTTCGGGAATGTAGTTCTCTATAATTCTACAAAGAAGCCAACAATTTTTGCAACTCTGACTAACCTGGATCACTCTCATAGGCAGGCCAGTTTCCTTCGCCAACTGCTCTCGTATATGCCTCGTAGGTTTCGGTGTTTGTGAAAAGGCAGACTTGAGGATCTCCAGCTGTTTGGCCTTTATCGTGGTTCTGGGCCCTCTCCGCTTTGAGCCACCATTGCCATCGTCTGGGGACTTGTTCTCCGCTTGGCTATCCCTGGTCTCAGGGTCTCCGTCCAGGGATCCCTGGGAAGGGAAGAGGAACAACTGAATGCGACTATGTGGTCAGCTCCCAATGTGAAGATTTGGGATGTTTGAGAGTAGATGTTGTATTTTTGAGGAAGTTTTCATATTAAAATAATAAAACATTAGGTATATATATGCTTTTACTCGCCGAGCACATAATTAAATATATAAATATCTGTAAACAAAGGCTTACAAACTCATACCCCCGCAGTAGGTTACCTGTGTCGCGGGTGGCATGGACGACACATTTAACACATCACAATAATACCCATAACCCAAGTACAAATATTTCAGCTGGGAATCGAACCCAGACAGGCAGGTAGAGTCGCTACTAACTAGGCTACAGGGTCGTCACACATCCTACCTATGAATATGAAATAGAATAAACAGAGCTAGCCTAATACTTTGAAACTAATTTTACGTTGTAGTATTAGAGTTCATAATATTCATTATCTCTGAATACACCTCAAATTAATATTGAGGGAAGAGAAACAACCTGGTGATGATCTCTACGCTTTGAATCAGGTAAGTCTACAAACCTTTACGTGAGGCAATCAACATAACAATGATGTAGGTAAACCTTAAGCAAGCTTTATTTGGAGACATGACTATATTATTATTATCTACGACCATAAAAGTATAATGTCATAGAACAGATATCTCGAACAAAATGTGTCCCGCCGGGAGGTTCTATTTTCAAAATTGAGACCCCGTTCTTCTTTCAAAATCGAACGGATCCCACTGTAGCCCATTGGCGCCAATTAATTGGGACATACATCGTGTTCGCCGTGTCGGTCCTATACACTAGCAATAATCTAAAATTTTAACAAAAAAATAACAGACTTCAAATTTAAGACTTATATGCTTTTGACATGGATGTCATTGTCAGATCTCTCTCAAATTAATGTGGGACCACACGACAAGCACCAGCTTTCGATTAAAAAAAGAATCATCAAAATCAGTTCACCCAGTCCAAAATTCCGAGGTAACAAACATAAAAAAGACACTCGAATTGAGAACCTCCTCCTTTTTTTTGAAGTCGGTTAATAATACTTCAGTGTCTACGACTCATAAAATTACGAATGTGACGATTTCCTAAATTTCCTAGTTTTTGGAGGAGTGATTCAAAATTGGAGTCACTCGACATTCCTTATTGGAGAAGCCTTGTAGTATAGGACAAATCGAAGAGTATATTAGCAGTTGTAGCCAATCAATACCCACCTGATCCTCCGAATCCTCGTGTGGCTTGGTATCGCCATTATGCGCCAACTCGGAGTGCAAAGCGGGGTGCGGCGCATGCGCAGGACTGCTGGAGTTGTTGGCAGCGCGCGCCTCGTCATCTTCCTCCTCGTCAGACCCTGAGCCTAGCAGGGAATCCGCTGTGGAAGAAAGAGATAGGTTATAGTTTGACGCTTTGTGTCGATTGTGAGTGATGGAGGTAAGAATTCCTTGAACATATCCGTGCTTCGGAGACTACGTTAAACCGTCGACCTCAGGCAGTTCAGTAACATTTGAGTTCTTAAACATGATCAAAATGTATCTACCCAACCTAAATAATACGATTTTGAAAATATTGAAACTGTTAAATATTTTTACTGACTTTCTTGTCGCTTGCCGGTTATTTTCAGTTAAACTTATTACGCCACCTACCTATACGTGTCTTGTACGTATCGCGTATCTTGACTTGCCAAAAGTATATTATAATAACCTAGTTACATGAAATACAAATCCTCAATTCAATTCAGTTATCAAAAACCAATTCTTGTATCGTGGTTCTACCCTTCGGACCTAACTAAATAAAAATGTAATTTCGAGAACCCTCCTCTGAACGAGAGGGAGTTCACCGCGATACACTAAACTGTACCTAGAAGGTAACTATTTTAGTTGTTTTTTTATTTTATTTAGAGGCTTTTGCACACACTTAAATGTGAATGCCATTGTTTTTAACAATAAAATTATAGTAATAATTATTAGTTCTGGAAAAGAGAATCATTAAAAATTATTACAGTCACAGATAGTTGAAATGATTACATATAATAATATATGACGTCATAATAAAACACAGATTTTTAATATTATCATTATTTTTCATGCTGCAATGGAGAATGCAATGATTGTCTTGTGTAAAAAATACGGAAGATATCGATGACATGACGTGTCCTAAAAGTAGGTTTAAAAAATCAAAGCAGCTAATGTTCTGTTTCAAAAATAAATAAAGGCTTGGCCACAACAAGTGTTTTGGAAACATAATTTTTTATTTGTTGGAGACACAACAAGTTCAAAACAAAACTGTTTCTAAAGTATAAAGATACCAGTATAAAGATAGCGATTAACGCAAACTATCAACCAAGTAATTTATGCATATTATATTACGTAAAGTAGGGGGTGCGAGGTATTTGCCTCGTTCAAACACAGACCGAGGAGAATGTTTGCCATGGGGTGTCCGAGAGCCGACGGGTACTTGAACTGTGTTTAACAGTTATTCTAGCACTTAAGCACTTACACCCTTAGGGAAATGTTGACAAGAAACATGTATTCTAATATTTATTACGTTTCTTCCTTTTATTACAGTTTCGTCCAATGCTTTAATAATCTAACATTTTAACAAAAAATTAACCGACTTCAAATGAAGTACATTTTACTTTTGACATGGATATCATTGTCAGATCTCGCTCAAATTTATGTGGGACTACGCGACAAGCCCCAGCTTTCAATTAAAAAAAGAATCATCGAAATCGGTTCACCCAGTCCAAAGTTATGAGGTAACAAATATAAAAAAAATACAGTCGAATTGAGAACCTCCTCCTTTTTTTGAAGTCGGTTAAAATTTCTAACAGGATTAAAATCTTATGAAAATTGGTTCAACAAAGTTTTCATTTATTCTATGACTAATAACGAGATGAAAAGATGTAAAATATTTTTACATGCCTCCAATTCATATTTAAAATAGTATCTAGTTATGTTGCAAATTTTATGTTATGTAAGCAAGTAATACTAGGCTACTAGGACCACAGAGCTACAACGAAGCTTGCAAATCGAACACGTGTTAACACGCCCGTACTAGGAAAACAGGATATTTAAGCGCATGTCAAGTAAGATTGGACGCTGGCGGGCACTGCGGGCAGGCGGCTACGCTGGGGCGGGCGCTACGACGGACATCTGTCACGGTGCCAGAGAGCTTGTCTGTACAGTGGGCCCGCACCAATTCATCAGGATATTGCTGTCCACATAATGGAGAATTACAATATCAAACAATTTATAGTCGTACTGTTTTATATTTTGCCATAGATTTGGAGAATTAGAGAAGATAATAGAATAATAGGAACCATAGCAATATGCAAAATTTCAGTAGGATAAAAGAAAGTAGTTTTAATTGAACTTGCAAGATTTGACCCAAACAAACAGGGCAAGCTAAATAAACTGTTACGTACCTACTAACTGAGGCTGACTCGGCAAACATTGTTCTGCCAAAAAAGTCTGGATAGGGACATCCTAATCACCGCTAGGTGTGACAATACTTTCCTACCTATTCTCATATCATCATACCAAACACACACAAGAAACATAAAAATCTGTCGAGCTGTTTCGGAGGAGCGCGACCACAAACACCGTGACACGAGATTATATAACATATATTAGAGACTAGGAAATCGCCCTTGCTTCGTTTCAGGAAAAATAGTAAAAAAAATTTAGCCTATGTATGTCACCCAGGGATAGTGTAGCTTCCCAACAGTGAAGGAATTTTTCAAATCGGTTCGGTAGTTTCGGAGCCTATTCAATGCAAACAAACAATGAAATCCTTCCTCTTTATAATATTAGTGTAGATATAGTATTAGTACCTATGTATTGAAGTGTTGATTGCAGATGTTTGCTAAGCAAGTACTTCCGCCCCTACAGGCTACAATCACCTACTTACATAACCAATATTGGCGTGAAGTTGCCGTCATAAAAACTCAACGTCTATTAATCTTATAACGTTTCCTGATACTGACTTGCGCTTCCTGCATTATTGAGCAAGTCATCGGCGGGGAAACGAATGACTTAAGGGGTCTTGGAGCCGTGGAAAAATCCAATGAAGTGGTTTAATGTGCGTAAATATAAGACTTGCCTCTATAATCTTTAGTGGAGTAATAACTGCTTTAGAAACAAAACTTAACGTTAACTTACAAAACATGGTCTAGAAATTGAATCGCGCCAAAATTGGGTGGGTATATTTGATTCTCTATTTTTTCCCAAATAGCCTAATAATATGTGACATCAATACGTAGCCTATGTACATATACCTAGTATATTTTTTGATTTACATTTAAAACTTACGACTTCCAATTTGATATGCTCCCTCTATCCTAGATTTGAATAGTTTTAAAAATTACGGAACTTTAGCCATTGAAGTATAATGCCATAGAACAGATATATCGAACAAAATGTGTCCGGCCGGGAGGTTCTATTTCAAAAATTGTGCCCCCGTTCTCCTTTCAAAATCGAACGAATCCATTAAAGATTGAAGCCCATTGGCGCCAATCGATTGGGACATACATCGTGTTCGCGGTGTCCGTTCTATACTTCAATACTTCAATGACTTTAGCTTAGTTTCTCTCTGTAATGGTTAATTTTGTAAGCACTAGCCACCAATCGAGTCTGTTGGTTACATAATCAATTATTCAGCAGCAAAACCATTAAGTCCCGCGATATATTACAAATACCCATCAAGTACTTTCCACCCTATCAGCGATCAAAGCAAGCTCCACAAAACCGAAGCTCCACAAACACTTGAAGCCACCCGTCCGGCACCGAGAGCCAGCCGGAGCCCCTTGTTTTACAACTTGTGCAAACACTCGTGCTTCTTCTAAAATTGAAGTTCGTTTGTTTTTTATTGTTTTTCACGATCCAGCCAGAGTTTGGCGGTTAGTGATAATGAAAAGCAATATAGATAAAAAAATGAGTTTTTTTTTGTACGAGATGTCGTTATAAAAACTATATTATTTATTTTGGTCTTTAATGTATTGGTTCTTGGAATAATGTTATTAGTAACATGTTAAGTAATTATTAAAATATGATTGTGAAAGCTTTTCTTATAATATACTTCATTGAATGCTGTCTACGTTGTATTTTTATATACCTACCAATTTAATCATTGAGTTTAATTTGAAAGGAATAACCATTTTTATATTATATATCATTTAATTTTGTACTAGGAAGGTACTGTTTAAATTGACAATGACAAATTCATTGTATTAATTGTCGATAACAAAATGATAACCAAAATCAGTGTCTGAAACATTTGTATTAGATATGTACATATCTATGTATATACCTAACTACAATAGGCATGATGACAGATTTTGAAATACTGTTCTATATTGTTAGGAAATATATTATAATTACATTACAACGTATATTTCCGCAAAAAATAAGCTTTAATACGCTTTAATTTATAAGTTTAAAATTGGCATCAAAACACTTCAAAGTGTCATGGCGTCGCTAGTGACGTCACGCCTAAGTAGAGTAATAGACAAGATGTCATTTTTAGTATTCCTATATTCGTTTGTTTACTTACGCGTGACGTAATTCGCTCTTAATGAGACTGATTGGCGTTCATCATGGCGGCTTGCCGTATTTTGTAGTTTTATTTTATCAAAATATTACTAAACTCGCTGACAATATTACAATAAATGCATGTCTTGTAATCCATTAATAGGACGTCATTAAATAAATACATAATTTTAGTTACTTTTATTATATTATACTTATTGTCATCATGCCTATTGTTTTAGCCTTAATAATGTTTTATGGCTGAAACCTACACCTATGCGCAAGTTAAAGCAAGATACTTCTAAATACTTACACGTAAAGTGGTATTGAAATATATAAATTGAACGCAAATTTTCGTTAGCAGAGGAACCCGCCCCAATCCTGAAATCAATTTTAAACCGCCCCAAATAGACGACTTTCTTTGTCCCGGTCCGCGTCCCTAATCGAATTTTGGCGCGAAAAAGCCATTTTATTGTTGTCAATTTTCGAATGAATGCTTTCTTGCTTTGAAGTTGAAAATATAGTTAGGGCTACTCAGATTGAATTATTGTTAACGGGAAATTGAAGCCTCATAGTGTCGTAGAGCCACAACAACTCTTCATTACGTTTACCTGCTCGTACCTTTATGATAGTTAAAATAGAAAATGAAATGAAAAAACTTCTGAAAATATTTCCAGTGGAGATTCTTCCTATTTATTTTAAGGCCTTCGTTGAGAGATTTTTGTATGAGCTGCATTTTACATAAGACAAAATTTCGACACTGTTAAAAATATTGCAAATAATATAATTATCTCAAAAACAGTAAGATCCACCAAAACATTTCATGTAAAATAATAGCCAAGACCCACAAGTTCATAACGCTTTCAAAATTTATCTAATCTCAAAAAGTACCTAAGCCTAGGGGCTTAGAGTTAGGACTCTACAAGTGCTCTACATGCTTAAACCTTACAAAAGTTTAAAGTTGTACAATCTCAAGCAGGCCTAATGAAAATAAAAATAAATAAATAGAGCCTTTAAATAATACCTGTTATATATTTATCTACCATTGAAGTATTATTATTAGCGTATAGAACCACCACTCCAAACACAATGTGTGTCCCAATACATGGGCGCCATGTGGCTTCAATCTTCAATGGATTCGTTCGATTTTGAAAGGAGAACGGGGGCTCAATTTTGAAAACCGAACCTCCCGGGCGGGACACACATTTTGTTCGAAATGTCTGTTCAATGACATTATACTTCAATGATATCTACCTTTATTTTTATAATTATATTCTTTATTTAACTACGAGTACGAATAATCAACGTAATTAAGGATTATTTATTCATGTACAATTTTACATTATTCCATTACAATATAAACTTTATTATTTTTAAAACAATCAATTCGATCAAGGTCCCTGAAAAATTTGATCAGGGAAAATAAGCAGGCCTTACACATCAAGGCCTGACTCTACAAGATTTAACTCTAAAACCAGTCACCCTATCCTGGAACTAAATTCTACTAATATTATTAAATGTAATTTGTGAGGATGTCTGAATATTTGTTACTCTTTCACGCAAAAACTACTGATAGGGTTTTCATGAAAAGCACTTACGCAATCGTTCAAATCAGCAAGGCTATTCTGTTTTGTAACTCGACAGCGGAATCCGCGATAAGTTTCAAAATTGAAGTTCGAGTCCGAGATCTTGATATGTCATTCTCTAATCATCTATTACGCACTTGCGAAGTGAAGTGAGTCTCGAACCCAAACGTCAAACGATTATAAATATGACAAATAAATATGTCATTGTCTAATCATCTAGTAAGCACTTGCGAAGTGAAGTGACTCTCGAACTCTAACTTCAATTTTGAAACTTATCGCGGATTCCGCTGTCGAGTTACAAAACAATAGCCTTGCAGTACTTAGTCCTACTAAATAAAACTGCCTTGAGATGTCTTTGCTATGCAATCAGCATTGACACCTATTTAATCAAAACAATAAGCCTCATACGTCACATTAATTCATTTGGTTTTTGATTCTCATTCATTGTCTTAAATTTTACTTTTACAAAAGTTAAGTTTTTAAAGCATCTCTGTTCCTTGACTATCTAATTCAGTTTTAGGTTTATCTATTTAGTTTACAGCTTTTGAAACAATTAGTCATTACTATCGACGATGTGAACCGACTTTGTTTAGCCTTTGAGTACCTAACTGTTTTGCTTCTTCCTTTTTTCTAGCAAATGTGTTACATTTAGGTAATTCCTTTCGGAATATTTATGGGCAGTAGAAAATTTTCCATCCTTTTGATAGAGCTCTTAGTCTAACATCTGTAGAGTAAGTCTATCGTAGTGTGATGTAAAAAGCGCTTAATGTTATCTCAATAATAAATCAACAATTACTGGCGATTAACAATTCAATCTACATGAATCATGAATAATTTCCCCAAAATTACAGTCCCTATCTCCAATCTACTACAACCTATTAGTGCTGCGAAAGCTATAAAAATCACAGATTATTTTGTATTACAGGCATATTAAAGTTTGTTATAGCGTGTTTATGGGACCGACGGTTAATTCGAGACCACCATCTTAAATGTAAAATAAGAAACCGCGAGATAAGGATCTAAGAACATAAAAGATATGGGAACTCTTTGTGCAGTCGGTAGCCGGCTATAGTTATGTACGCCCATATAAAACCCGAGCGCGCCGCACTCACACTGCTGGGTGAATCGGTGATGCGGCACACATGAAAGGGCGCCGCACGCACACTTACATTCGTGAATTGTGATTGGTGAGTGCGACAGCGACGACCACGCCCTCTTTTATCGACGTTGCGCCGAGAGCGTGCGTGCGAAACATCTGTATATGTGAAAGCTATAGCATGGGTCGAGAGCCGTTTTTAAAATGTCATTTCCACGTCCCTAGCTGACGTCGGTGGGAAATCTCGGCTTCGTGTAGCCATTCCTCAGGGGTACTTTTTATTGTTAAAGTCCAATTTAACCGGTACGAATTTTTCAATTTGCATGCGACTTGCGATGTTTTTTGTTTTTTTTTTGTTTGTTAAATCTGTCGGAGTACTATTCTGCCGTTATACGATAAAGGTTTTGTACGGTTGATTAGTTTCGCCGAGTTGCGAATAGAGCGATCGGAATGTATTCGCGAAACAATTAGGCGACCTATTTTATTTCAGCCGAAAACAAATTGCCAATTTCAACGTGACATTCGGTGTATGATTTGATTATTCTGTGTTGATACGAAATTGATTGTTTCCAAATGAAAATTCTTGGAGGTAATATAAAGTCAAACAATACTTATACCTACCTATCGTTAAATGTAAAACGGATAGTATACATACACTACCTACTAGTACCTATTTAGAAACTGCAAAATTAGTAACATTACTGTTACATGTTTTAGACCGGCGTCAGAAAATGAAACGGTGGAATCGTTACAACCAGAATGTTTATTTACTAATATTCAGTACATGTTTTATCCATTTTACAAAATATCCTTTTACAATCTCCCTTTATGAATCTCAAATCCAACGACAGTTCTCTTATCCTGTCAAAATACAAAATGTATATCGTCAAACAAAAATAATTAACCACCAGTATTTCCTTTATACATTCATAAAAATAAAATAGGCTACCACGGTAATCCTTCCTAGACATTACATTCCACCATATATCTTAAACAGTTTAGCAATAAGTTATACAACATAAAATAAATATTCATCAATCATACAAAAGCTAACAGTCGGCCTTTCCTGGCATTTTCACGTCTCGTGAAAGTTAATAACCAGTAAAAAAAATTATTTAAATAAACACCAAATTAAATCTAATTCAGTTGCATTTCTAAAGCATTTAAATTTACCAATCCTTCCTTCCTTGCTAAATTTTATGTAGTAACAATAATTAATTATAAATAATTTTATTATTAAACCATTTGAATTGTATAATCATGGTACCTACCTCCTATATCAAATAAACTACATATACGTGTATATTCTTAAATATTCTACTCTGATGTCGTATCCTCTAGATAATATCTACGTCATCATTGTGGTCTCTACAATACACAGCAGATCTACTATACTGAAAACTTCATTATGATCATTGTAGCCTCTCCAATCTACAGCTGATCGACTGTACTAAAAACTTCACTATATGATCATTGTGGCCTCTTCAATCCACAGCTGATCTACTGTATCGTAAAACTTCATTATGATCATTGTGGCCTCTCCAATCCACAGCTGATCGACTTTATTGAAAACTTCATTATGATCATTGTGGCCTCTTCAATCCACAGCTGATCTACTTTATTGTAAAACTTTATTATGATCATTGTGGCCTCTTCAATCCACAGCTGATCAACTGTACTAAAACTTCATTATGATCATTGTGGCCTCTTCAATCCACAGCTGATCAACTACAGATGCATATTCTCAACATACTATTCATCTAATTTATGTGGAACTTGATAATGTTAAATAATAATAATTTAGTATATGATACATAAATATATATTTGACTAAAATAAAATAAAAATTTATAATATTTGTATAATGTAAACTAGACTAATATAACTTAAAGTAAAATCTACCCTTTAGTCACTTAAAGCAAAATTTTACTAAATACAGAGGATTCTTGTTTTTTAGTAAATTCATTATTAAGATGACCAATTCTGTGACACACTTTTTGATTGCTTGTTTACATCGATAATATAAGTGTCCTTCCTCTCCACAATTATAACATTTTGATTTAGATCTAATATCAAAACGATTGTCTTTAGATGTTCTAATATGTTTATTGTCAGAAGTACTTGCTTGCAAAAATGTATTTATTCGTTCAAATCGTTTATTATTATATTTCTCAAATACACAAGTAATTTATCTGGTTCGGTGAACTGTGCTGCTTCAGCACTGTTCTTCACTGACTTATCTTCGATACCCGATAAGATACAATCAACAGCGTTTTTATCGCTAATTTTACATCTATTTAATAAAACCATTTTTTCATAAAAATATTCTTCCAAGGATTCACCACATCTGGCTTTGCAAGCAAGCATCTCTGTTAACAATTGACCATAATTTTCATTATTTGGAAATGCTAAACGTAGCTTATCCTGCCATTCAGACCAAGTAAAAAGCAAACTAGGTAAACCTTGGTACCATTTTTGTGCTAAACCAACAAGTTTAGGTAAAGCGTAATGAATTGTTTGCTTTTCAGACCAATTATAAATTCTAGCACACTCATTTACTTTCAAAATCCACGTGTCTATTGTTTGAGTACGTTTACTCGGATCAAACTCAGGTAAAACGTTTATGGCAGGATAACGTTCAGCAACCCCTTCGTTACGAAATGACTGTAATAAATCTCTAAACATTCCAAAAAATACATTAGAATCAGATTGTGAATTAGTTGACGGTAATTCTTGATTGTTACCTAGTCCAGTTCTTGAAGTGTGATAACAAGAATCATCACCGTGCTCAGCAACAGCAGCTGGCGTCGACGCTTCAGGCGTTTGTTGAGTAAAGGTAACTGTATTGCTGCGTTCAGAAGGAATTTGAGGATCACCTTGTCGTGCTCGTGATTGACCGCGACTAAAAGTACGTTCATCAGTCCTAGGTCTATCGCGGTGGTGCCGTCGTGAATGACCAGAATATTTTGAGTGCTTGTGTCGATTATGTGATCTCTTATGTTTACTTCGCCTCTTGGAAGTTACATCACATTCACTATTCGAGTCATCTAAATTTCTATTTCTTTTGTGCTTGCGAGCACCAGTTGTATTTTCCATTGCAATATCAAATATTCAAACTGAAACATAAAAAAATTACAACCAGTATATATGTTTAAATAACTTGACTATAATTTATATGAAGATAAGAAGTTGACACATCCGTATAGTTTCACAAAAATTTCTTATAATATTCAGTGGAAAAAAAAAATTTCAATAATAGGTTCAATATAACATACGTACATTTATTTTCACTGTGATTTCTGAAATCAACTGCTATATTAATACAATAAAACATTTAAAATAAGTTTACAATACCTGTGCTTATGGACGTGAGTTATAGAAGTATACAACTTCAACGTATCCCACTTTTGACCTTTTAGACCGGCGTCAGAAAATGAAACGGTGGAATCGTTACAACCAGAATGTTTATTTACTAATATTCAGTACATGTTTTATCCATTTTACAAAATATCCTTTTACAATCTCCCTTTATGAATCTCAAATCCAACGACAGTTCTCTTATCCTGTCAAAATACAAAATGTATATCGTCAAACAAAAATAATTAACCACCAGTATTTCCTTTATACATTCATAAAAATAAAATAGGCTACCACGGTAATCCTTCCTAGACATTACATTCCACCATATATCTTAAACAGTTTAGCAATAAGTTATACAACATAAAATAAATATTCATCAATCATACAAAAGCTAACACATGGTTAGGTTACAACTTGCAACACATTAGGTATATTGTACGGAGCTATAAGACAAAATATTCAGGTCGTATTTAAGTATCTAGGTATCTACCTAGTACCTACCTAATAAAAAAATAGTTAGTAGGCCATCTAAAATTCACACAAGAATTTAATCACGACGCAAAAGTTTTAGGAGCGGAACTATAGTTTCGAGTCCATAGTTGCGTCATTTCAAACTTTTTCCTGTTTTCTACCGCTATGAATTCTTTCATGTTCTGAGTTCTACTTGAAAAATATTCATATTTTGTCATCATAAAGACCGCTGGACCAATTTATGTAATTAAGAAATCGTTAGATTCGTCTTGATTACCCAAGTGTTCTTAGATCGGTGACGTTAAATAACAAATACCTAACCATAAACAAATACTTAGGCTGTGAGATGACATTGATTGAAGTATCAAAAAATAAAAAGTAATCAAATAATGCAATATGGGTAATTAAAGAGCTCATCATAAGGTTTTCAAAAAGGTGATGATAGGTTTTTGACAGCAAGCTGTTTTTTTATTTTTAAATTTTTACTAGTTTCTTCACTATTCTATAGGTGCTACGAAGCTTACTGAAGCCGACTCTGGATATGTTATGTAAAATTATTATTCGTTGTTGTGATTCAGGGCACGTCAAAACTCCGATTTATTCACGATTGACGACACGATATTATTATAACGTTATCAGAATATCGCAACTGCATGATAATTTTTATAACCTAATAAGAGTTGTTGGTCACCTATAGGTAGGTACCTAAATGACTTCGTACACAGACTCAATCTGATGCAATGTACAAAAGAGCTTCCATAGCTTCGGGAACACAAAGGCGGTAGAAGCGTGACTCTTCCATACCAGGTAGCAATGGAAGGGAAGTCAAGTCAGCAACACAAAGAGGCGATGGCAGCATGAGTTTTAGTTTTGGTGCGGTTTGATTCGCGGCGCCTACGACCGGAGCCGGACGCATTGGGATGACTATAGAATTTTTTGTGGCGTACCACGACTTTAACTGTCTATAAGTTTTCTTTATGTTAAGTAGGTTGTTAAATTGAAAGTGTTAATACTCGCATGTCTTTTACGGCTGAATGTAAATTAATAATGCTTGCGCTGATGTAGGTACGTTGAGGTCACCGGAGACGACCTAACGGTCAAAGAGCTCCCTAATTTTGTTGAGACGAACAAACAAAGAAGAAGTAATAAATAACAGTTACTGCTCGAAAAAGCAATATGTCAGCGTCGGCCGCCGCCATTAGCGACGCCATGTTTGATCTAACTCTAACACAATGCTACGTGCGCGTACTGCGCCCGCGCAGGCGCGCCGGGCCAATTAGTAGCCAATCCATCAAATGGCTGTGAAAAATTGGTGTTAAATTATTTTTTTATACGCCGCAGCGAATTCTATGACCTCGTAACCAGCTTGATTTGTGTGTCCGATAAATAACGACTCTTCGGCTTCGGTTATCACTTACGAGTGCGTTACGATACTATTACGATCACCGAAACCTTGAATTTTGTAATTGTTGAATACACTTACACACGTAATAAAATCTTTGTAGTTACAGATAGGAATACCTACTAGGTATGTATCAACGATGGCACCATAGAAAATTATCTACCATATGCACCATATTCCCCATAAAAGCGTGATGTGTGAAATGTGAAAATTAGCAACCGCAGTTTGTTCCGCGTATAGTACATAAAATTCATTATGAAGTGAATCCCAAAGTTCCTTACATTTACATTGTTTTTAGTTGACGTACCTAATTCCTGTATGTAACCATCGTGTTCTACCTTAATGATATGTAATTATGTAGTACTTATGTAATATATTTTACAATTTAAACAATACATACCAGTATCATAATGAAATGTGCAAAATTCTCGATAATTTTACATTCATATCATCATCTATTCTTGCCATAGGTATATTTTTTTATTAATTAATCTAATTCTGCCAATTTATTATAAAGATCACACTATTAATAAGTAAGTACAAAGTTAGAGTAATATCGAACTTGTGTAAGAATAGCCTTAAATTGTAAAGAAAACACAAAATGTGCTCGTAAATCACAACAGTCGTAAGCGATTCCACTGTCTAATGGAAAACACTGAAATGAGAGACAATGACTTTAAAAGTAACGCAACGAAGCACCAAGACTGACCGCACATTTACAACGAAACAGCAATTAATATGGGAGACGTGAGTTGTACTTGTACGGTCATTACGACTAGGAATCGATCATAGTGCCTTCACCTGACGCTTTAGGACTCATTAAGCTTTACCCAAGCTTTCATTAAATGAGTTTTCTAAGACACGGTGTTATTGAAATAAGTTGACTGTGATATACTGTGGACTATATTGCCACTTAACTCTAGGTAAGATTGTAGCCAAGCGGGCTTACAAAAATGAACCGAAGCATCTTTAAAAATATAAATAAAACTAAAAAACTAAACTGTTATGCGAAGATATTTGACCTAAATAAATTGACCTTTATAATTGTAAAGTGCGGGTATAAAGAAGATATTATTTTTTTCCTTTAATACCGGATGATGCAAACCTATGTAGCTGAAGCCGACCCCCTGTTTTGTCAACAACGACGTACGGATTAATAGATAAATCAATTTTGTAATAATAATAATATTGCACACCATTTATATAAATTACTATTATTTATCACCATTTATAAAACTTGACGTTTCTGTAGTGACTGCTAAAATTACCTTTGTTGATTTTCCGAAATTATCACGACATAGATAGGAAGGATAAATATTTATTTATTGTTTTACGCCTTGTTCTTTATTAACCTCAATGTCCTATGAGTGTATATCAAGTATGTGTGAGTTTATAAAAAATAACTGCACACTCAAACAGCCGCGTTACATACCAAACTACCTATAGCGAGGCGCAATTTTTGCAGTTACATTTCCATCCACTCCTATCCCGATAACATCACGATACGAGCAGTAGTAGCGCCGCTGCTACGAGCTACGTGACCACAGATCGTGACCCATGAAGATTGCGAGCGGCCGCCGCGCGTGTGCTGCTGCCTTTATTTTTACTCTTGTTTTGTATAGTCTGTCACTGTCTCCGTCATTATTTTTATGTAAAATATTCTTGATTTGACTAATGCATTAAGTTTTTTATTTTGGATAACTCAACTATATTATAGTATAAATTTAAAAATTAAAAAAAAGTCCCGCCTGCTATCAAAAACCTATCATGATAAAATTATATTTTTGAAATTCTTATGGTGAGCTCTTTAATTTTATATACATATTGCATTATTCAATTCATTTTTATTTTTGATACTTCAAACAATGGCATCTCAAAGCCAACATATTATAATATAATATTTAATTTCACTTATCTAAGAACACTTGAGTTATGAAGACGAATCTAACGATATCATTATTATATAAATCCGATCAGCGGCTTAAAAGATATGAGGTAATAAAGAATATTATACGCATACATACGCATGCAAACATACAAGATACGCGCGAAAAACATAACCCTTTCTGGTACTTAGTCGGGTAAAAAGATGTTACTTACATTTGATTCGACGAACAGAACGCGTAAGGAAATAGATCGTTCGTCGATTTTAATATATTATAATATCTAATACCAAATTATGTCAAAAATAATTCGTGCGAAAATTGAGAAAAACTTTGTATTTAAAAGTTCTATCAAATCACAAGAATATTGGTGAACGGCTTCACCATTTGCATAAAACTTAATATTTGTGTTTTAAATTGCCGAATGTAATTCAATACGAACAAACAACATCACCTTGAAATCAAGTGCATAACAGTAACAATAAAAATTTTATTAATTTCCAACGCATTATCATTAAAGTACATTAACAGGATGCTTACAAGGCATAAGAAAATCGAAACCAACTACTTAGTTAAACAACAAGAAACGCAATTCATGCGAATGACGACAAAAAGCCTCCAAATGAGCATAATCGCAAAATAAGTAAAACAGACTCGAACAAGGTGTCACATAATAACGTGTTTGACACTAATGACGGCCGAGCATACGAAATCGCACAATGAGATGAGAGGCAAGCGCAAGAAACAACGCACGCGCCCTGCGACACGCCAGACACGCAGCGTAGCAAATCGTACCACTATTATGGAAAAATTGCACACTAGATAACCTCTTAGGAAATAATAAACGGTTACACACTCTCCTGGTAAAGATTTTAACAGATACACACTCAGAACTAGTAATACTTCAATAAGATTGATAAGACAGAATATGAATATGATAAGAATATGATTTAAAAGTTAGCAATCGTAAAAGGCTTTAAATTCCGCGCTCTATACACAAAGTATGCTTTACTAACAGCTGGACTGACTAAGGATAGGTAAGATAGAAGTAGTATTTGTGACAAAAATGGTGTGAAAAAACTGAAAAATGAAATCGGTCATAATAATCAAATAAATACATCTATCTACTGATAACACAAAGAAATATCGGCCATTCAATCAATTGTCAAGTAACCTCCGATAAGGACAAATTATACTATACATCTTTGGTAAGTGAAAGTATTATATGAAAAGACATACAAAATGAAAACAGATAAATGTTAATGACAAAATTACAAATATGAAGGATAGAAAGACACAATAACAAGAAAACCACAACAAACATGCGAACCAAGCCCCGTCAATCTGACAATTATGGAACACAGTACTTGTGTATTTCCTAAGAAATAACAACGGAAAATGACATTCGACGATGTGACAAGCTTACGAAATTGTATAGAGCATTGTAGGGATACGAGAGCAAAGTATAGAGTAGGCAGATCATAGAGGCAGATCGTCTATCGTGAGTGTGATACTCATGACGTGCGTATTGCGCATAGCTATTTAGATAAATCCGACAGTTATCTTGGAGAATTTCTACAGGTTAGGTAATCGCTGATAAATGATTCTGTAGTCTTCATTTCAAATGAAAATACGTCAGTAGTAGTCAAAGTACTGTAATAGCCGATGGATGTATGGCTTATAGATATTAGTCGAAACTAGAAAGTGTAATGTGGCCTACCAATCGGTCGAAACATACTGAATATCTACAATATTTAATGCAATATTGTTCGCACATATTACCAAGACACGTGTTAAAAGGTACATATCGATCACTTCGTGGTTTTCTTGAACAAAGCAAGACGAAGTCTGCATGTAGGTATATTATGTATGACATACGTATCGCTGTGGGTGTGAACAACAATAAGTAGCATCTACTGTGCAGTAGAGATCCAACACAAAAGCAACTGAATACGATGTAATTAAAAGGGCCGAGCCAAACACGATCAATCTCGACTCCATCTCCCCACTTAAAGTCAAAATAATAGATGGCCAACTCTAATGTCACTTTTTTCTCAACAGCCAACGTACAGCGTGTACACGACGGAATTGACAGGTCATCAGCGACGGCGCAGGCGCAGTGACGATGCTCTTTCTTTTCATTCGCAGCAACAATCCAAACGATCCGAAGTAGACAAATCTCCAATCAAACATGTTCCTTATTCAGTAGCTCCTAAAGGCGTTTAATCCGTGAATCGAAGCCGCGTTTAAGGCCTTTGTCATCGAATAGAAGTGCCTCCTGTTCGGTTCTTTTTTCCGAAGATAATCTTCGGCGGCCGAGGCGTGAAGGCCGAGTGCCACACAACATGGCGTCGACAGGTTTCTTCCCGCTTTTTTACTTCTTTGTTCCTTTCCATTATTGTCTATAGACGTTTCGGTCCCGCCGTTCGATTTTGGACTAAGTTCTTTTTAGGGTTCCTTGTGTCGAAATAAAAATATCAATCCATTTAAGAACTTTATCTGAACAATAATTAGGTACGCCAAATCATTTAGATACTATAGAAGTAAGTTAATACTTATAACTAGTTAATTTGTAATCATTATAACTCTTGGTAGATATTAATAACAATTATTATCTAACCTAACTGATAATCTGCTACTATTTATAAGAAACAATTGCAATCAAAAACAAAATTGAATCTGTCCACTTTTGTAGACAAAATCTCGCTACTAATTTAAATTAGATTAAAAAACACTTCATAAATATTATACGGAGCCCTTACCTCCTAAAATGTTACGATTAACTTAGCTTCATTTTTATTTTCATTTCGCATTATTAATACTGGCGCTCTTTTTGTTCTTGTATCAATCTTATTTACATACTCGGCGGCTGAAAAGAAACGCATTTAAGGCTAGATCACACCGAACGGTGATGAGGCAGTTTATAGGCTTGGGAAAGATGGTGGTAAGTGGTTAGGTTCTTAGAACTTTTAACATAAATGTACTTCATCAATAGATATTAAATCGTTCACTTTTTTAAATCGAAACTTGCCTTTCGCAGAAAATAATGATTTATTGGCCATAAAATTTGGGAAACAATAAACCGTGGTCGAAATCGGTAGCCTGAGAACTGCTCGATTATTTCGATCATTTAAAAACATTCAACCGAGACGTCAGCTCGTTTCGACGTGGACGAAAGAAAAAAGAAAAGGATAAAATAATCATACGTCATAACAAGTGAATAACGGCCGTTTTCTTTATTATTTCTTACTCGTATCCAATCTTTAATCTCCGGATAAGTTAGATGGTACGTTGCAGTACAAAAAACACTGACTTTTAGACAGTTATTAGGCAAGTGACTTGAGGATAATGGACATATTTTAAATAATAATATGTACATTAAAAAGATAAAGAGTGAGTTAACGATTGTTGTGAATAACTTCCCGAAGTGTAAACTTTTAAAAGAATAAAGGACGCGCGCACGTAGAAGTGTGAAAATTTGTGAAACTTCTTGAAAAGCGGAGTAAGCTAAAATCCTGACTCAATAAAACTTGAGAGATCTGGTATCCGTGGTTTCCTGTTTTACGGGGTCATGACAGAAAAAAGATTAATAAGATGACCCGTTGGGGATGGTGTCATAGCAAGTATTTACTTACTAAAGAAAAATCTATACCATTGAAGTATTATTACTAGCGTATAGAACCGACACCGCGAACACCATGTATGTCCCAATGCATTGGCGCCAGGTGGCTTCAATCTTCAATGGATTCGTACGATTTTGAAAGAACCGGGGCTCAAGTTTGAAAATCGAACCTCCCGGGCGGGACACGCATTTTGTTTGAGATGTTTGTTTTATGACATTATACTTCAATGTATAACACTGACTTTTTATGAAAAGAACTTCAGTATCGATTGACTAGGAATTACTTGCTTCGCGTCACCTTTTGGCTCAATTTACCAAACCTCATAAAAGTCTTGCTTAACTAAGAATTTTGCAATTAATTCACTGTTTTTAAACAAACCTTAATGAAGAGTAATAGAGATCTATTTCGCGTGAAAACCTGAACAACTTACCATGTTTACGTTCTAAGTCAAACAATTATGTCTTCCTGCGAATGCAATCAAAATTAAACCTTGCCCGCATTAACATTAAGCCGTATTGACATGCGTAGTTTCGTAGTGAGGAAGCGAAATGAAATGAGGCGTTGCGGGTTCGATTCCCGATTCAGGCTATTAAAGTGTTAAGGTTAACTTGAATAACGCCACGCTCGGGTGGTTAGCATATGTTTTGTGAATGAAAGGGCCATTTTAACCGAACAAGCGATGAATTGAGTGTCGGGTGTCGTTGGTTGTATTGATATGAGTTATGGCCTTTCTGGGAAGCTTTCAAAGCGCAGGGGTCAATGACCTATGACTCAAAAATTAGCAATAATTTCAATAGATTGGATGCGCTGACTACCACAGGAATAAGCTGATTATTACCTGCGTCTATTCTCAAAATTGATATTTTAGTTAAATTTGCCTTAGGAGCATCGAATTTCGGTTTCAAAATCAGTTTGATTCCCTTTTAAACTATTCTTTTCTGCATGTGGTCACATTAAAAGGTCACACTAGTGACCTCGGCTCATTAAACCCGTCCGTAGTGATAACGAATTTCGATCGATAAATAACGAACATTAGACCTCAGCGGGTCTCGGGGGGTCCAATTAAAGTGCATCTCCCGTTGTGCTGCACCAACGTGTGATTCACACTTCGGTTAGTAGATTTTTAGTTTAATAGATGTTATCAAGCATTTTTAATGGAAGATTTGAAATTTTAAGAGGATTTTAGAAAATGAAAAGCTTGCAATAGTTGAAATCAACCATCGTTTATTTTGATCAGAATATTATTATTTGCTTCATCAGGACGTCTAATGTAGGGGGCCATTATTACGTAAAGACAATTTTGACTATTTTTGACCCCCCTTACCCTGTGTAAGAGTATGTAAGATTTCTCGGACTCCCCCTCTCTCTTCTTACGTAAGATTTTATCTGGTTTCAGAAAAATTTAATTGGACTAAAACTCATAATAAAATATTATGTAACTAACCTTTACCTCCTCCCCTCCAACGTAAGGGCATGTAGAGCTTTTAAACACCCTCCCCCCTGGGACCTGGTTTGGTGGTGACAAAATATTCGTACGTTGAAAAAAATGTAGACCAAAACGACAGCAGTCAAAAATAGTCATATGTTAAACAAAATATATGAATGAGTAGATATCAAAGAAGTTACATTAATTAGGTACTTACTTTATAAATAATAATAAATAAATAATAAATAACGCTTCACACTCATAGCCCCACACTAGGATTCCCTGTGTCGTGGGTGCCATGGACAACACACAAGACAAGGACATTCACACCCAGACCGAGAACAGAAATTCAAACTCATCATTCAAATTTCCGCCTCGCTGGGAATCGAACCCAGGACCCTCGGTGCGGCGATCCGGCATGGTAACCATTGCGCCACACGGGTCGTCATAATAAATTGTTTTATTTGTTTATTTGGATTTGATGATTGTTTAGTTAATAAATACTAGCTGGTGGGCCTGGAACTGCATGCCTGGTAAAACGTATTAGTCTGTCTCTTGTATTTATTTGTTTATTTCAATGATCGCAAGAGGCAAACAAAATATGCATCTGCACTCCACTTTTGGACAGTTGGACAGCAACATAGCTAAGTGCAATGAAAATTTATTCTAATTCCACACTTAACAACGCATTTATTGTTTTGATAGTTGACGAGGTCCTATTTAGGGTACTATTTAGGTCTATTTAGACATAGCCATTTATTGACTCACAGCATCTGGACTTTTTCTGGAGTCTTTGTTCTATTAAGGAACATTAGGTGATGAAGTATAGGGTACAAGTATGGAAATTCGTATGCTTCAGCAGTTGTACTTATCTGTAGAGTTCAAAAAATACGGAAGGCTATTGCCGGTGCGTCACTCTACGCAACTCTCTAGTGACGGTCATAGCCAGCGCGTCTGCGAACGTATTAAGAGGGAGAGGAGTGTTAGGAGAAGATAAGAAAATTTTTCCCCTCCTTGCCTAGTGGAACGTCGTAAATTCCAGTTTCTATTTACTCGTAATTTGCCAATTATTGCGCAATTTGGCTTTATTTATATATTTAATTAATTCCAAGTCGGTTTGATTAAGTCTAATGATAAATATATTGAATTTTATTACAGCATGCAATACCTATCACTTCATTTGTGACCTGGATTCAAATTTACTATTGTTAAAAATAGGTTACACGACTTCAATTCAGATGAAAATTCAAATAAATTGAAGGCCATCATTAGTTGAAATCTGTTCTATAAGGCCGTTACGACAATGGGCACGATTTTTAAAACGTCAACTTCAATGAAAAATTTCGTAATAACAGATCTCAAGAGTCTAAGTTTAATGAACTTCAGAACTTGGTTGAAGTTCCTACATCCGAACCCCGGCGACAATTTCATGGCGCTTATGGCCACTCAGACAAGATGTTTCTTAAAAGTAAGTAGGTAGGTACATTTTTATTTTTACATGTGACCTTTAACACACAATTATATTTACTGCTTTTTACGTATAATATCATTGTTTACACATTGTTAGTTTCAATCTTCTAATTTACATACCTACTCAACTGCATATTATCTTCAAAACATGCAACTTAAAATTTTGAATGAGTCTTGAAGTTTTCAAGACTTTTTTCTCTCTCAATTCCATACATTTTTTTTAATATTACACTCAGTAAAATGTGAGTTTTGAAGATATAATTTTGCTATAAGTACGTACCTACATACCTTGGTATTGGTAATGCTTATTTGAATTACCAACACTGACAGGTGAACTTTGTAAGAAATTTGAAAAACTAAGCAATCAATTGTGCAATTATTGAGCATAAAAAATGTAAACATTAGGTATGCCTACTCATAAGTATTGTAATAGAATAGACCGCAATTTGTCAATCATAATTACAGGCAAACCCTCCAAAAACCCAAATCGACCAAATTACGCTAAACGCCGAACTTAACCCTCAAAACGTCGCCGACAATTACAGTTAATAAATAATAATTTTTATAATAGGCGTATACAAAAAGTTGTCGAGAACGCCACTTTGGCCTGAACTACCGCTCGTCCCCGGGGCAATAAGTATTATGGGTGTTTAGGTGCAGAACGGTAGAAAATGGAAGGTCAAACAGAATGGTTGTATTTTAAAACGCCGCGCACGTCCCGTAATGGCGACCGGCAACAATCGCAGCACTAGCGATTATACCGATTACTGTCGATAACTTGTATCGACACCGGCTATTTGGTTAGTCGCTCGATTATCGATAATTTGCCCTCGGGGTACGCTCCTGACGCTGTAAATCGCCCACCGATTAGCTTTTTTCTCCATTGTTTTTGTTCGCGTCTACGTGTCCGTGGAATTACGGCACATCTGATGATCACTTCCGTTATGATATGAATGCTTTTTACACGAATTTCCGTGACTGTTTAGTTTAAATTTACCTGTAGCCTTTTTAATTGCATAATTTTCAGTTTGATCCAAAGTTTTCTTGTGAAAGAATAATGAATAGACTGGTTTCCAAGGAAAAATACCGTTATGGAGCATCACTGCATGTTTTATTGCCTATAATTCTATTCCACTACTTCATAATATAAAATAGAAACCCTGAACTCGTGAGCTTTCAAAAACGCTACATTAAAACATCATAAAACTCAAACATAAACGTTTACTGCGGCCATTTTATGAGCACGCTACCTATCGATCGTTTTAACGATAAATAAAAATTAATGGTCGGACATAGGACGGGACGCAGTGGCGAAGGCGCTCACGGCCAAGGAGCGAGATCTCGAAACCAATAAGACATCGAAAACCCAGCAAATTGCTCGCGAACCCCATTAAAACCTACCCATTCCTCTTCTCATCACTTCAATTTTTAGTACCTATCTGGCCCCGAAGAGATTTTTAATCTACGTTATGTTTGCAGAACGACAGTAATAATAATATTTAAGATTCAAAATAGAGCATTCCTGCCAGTCTTATTAACTCGATCGGTCCGTCGGATGCAGGATCGCGAATAATAGCCCTCCCGATCCCCCGCGAACCCCCCAGGGGTGGGAGCTGGGAGATGGCAGCGAAATAGGATTCTATCGGTCTCTTCCATTCCACGCCGTTCGAGGCTTCTCTGAGCTACGTGACTCCACATAGCTATAACCGGAGACCTCTGTTGACACACCCTCGTTCTTATTATCGGGGAATAGAGATTAAATTGCGTCGCGGTGCGATCGCGACGTTTTGTTTACGTCTGTAATTTCGCGTTTTATACTTTTTGTGCACAGTTAACATTCGTGTTCGTCGAAATTCGCGAAACTTTTACTGAAATCGTAGAATTCTTTTGAAAGAAACCGTTTACAATGCACCGCCCGCTGAGTGGCGGGTCGCTCAGTCTAAAAAGTACGAGTAGATACCTACCTTAGTCACGGTGATGTAAATTACTGAAAGAAATATAAATTGTATAATCCCCTATTTTTTCCCTCTATTTGCAATAATAAGCCCTCATAACTTTTTCATTGCATGTTTTGCTTTTTTGATTATATTTTTACGACAAACTGTTAAATATTTTTTCAGACTGTTCTTACTTAATTGTTTCAGAATAATAAAAGTGTTTCTGTCGGTATAAACATCTTCAAAATAAAATAAAATTCAAAAAATAAAATCGTACAAACTAGGTAGAGATACTGATATACCTATAGAGTATAAATACCTTACATACTAGATAATGATACCTCCAAAGTACCTTACATACAGACAGGCCATCGCACTGTCAGTTTATTTATACTGAAGTATTATTAATCTCAAGGCGACAGAGCGTATATTTCAAAGAAAAATATTTGGGGTCCCGTATCGGTTGCGGATAACGCCGGGAGCGATCCGCAATGTTTAGAGAGGGGGTCCTGCCGACCCCAGTCATAAGAAACGTCAGCAGTTATGGTATTAATGTTGAACGAGTATAAGCTGATATGCTTTTATAACATTTATTTTGGGGGTTTTTATTACGAGAAGAATTTTTTTAAAAGCAGCGTAGGGTTAAATATCTATAAGATGGTAGACCGGTATGGTATCCAGAAAATGCAATTAATAAATTGTGATAAATTATTTTATGCTTTTAATTGTATTCCCATTTATGGATGATAGGACTTGGAATATAACAAGTCAAAAATATATCTAGTAACAGCTACTCTGTGCAGACCATTAAATCTGTCAGTTTGTCAAACTCACAATAATTTATCACTTATTTAATGATTTTTCTCTGCTTCGGAAAGCTATTTACATTAAACCTCATTAAACTACGGAATTAGTTTGAATTATACAATACAATCCTGTACAATGACAATTTGCAATTTAAGCGACTAATTACTCAATCATAAAATGTATGATAGGTATCTAGACTAGACCTATGTATGACAAAACACATTAGAACAGTAAAAAACTTCTGCAAAGTCAAGTTACAAAATTATATTTATTCCTTCACGTCCTATGTCGCATAACAGGAATTAACACAGGGAGGCGCGTGGACCTTAATGATAAGAGCTATCGTACGCCACACATCGGCCCAAGGGCCCGATCCCTTAGGGTACCTACCACTTTATGAATTTTTTTATGGAACTAACAATCAGAAAAACATTTTAAAACTTTTTTTTCTTTTATATTCTTATGATAGTTTTATTAATATATTTTTGGAACGAAGTTCCTTATCGCGCGTTGTGAAAGGGGGCTAGACGGAAAAATACGACACTTTTTGATTCTTACGAATGACGACACTTTTTTTGAAGTGATTCAGAGAGTTTTACAGAGATGGCGCTACTAGCGGGATTCAACAATACTTAAATCGAAAGGAACTTCGTTCCATCCGGGTGTCCCTTGACACCTCTCATGTTTTTTATCATTTCATTGGTGTAATATTTTTTTAATGATTTAAATATCTTTACAATTCTTCTTCAGGGGTTTGAGTGCGTATTTGCGAGGAAGTCACTAATGTATAGTTTAGTTATTTCTTGTAACTTAATGCAATATTGGAGCTAAAGTCCAAATTATCATAGTAAATGGGTTCACAAATAACGGAATTTCTATGCTAGACTAATCCGAGAGCCGGATGTCGAAAACAGGTTCGGGAAAGTGTGATCTTGTGAATGATCTTTTTACTGGCCCATTAATTATTCAATATTTCTCACCTTGTTAGTCTAAACCATCATAAAACCATGTACGTATTTAGACGAGAATAGTCATGTCATAAATCTTGGGATTCTAATTTCGGTTATTTCGCTAGTTGACATCTTTCCTCAATGCACTAGCTAGAATAATAATTATGATAATTATAATTATTGTGTAGTAACTCTTTCTAGACTTAGTTTCAAGTTCTGCATGCGGTAATAAACGGAAATCTTGTAGTATTTTCCATGTGCTTTTTGTATGAAACCCTTTTTTTCAAATAAAGTACCGGAGGGGTTATCATAAATCTATAAATCTTAATTTAAACTTACTTTGCTTGAAAAAGATTTGCTCGTTACCAATGATTCTATGTGAATAGATATTTATTTTTATATTTACTGTAAATAAAATGAAAAATTAATAATAATTTTTACTTGTTGAACTAACGAGAATGGAACACAAGAAAGTCAAAAACAATAATTTTCCGCAGGTCTGAACGCTCCGTATCAATGACCGCTAAAGCTGTTTAAATCCTAGGAGGGCTGATACCGATTACAGCGGCCTCTAATCTCCTCGCATGGGGTTTAGATCAACCAGTGGAAGCAATTTCTTGTTTGCCATCGTACATTATCTGTGTACCCTCCACTGCACAGGGGACAGAGACGGATGGACAGATGCTATCTTCCTCTCCCCAACCTTAATAGAAAGAACTTTCACCTAAGGCATAAATCACTCGAAATTTTATACTGCGCGTCTTTTACCTGTCACGTTTAACGAGTTCGTTCTCTATTGCTTAGAATCGTCTCGCTAATTCCAGTACTGGACCAATTAGTCGAACATTAATTGTTATGACCGTCGTAAATCTAATATCGTGGTCACATGTTGCGTTTTCGGATTTCTCGTCTTTTTTATAAGATTAAATCTAGTCTTTCTTTAAGTGACGTTACATAAATATTTTAAAAAAATCATTTTTACTTCAATGTATTATATTAAATTAATACAACATACATATGTATTTGCACTTACAGGTTGTTACAATAATTTAGTAGGAGCACGTTTTTAAAGTAGACGATCTCTACCAATACCAACATGGCCCCGTAGGTCATAAAATAAAACAAACTGAAATTTGTTTTCAATTCCAGATTACTGAAACGATTCGAAATCAAGCCAAACATGTGAAGTTATTTAACGCTCGTGCCTAGTCCGGTATAAAATTTCCCCGTTCATTACACTCGTCGCGTCCCGCAAGCGGTTTATTTGCCGTATTATTCCAGTCTAACAATGTCTAAACACAATTACTGAGAGCAAACACGAAGCACGCCGCGGGCGCACACATGTTGTGGATCGGTCGGTAAACAGCGGCGAGCGGTGCAGTGGGTACCGGCCCTAAATTGATAAGGATTTGATTACGTACGTGCCGATATTACATGTTTTAAATTTTAAACGCTATTTTTGTATGCTTTTAGGGTTTTGATGAAGAATAGAATAAGCATATTCAAGCATTTTTGACTGTTTGTTGTTAGTCTGCCCTAGCCTATGTCTGCAAAAATATAAACAGACAGCATTCGGTACATAAACATATAAATTTAGGTGAACCAATAACGAAAGTTTAAAATTGAGATTCCATTTTTAGTAACATAAAAAAATCAAATGCTCGTGCGAGTTTTCACTTGAAACAGCTTGTTATTAGGAACAAGACAATTTTATTTTAAAAAATATCCAAATGCTTTAAAGATAAATAAGAATAGAAAACACTACACAACCACAACACTTAACAAAAATTTTAAGCATATCTGAACTAAAATCCTGTTAATATCAGGCGGAACCCTTGGCACTCATCTTACTCGAACTTGACTTGTTCTTATGAAACAAATCCCACCAAAAACATAAATGTAAAAAAGGAGAGCCAAGTTCAGTACAAAAATTATGCTTGGCTGTGGGCTTCGCCGCAAAAAGAATGGAGATCTAAATGAGTGCCAAGTTCTATGCAAAATCTAAATATGTATTTATAGGAACAAAATAACATTATGAACAAGTATTAAACTCTATTTCTTTGCTTTATTGGATACCTATAACAATTGCTGTTATTTAAAAAAGTGAGATCTTAAAGTAGGTTAGATTTGACTCTGCCAGTTTTTATCAGACTGACTTTTATGACTGATGTAATGAAAACTGGCCAAGTCAAATCGTACCTACTTTAAGATCTCACTTTTTTAAATAACAGCAATTGTTATAGGTATCCAATAAAGCAAAGAAATAGAGTTTAATACTTGTTCATAATGTTATTTTGTTCCTATAAATACATATTTAGATTTTGCATAGAACTTGGCACTCATTTAGATCTCCATTCTTTTTGCGGCGAAGCCCACAGCCAAGCATAATTTTTGTATTGAACTTGGCTCTCCTTTTTTACATTTATGTTTTTGGTGGGGATATCATTACTTTTTGTAAAGAAAAATATACCCTGTTCACAAATCTTAGAGACTACTAAACTGACGACTAAATTGACATTTCATGGGTGGAAACGCGTAAAATTACGGGTGGGGCTGCGGTGCGGTCTACAACAGCTATGTTCGAATATCTATTTGGCGGAAACTAGCGCCATTGATTAGGGTGGCATAACTCAGCAAACTTCACTCTGTTTACAACAGCCATGTTCATATATCTATTTGTCACACACTAGCGCCATTTAGAAATGGCCATTATTGGAACCTCTATTGTTTGTAAACAGCTGGAAACTTTTTCAACTTTCCCTTCATATGAGATGGCCCTCGTTCTACCTCAATACTCCATGCGCTGAAGTATGTCATATTGAGCCCAGCGTGCACAGAGGCCTTAGTGCGAGTTTTACGTGACATAACGGGCTCACAATGTAAATGCGAGTTGGCTAAGATTTGTATGGGACCGAAGCCTTTCTTTTCACTACCGCTAGATGGCTCTGCTTTGGTCCCATACAAATTTTGTATGGGGACACCACTTATTTTTCAACTATTTTTAATTTTTTGATTTTTTCCTACGCTTACACACAATTACCGAGCTGGATTCCAAATTTCATCCTTCTAGGTTATCTGGAAGTAGGTTAGATTTAGGTACTATATGTCAGTCAGTCAGTGCTAAAATTTACGACTTTTTGACCTTCATATCTTTGTAACCGTTTGAGCTAGCTTCATGAAATTTGGTCTTCTACATGTACATATGGATATAATTAAACACACGTAGTTTTATGTGTTTACGTTAAAGAGGTTTTGAGTTATAAAAGGGTCAAAAGTGGCACCAAGTGGTTCGTGTAATATTACACTCGGCGCTGGCTAGCCAGTTCCTTTGCTTGAACTTGGCTTGACACGCTGCCGCGTGTCTAGATGAATATCCAATAAAAAAACTAACTATCGCATGCACTTTTTAATGAAAATAACGACCTTATTATATTTTATTCTCATAGCTGACTGATTTATAGGTTAATTGCCTGAAGTAACGGTAGGTACACAATTCAAATAATTATAATTATTACGAGTATATTAAAATTAACGGTAAAATTTGAGGAAAACTATTTAAGTAATAGAATTACCTACTGGTAATGTCCAAAATAGCGGTGTACTATAAATTATTTTTATACTTATTTAAGCGTTGTTTGTAAAATTAATTTACTATAACGTTTAAAAAATATACAATTTAACCTACTTAGCTAGGACAATGACATTTTGACTGGATGCTCAAAATAAATTCTAAGCTCTAACAAGTTTAGTTACCCATACATGACAGAATACATGCAGTACTAATCTGCGACTAGAACCAGAAATACCGGATATGCATAGTTTTGTATTGTCGGATAAAAACTTATAAACTGAATAAAGTTATTCTACTTTTTTTTACATTTTTACCACGATTTACTC
This sequence comes from Thymelicus lineola, assembly GCA_963932265.1. NCBI lineage: Eukaryota > Metazoa > Arthropoda > Insecta > Lepidoptera > Hesperiidae > Thymelicus > Thymelicus lineola. The sequence goes on along the minus strand of OZ010681.1, from coordinate 4,088,297 downwards.
GTATACTCATTACGCCAACATCGCTACGCAAATAACAATATATTAAGATTTTATGGGCAAAAAGTTCGAATTTATTGAATATTGCGGTGTATAGTGTTCCGGACTTCAAAAGGAAAAACCGAACCCCTACAGGAACACTTCCTTGTTTTCTAACGAGTTAAAGCTTAACAACAATCTCACCACACCAGATGGTATATTAAAGTCCGTCTCATCATATGGTTACTGAATATAAAGTCCTGTACCTTAGGGTTAACTAGGGTGTTTGTTTCAGATATTCGTAGCTTCTTCACTCTTTTATCTATCAAATTAAAGAAGGAGTGGATATCAGGCCCCTAATCAAAATATTTATACAATAATCATATATTTAAATTTCCTTTAGCTCAATATCTTTACAACCTGTCTACAATCCGTCAGTTTTTTCCGAACCACGTCAAGGTGTAGCCTTCAAAAAGCAGCAAATAAAAAATATAAAAGATGCCTATGGCACTACCGCGTGGAGACGTGTCTAATGTGTAATGCGGTTGCCTTTTTGTCCAGCGCAGCGCCTTCCAGTTTTTTCTTTTTTATTCCTTTTCCCTCTCTTATTCGGTTACGGTTCGTATTGATCGAAAAATCTGATCTCAAAATGGGTGCTCGGAGTTTTATTGTTGCCGCGATACGTTCTTAAACAATAAAAATGGCATTTTAAACTTGGAATGCAATTCTCACATGTCACGTTCAGAAATTAAGTTCGAGGGGGAGGTGATCGTGTCGTGTGTTAGAAAAGTAATTATTCGTCGTCGATTGGGTTCGAGTTGAGTTGAGTGGACTGTAGAGGTGAGGACAATAAAGAGCTCATTTATTTTTTTATGTATCGAATGCCTTCGATTGCGAACGTGATAGCGTATGTCGATGTTTGATTGGTATTACGTAAATGCTCGGTTTGCGGACGGAGTAGCGCAATTTCAAAGCAATCTAGCTGTTGACAGAATCTATTTTTACGACACTGACCTGCAGCGGTGGAATGTGGCGTCACACCACATTATTTCTCGGAACGCCGTTTTTTCTTACAATAGGTACGTGTACTAATGTAATAAATTTGAAAGGGAGTGTTTATAGCGATATTATACGCCAGGAAATTACACACAAAATTTTTTATGTCATTTGCATAATTAATATTTATATAGCATGTTATCTTTTCTGTGATCTTTTTGTCTCTGGGTAGCATAAAAATCATTTATAGAATACATTTCGAATTTTCTAAATACGTTTAGAAACGCAATTTGTTGACAGGTTTTCATTTATAGTCGATTTAATAAGACAAAACTAAGATGTGTCGTTTTCATTTAAGATAATTGTTTTGACGACTATAAACGGAAAAATACCGTTGACACCATTATTAATAAGGCGTAACGTAACCGAGACGTAGTATTCTTAATTCTAATATTCTAACAAAATAAATCAAAAAACTTACTATGCGTCGGTGCCTTCCCCGCCAGATAGTCCTCTTTACATATAAACTTGTTGTCGTCGAGGACATACAGCTCCTCGCCGGTGGACAGCTGCTTCCTGCAGACGAGGCAGGTGAAGCAGTTGAGGTGGAACACCTTCTCCCGCGCCTTGCGGACCAGGTCTGACGGCGAGATGCCGTGCCCGCAGCCGCTGCATTTCGTGCCGTAACGTCTGTGAACAAAGTTTGCTCCTGTTACTCGGGTTTTGGGGTCTTCTTTCCCTCTCTCGCTTTTTACATATCTCTCTTTCTCTCTTTCGCACTTTACATCTCTCTCTATCTCTCTCGCACTTAACATTTTTCTCTCTTTCATATTAGACTTATTTAGGTACGTCCACAAATGAGGATTGTCATTTCAAAAGGCTTTTTCATACTTATTGTTTTCTGATTTTATGGAGGTATAAAATTGTTGTAGGTAAAACAACTAATGAAAATTTAATGCCATAATCGAAGTTTTCAGATTAATAAGCACACCCAAAATATTGTTATATTTTTATGATTTCCTCATACATACCATATATTTTATTTTTAATTTCGATATTTAATTAACATTAGCATTATTAGTTTCAAATATCAACAAGCAATCATAAATCATAAAAGGAAAATAAACAGATTATTATGTTACCTAGGTATAGGAAAATCAATTTTACTAACTTTATCGTTAAGTTTATTTTCCTTTGATAAGCATGCTTTGAATTTTCTCGGTATTCCTATTATGATGTTCATTTCAAATCACTTTCACTACAAGTCGCATGCTGTAGAGCCTTCTATCACCACAACTCAGTGTAGCAACAGCCATATTTTTATACATTACGTCATCGTTACCGAAGAGGCTAACGGGATTTCAATCTCACATATAAATCACAAATTTATGGATTCTCAAATAAGAACAAACAGCTATTAACTCAAAATACGTGAAATGAATAATTAATTCAGTTTTTGAAAATCTGTCCCATGGCGAACCGCGTAGTTGTAGACTTTAATTATATTTCTTCATTGAAGTATATCGTACTACAGTCAAGAAGAATACTTTGCAATATGCATTGAGGTTTAGCAGACCTCTTGTCAACTGGCTCAACTTCAGTTACAGGCTACGGCACTTATGTTCGATTTATACGTAATAAGTAGTTAAATAAATAACTAAATTTTAACTAAATAAGTGAATAACTAGTGAATAATTTTTAGTGCGCGTCCAAACGTAATGATTTAGTAAAGGTCTTTAGTTCATACAGTTCTTCACAACCTCTTTAATTACTTATGCAATTGTACTATAATAAATTTTATTATAGCTAAAAAGTGCCTGTCCAAACGTGTTAAGTGATAAACCCCACCCACCTTCTTAACAGAAAAATAGAATTTCTAAATTACTTTAACTACTAAATTGTCCGTTTATACATATTAATTTACTTAAAAATTTAGTTATCTATTATACCTACTTAACTACACCGTGTACACCGAACATTAGGTAAGGGACACACTACCTACGAAAATAAACTTTTTTGTATAACTGATCTTACTGTTGTAGTATAATCTGTATATTATTTGCTTCTTGCGGTTTACGAAACACTTTCCTCTTGATGCTTGAACTTTAAAATGTTAATGTATTTTGTATAAATTAATATTAAGTAGTTTCTAATTTTTTTTTCATAATCCTTAATACCTACTATACTTACTTATATCGTAAGCTTAGTTAGCAGATTTGTGTTCTTGTCTTTGTGTGTTGTCCATGGCACCAACGACACTGGGAATTCTAGTGTGGTTCTATGAGTGTGTAGCGTTATTTAAAAAAAAACGAGCGCACAAATATTGTTTAACATACCGGCTCTAGTATCTCTATCTCAATGTTGTAAATCTAAATTTAGAGTCCAACATATCTCGTCCGCCGATGCGTATGTAAATCTGTAATAAACTATAAATCACAATAATATTTTGGACAGGTCTGGTCATATGTCGATGTATCGATTTGTGAGAAACCGATAATTTAAATACGCAGTCAAACAGATAACTGGTATACCACACAATGATGTGAGAAGCCGTCAATTAAATTTATGCAAACGTTCGAAATCTAATTGATCCAAAATGCCGGCTCCAAATTACCCGGAAACTGGTGAACTGCGCTTAATGATTGTAATATTAATAACTATTTCTGGTGGATATTAAATTGGAAATACTGTGGTAACGGTGAACGGCGGTCGCGAGCTGCGTTCTTAATCCTTGATTTTTGGGTCAATATCAAAGGCATTAAATCCGCTCTATGGCGTTCTGAGATTACTGACTGGTGATGACAATCATTAACAACGCGTGTTCACATGCAAATGGTCGATAAACCGTAAAGAGTGATCTTTTTAACTTTTCTAGGTCGGTGATTGTGTAACCGAGTACACGGCCTCAAGATAAGGAGGTTTGAGAATTTTGAGACCCAGAAATGGGAGATAAACGTGTTTTTGGGGATTTTGTATCCAATAAAGAAACAGGATATAATGATTACTCGCAAATGTCGGTGCAACTGCCAATTTCGAGGGTAAACTTTAGGCTTTATTTAAGCACTTAGGTAAGGTAACCTTATATTAAAAGTCGTCTAACTAATCGTCGTCTAATAAGTCTATACGCTCCGAAACTGTAGTCTAAAAGAATTTGTAAAAATATTGATCACATTAAAATCTATGGAAATGTGAAATGTTGTACCGAAAATAGAAAATACCAATACCTTTACGGTTTAGCCAAATATATTCTAATGCCACGAGTGCAATTGACTTGGTTACGTTTTTTATTCTAATACCAGGATTATTGTTTTCGAAACAAGAGCTAATAGCTGTAACTTAGTGCATTTTCCCACCCCTGCCAATTTTATACATCATCAATTTTACCGATTCCGAGAACTACATGGAACGCATAATTACTTTATAATTACCATCTTTGGCCTCTAATGTATCGTAGTGGCGGAGGTGACGAAAAAGCAATTAAAATTAACAGAATCCTATAAAATGTATTTATTTTATAATATCATATTATGTAATATAATATCATATCATTTAATATTTAAGAATTAAAATATAACTTCATAATATCATCGTCTTCATTTTACATATAGTTATATAACTATTTAACTACGCAGTTGTGTTGTCAATCCTAAATTCTTAATTTCTTAGAAATACGTAGTATACCTCATTTGAATAAAAACACATGAAGATATACTTTCAGAAAATGGCTAATCTTCCTTTTCCAAAGGTAAAACTCAGCTAAGACCCACCTGATACTAACAGTCCTTACAATTTTGTGCCCTAATATTAGGGGACAACTTCAACGGACGAAGCTATGGCGTCAAGTTACTCCTGTTGGAGGTTGTTCAAAGACATCTATGTAAGTATAATTATGGGTGATTCTACAAAAGTTGGATAACTTTTGAGGATATTTTGTTTACTATAGTTATTACATCAAATTTCTACAAATTTGGGTGTATGTAATGGCTAATCTAATGAATATATTGTTCCAAATCGGGCCAGTCACTTTTTTAAGTAGATTGTGTTTTATTTAAACTTTTCAGAATTTTACTGCCATGGGACTGACGAGGGTAACATAGTACTGATAAAATACACAATTTTGTAAGAATTTTAATGAAATTTAATAAAAATTTGTACAAATCTCTTAGGATTTAATAATGGCACATGTCTTTTAAGTATTAAAATCACTTAGTAACAATTAAAAATAATAAATAATATGTAATAATAGGAGAAAATACTATCTCAGTTTTCAAAACACTTTTTGACATTTAAGGTAACGTTATTCACTTAACTTTTACTACTTTGACTTAGTTTTACTTCATTTTTATTCATTTATTTATTGCCATATTTCTAAGTAATCAACAAACAATAGAAACAAAAATCTAAAAATATTTTTCTTAAAAGTACTAATTAAACTCTTCCCTTTTGTAATGAGGTTTAGTACGGGTAGTTTTTTTTATATTATTTGATCCACGGGAACATCTGATACATCTTTTTTATCCAATTTATACAGAGTGCCATTCTGGTTACAAATTTTTAGAAATGTTACTCTTATTTCAAAGGGCCTTCTTCACTAATTCTTTCTTTTTAGTTATATCTTCACTCATGTCTTCAATTCTGGTCTTTGGCGTTTTTTCAACAGATTTTATTACTTTTTTTAGTTGTTTTTTCACTCGTTTGTATTTTTGACGCGGAGTATTTAGTTTAGTTTTAAGCTTTGAAACTATAGCCTTCATCTTTTTCATATCCATGCTTCTAGATTTTTCCTATCTTTCACTTCTCTTTTTACCTTCTTTTGCTCTTTGATCTTCGTTAATAACAGGTCTGATTTCTTCATTAACTATGGGTTGCATTTCGTCGTCAGTTGTAGAAATATTCTGGCGTATAAAATTATTAGTGGTTTTGTTTCAATAGCTGTTTTCTTTGCATGTAGTTTGATGAATAATTTTTCCATTTTTTTCTAGTAATTCTTTGCTCTCGTGGTGTTATGTCTTCAACATTTTTTCTTTGTCCTTTCTCTTTTTTTCGTAAGTTCCTTGAATTCCGCTAATTTAATGGGGTCGCTTTTAATTCTGGCCAAGCGAGCCTTTTCAGCTTCTCTCTTTTTTTTAGTATTTCTTCCCTAGTCAATTTGCTTTAAGCGTGCCGCATGATGTTTTAAGCTAAAATATAAAATAGAAATGCTTATACACGGTAGCAATTAAGATAAAAGTGCTCTAAAACAAAAAAAAAATCAGTACCATGGAAACACGTCAGTCCTTTGGCGCGATACTTGACAAAGGACTGACGCCAACGGACTGACGAAAAAGACATAATTTGAGTTTATAATCAGATCTAATGTTTTTTTTTGGTAATTTCAAATATCAACAAACTACATTTTAACAAATCGTAGTTAACTATGTATAAATGGAAATAAACCTCAGATTAACAAGAAAATAACGACTCACCACGGGACTGAAATTTTGACTGGCGTAGCACGTGTATAGACGACAAACACAACCCAAGCACTGGTACAGTTATGGTGGCCGTCAAATTGTGCGGTCCGCAACTAACTTCATTATCAACATTAAATTTCAAACAGGGATTTGACGTTGAGTCGGTGATATTTGGCGAGAATTTCAAATTTAAAGAACATACAACGGACTGACGAATAAAACTAAACACAAAGTTTCTTATATTTTTTTAAATAATGTGGAGAACATTGCATTATGAAAGTTGTAGTTTATATTACTATGTACATCACAGATTGTAGTAAATTAGTAAGTTTTCTTAAATCAATGATAATGTTTAATAGATATTTACTTGATTGTTGGTTTTCGGGATAGTGACATGCCAAAGGACTGACGTTTGAAGCATTAATTGTGTTTTTTTATTAACTTGTATTTAAAATGAAGAGCTGAAATTGGGTGACCAAATAAAGGACTTTTCATTGTTTTAAAATAAATTGTAATCTCAATAAAATATAATAAGACTTTGTATATATTGGCTGATGACATTGAGTTACCCAATTTTTGTAGAATCACCCTTATATACTTATAGACAGGCTGTCCTGAATGAGAGGTATGCCACGTGGGAGTATGACATCTATCAGCGCTTTGGTTATACTGCTCGCTCCTATGTTATTCATGGAAAGAGTAAGCGAGATAATTAATAAGTTATGGAAGATAAACCGTGACTTAGTGCGCACAGCCGGTCTAGTGCAATACATAGAAGTCTTTGGTATCAGCTTAATTACGAAGGTGTTAGTTAAAGATCGTAGGGCTCTAACCTGTGTAACTGCCATCCAGGTTAGGATAGGCTTGTCATCTCAATGATAACGTTCGTATGCTCAGCCATCAAACCGACTTCGCAAACAAATTCTAGTTTACACCAATATGTTAATGTCTAACTTGACATTATACAAAAAGCACATTAAAGTTTAATAGTACAGATTATAAATACTTGTATATTTTTTCATTCACAGTAGCATTGAGGTAATCAATTATATTTTGATATGTTTATTAGCTTAGCATTCAAGTTTTGATGTTTGTAATGATTCAAAACAGCAAACTAAAATGTTTATACGTATTAACACATCTAGTACAGTCAGCATCACAATGGTGAATGAAATGCATATAGTATTTACAAGTTGTTTTAAATAAAATTCCAGGATCCTGTGATCTGCGAGGTGATTCAACGAAATAGTAGTCGATTTGGTGAAGGAAAATAAAAGGATAGGCAATTATGACAAAAGCTACACATGTCACATACATGCCTCATAAGAACTTTGAATGCTGGATGAACTGTCATATCATATGGAACGGAATAGCATTAGAGGACTTTAAAAATGTCGAGTTTGGCTATCTATCCTCCTTTTTGTACTCCACACTGTAACGAGATACAATCCTAAATAACAAGATATGACAAGAAATTGCAAAACTAAGTACTACATAAATAATTAGCTTTGTGTACAAATTGAGACAAGTTTCTCTACATAGAATTTTTTTAATATTGATAATGTAGATCATAAACTTTTGAAGCTGACTGTACACAGACTAATAACAAAAAAGTGATTGATGTGTCGTACACTGGTTTTGTATTTTTGTATCATTAGCCTCCATAATCTGCTTTAAGCTCAAGTGGTCTCCAAGTGTCTCAAACCATAAAATACAGCTTTATCCTATAATATGAACTATAAATAAAATTTATAAATATAGCCAATGAAAAACTCAAACTTAATTTGAGATCTAAGTTAGGTAAGTATTATACTTATATTAAATTTAAAAATAGTAATCGTAAATATGCACGATTTTATTTTTATTAAAACACAAATCGAATGTATCTACATAGTTATATTTAGGTAATTCTTTAATTATTTATTATTAATTTAGGTATTTCAAGGGTATACAAAAATCTCTTTTGTGACAGGGACTCCGAGCATAGTACGATAAGATATTATTAGTGGTGGATAATAAATTATGAACTAGGCTCATATCAGTGACTAATTTAAATGTGGTTTTACAACATATTATGGAATAAATTATAGCACATAACATTATTAAACTTTTTGGGTCCACAGACAATACTTCATCAGACGAATCTACTATATTTAATTGAAATGAAATGAAATATATATTGTATTCGAGGGTACGAATTGCAGCACATATAAAAGAACTTAACAAAATACTTAACTAAAAAGAAGATACCTACTTAACACGAATTATATATTCTATTATATTCTATTCTAACCTTAATAATTAACAAAAAAATGTGTGGGTGCCTGTGCTGCAGCGCGACCCCCGAACAGGCCCAGACTCAGCATATGCCGTAATTTAGGTACATATTTATTATTTAAATAAATAAGTAATTGTATCAATGTGCAATAGTGTATTTAAAGCGGCAGATCGTTGCATTGCTCAATAATATCAATATTATTATGCGTGCATGTAATCATTTATTCATTAATTTATTTATTTATCATATCTCAAGAATTATATTAGATGTTGCTAATATAATTCTTCTTACAATATTATTAATTAATTACAATTCTTTTTATAAATGCTGCTGTGATATAGTTAGTTACCCAAGTTTTTTTTTTTTTTTTTTTTATATCTTATAAGTTAATGCTTGACTACAATCCCACCTGATGGTAAGTGGCGATGTAGAAATTGGTGGTAAAGCGCATTAACTTAGTAAAAGCCTATTCACTCTTGCCTTGAAGACACTCACATTATAATCGAGCGGGAATACCGACGCGGGCAATTTATTCCAATCCTTCGCTGTACGCATAATAAATGACGAAGCGAAGCGCTTTGTCCGTACAGGGGGAATGTCAACGACGAATGGATGGATACCCGCCGTGCGTCGGGACGTTCGATGGTGGAATGGGGATGGCGGAATCAAATCATATAATTCCTGCGCACACTCTCCAAAATGTATCCTGTAGAATACCGAGAGGCTAGCAACTCTGCGCCTGTGCTCGAGGCTCTGAAGATTGGTCTCAACCAATTTAGGGTCACCAATATGTCTCTTAGCACGCCTCTCCATTGAATCCAATGCTGACAGGTGGCATTTGGCAGCACCAGCCCAAATGTGACAGCAGTACTCCATACACGGCCGAACCTGTGCTTTATATAAGGTTAAGAGTTGTTGTGGTGTGAAGTACCGCCGCACCTTTGCTAGGATTCCAAGCTTCCTAGCAGCTACTTTAGCTTTGCTTTAGCTTTAGCTTTTAGTTGGTGGCAAGATTACCCTGGAGTTTTCAAAGACCATTACTTCCCAGAATTGATCCTTTAAACGACACTTTCGAATGATGTCACTCACTCACTATACAGGGTGTTTTTTTTCAAAATCAATATAATGAAAAATTTCGATTCCTGTGAAATATAGTGATGCTGTTTAAGTTTTTATCGAATATCCGAGAGCACTTTTCGTATTTCTCATAGTTTCGGATTTGGCCATCTTCGTCCAATTAAAAAATTCATTCCGTCTTTGTTACGGCTCCTATTCGTTCGCCTCTGTCAGCAAAGGGTACGTCTTCCATTCGGCAGGTCACTTAAGCTATGGGTATTTACGATTATATTAGTGTTCTATTTTCCTAGAGCATAATTTTATTATGGTGTAGAATTATCTATTAATAATAATAATATAATAATAAAATATATTATTTGCATTCACATGATCTTAGCTTATTGTACTCGTAGACTTAAAATGCTACAAAATAAAGAACTTATGTATACTAAATAAGGGCTTTAATCGGGTAGCAGGGAAAGACGATTTTTTTTAACGCTGACTAATTTGCTGAGTGACGGAACTATAGTATGCTCTAGGATCATAATGATTCGACTTTTTTGTACGTACGTTTTTGGTATTTACTACAAAAGAATTAAGTGAACACAGACATAGACTTAGATGGCTAGGTATGGTGAAAACGTCGATATCATCCTGTGCCCTGTATATACCGTTATTAATCCAAGAACAGGTTACTACACGCAGACGAACGGACGGATTACAGTGAGATCAACAAGTATCGTTTGTAACTTGTAACGTTGCGGTTTACCTATATTCGTAAAACACTGCGGAATAAGTTTAGCGGCATGTTTTTTATTATTTTATCATCACTTTGAATTATTACCCGTTCGATTTGCATAAACGATGGAGGCCGCATGAATAATACATGACCAGTGTTGGCATCGCGCCACGATACATTTTGAACTTTGCCGCCTATCGACGAATTACGTTCCAAGAGGATTATAGATTTGTCAATTTTTGTAACGGATTAGGGACGTACGCCATTGTTCTTTGGAGCACAGTCGGTATAAGCATCATGGTTAATGATCATCGTTAATGGTCATCAACACGTTGCTGACCAGGTAAGCGCACTCGCTTGTTGATTCGCGCACGCTCAGCAACCGAAAAGTATAATAATCTAAAATTTTAACAAAAAAAAAGCCGACTTCAAATGATCCTTTCCAATAAAAAAAGAATCATCGAAATCGGTTGGCGTGATATCGAGTTACTCGTCCATTTGTCGCGCACATACTTAATGCAAAAATACTTATATAGTTTTCTCATGGATGCCATTGTCAGATCTCACTCAAATTTAAATGGGACCACATGACAAGCACCAGCTTTCTATTAAAAAAAGAATCATCAAAATCGGTTCGAAAGTTTTGAGGTAACAAAAACATAAAAAAATACAGTCGAATTGAGAACCTCCTCCTTTTTTTAAAGTAGGGTAAAAATACGATTCATTTTTAGAAAAGCTACTGTAGCAGTACTTGGCCAGGTAGGTAAGAAAACTACAAAACAGTTGACAGTTTTTAGATCGTGATTAGTTATCACGACGATAAGCTTACATCGTTGAAAGCAATCGTACTTATTCGTTCGTTCGTACATAATGTTGTCATTACCATAACTAAAAATATTGTCCCTATAGGTATGAAATTGTTTGACTTTAAAGAATTTCTTACACTTACCTATACCCAATCTAAATTATACAAAATGAATACAAGGGTATAAATCGACGGAAATGACGTCACTTAGTATTAGTACGTATAGGATACCGAAATGTCACCGAATGAACTCATCATTAATTAAACAACGCAAACTTGGTCAAGGTACGAGCAGGTTCCGTACACTATCAACATAATGGTAAAACTACACTTTGAGTCTTAGCGAGTGCATGCTAACAACAACTATTAAAGGTAACGGCCTTCTTTACGATAAAATTTGATAAATGAAGTATTTTTATAGTAGTGATGGAGGCTGGAGTGATCGAAAGTTTTAAAGTCGATTGTTTTTACAGAGTTTTAATCGCTGGACATTTATAATGACACTATCCTGCGTCCATCCAGTGTTTCTCAAATGATAATTCCGTCCTGACCCCGGCTACGGAAATACAATACCGGGTCGCAAAATTAAAATGCTGTGACTCGGTACATAGGTAAAATATAAATACTAGATTAAAAAATCCTTACTTAACATGTTTCATTGTAAAAATTGAAATGGGTTTTTAAAACGTTGATTTTAGAAAGAATTGTTTATTTTTAGGATATGCGTTAGGAATATAATGAACATTATATGTATACTATGTTACAAAACAGTACGTAAGTATGGAAAGTGGGAACTCTTAATCTATTCTACCAAATGGTATGACTTTGCCTATAAGACAAACACTGTGAGGGTGGTGATAAACTTAGTTAAATATTCAGTCCTATAATCTCACGGTTGAAGTAAGTTGCTTCATTAAAGATGTAGAAACAAATCATACGGTCTCACACTCATCGTTTCTTTGTTTAAAAAATATAAGAAAGCTTACAATCGAAGAAAAATGATAATAAATAACGTCACGGAATAGACACTTAATTTTATTCTCGTATTTTTGTGCTCAATTAATATTATTTATTTTTATAATTTCAATTGTTTTATTAACCTTATCTTTACTTGAAAATCGTTCTCAAGTTTAAAGAACTCATATAACCGTCATATCTGATCTTTATCTTTCTATTTAATCTTAATTTTGATAATGATTAATATTATAAATTAAATTTTAATAACTTAGTAGGACGTTAATTAAGAAAACATTTAACACTTTGTTGCGAGTGCTAATCGTTCAAGCAATTAATACGCAAAAAATAAAGTTTATATGGATTGAGAATAATTTATGTATAATTAACGTTTCTGTTGAAGCAAAATTACCGAATTGTTGGTATTACTCCACGGAGGTGGCAATAATTTATTCGAAAATAATTATTTTTAATTATTAGATGATAGCATTATAATAATAGCTGAGTTGTTTAAATCCTTTTAGTTTTGGAGATTTAAGTTCGAAATCCGCGTGCACTTTTATTTGTTTTTCGATGTGTTAGAAGAGAAGCATTGAAGTAATATTTGTCATTATACTTCAATGGTTAGAAGTAACAAAATGTCACTTGTTCCAATGAAGGAAAACATGCGTACCTGCAATGAGATATTTTTATCTGAAGGGCATGGGCATCAGCAATTACCAACACCGCCTTAGACGTCAATAAACTGCATACCTCAAAGAACTGTGGAATCATGTGGAATCTCTGCCAAACCACACTTACAACCGGCATGACTGTCTCTCTTTAAGTTTTATTATGGAAATAGCTGACCATCCACCTGATGGTAACGTAAGGTAAGCTAAGGTAAGGTAGGTAAGTCCGATAACTAACAAGAAATCAAGCTTAGATTGGGAAGTTTTCAGCTGAGAAGATCAACAGAAAACATTACTAAAAACCTTTTAATCAATTAAATAACGAAGTGAATAAAATTTCAGTAGTCGAATTCTAAGATTTATTTAATTATTCCAACCAACGAATAAACTGTTAGTTTCCAGGACGAGCACAAAATAAATAGCAAAATAGGAGGCACTGAGGATTACTGAGAAGTCATTTCAGGTGATAAGAAACCGTTAAGAGTGGAGTACGTGAGCAAAAACTTAAGATATGCATGGAAACAGTGGATAATTCATCGTTACTGCGGAAATCCTGTGCCTCATGCGATAATTATATACACCGTTAGCCACGATACTTGAGTATCTGGTGACGTCAGAAATCATCAGACGCTAATCTAACTACTAGGTACAACGTACAGTGCGACTATAATATTGTCTTTTGATCATTGAATATCGAGTGATATTCAATTGACAATTTACAGGGTGGAAATAAAAGAAGGTAGTTGGAGGAAAAGTACCCTGAATATTGAGGATGGTAAATGTTACTGAAAAGAAACATTCCTTTATTTTCAAAAATACGTAAAACTGCATTCAAAGATTTTTGAAAAATCACCTGCTTGAGCCAGAAATCGAACCGATGAAATGTGAAAAATAAAACATGAAGAATAACATGTGAAGAATAAATCCGTGCATTTTATATGCATATACGTATGTTTCTCATTTTAAGCAATTCATAGAATAAATACGAGTCAACCTTTTTCTAAGATAGTAAGTAGGAATTTTACAATACAAAAAATTTCAACTAACTCATACTTTTCTTGGTCTTCCTTAAATTTAAGATACTCAACTCAGAGTCACTAAGGGTTACTTAAAATGCGCCTTATCTATATTATATTTTTACTAAGCCCTCGATAAAATTTTCCATACGAAACTATTGAAATAATAACATTATTGTTCCAATTTATTTCATCGTCAGCAATCAATTTATTGCAGCACAAGGTAGACAGTAGTTTTATACCTTTCTACTACACCTGGTGTATCATTCAGGGGTTTCATTAGCCCACTGAATACCAAAAACCAACAAAATTGAACCATCATTCGGCGGAAGTCGTAAGTGAACCGCTTTCCGCTCCTCGACCTACGACCAAATTACCTTTTTTGTACACTTTGGCGCCTTATGATTTACCAATTTAAGTTTATTGTCAGTTTTTTACGCACGAAATTGATCATAGGCCCGTTATAATAGACCAAATTCCGAGATCAGTCCTGCGATCGTTTTGGCTTCCAAATTGAGCCTCAACTCTGTAATTCTAGGCTTTCGATTTACATTTATATACATACTTACTTAATTTTTTTAAACTTATATGTAATACACAAAATCATAATCGTTGCTGATGTATGAAAAAAAATGTAATTCACCGAAAATATCCGTCGCAGAATTGCATTCGATAAATGAATAAAATCCTTATTTAGAGTTCCAAATAACTACAAAGCAGTTTTTACATAACTGACAAAGTACAAGAGTTACATAAATATCAAAAATTGCATTTTTGCACTAAATATTATTATAATTGCACTCTTGATGACCAACATGTGGCAACTCAGCTGTGAGTGGGGTTCGTACAGAGGGAAATAAATTCCATACGACGATTAATTCTAATTCAAAAATAATGTTTGCTTTCCGACATAATTATAAAATTTTATATTTTAAGTTCCTTATCGTGAGAAAGGTCAGTAAAGTTAAAAGTGTATTGAAGTAAGACTTTTTTATTTTACTTTACTCATTCGTTGAGTATGTGTGGACTGTGAGTTATACGGTTATAACTCCGATTTAGATAGAGTTTATACAACTTTTTGCAAGTTCTTTCTATTCGTCGATAATATGTTGTTTTTGTGTATGTATGTACCTACCAACGGCAATCATGGCATTGAATAAAATAAAAATAAAATATATTTTTTGTAATTATTGAAATAATTTCCACTTTTGTTAACTTTCGGTTTCATCAGAAATATTCCAATCACTGATTCTGACAACTTATTCCATGTCGCTCACACTCGCAATTCTGTATTAAGTCGTTGTTATTCTGAACCGTTTCTCATTTACCATGCTTAAATCTAATTTCATAATTTTAAACATTCAGGTAACTGGCTCATTAACATGACGACCGCAAACAAAACGGATAAAACGTGTAACTTAGGCCGTGAAAAAAATACGCAATCATATACATAGGTATTTTAACAGCAATGACAGGCGGTATGCAGTATGCTAGCAAAATGGCAATTAATAATCAGAACTTTCTGTTTATTGATATACATATTATTATTACCTTATACAATACAACTAGCTATTGCCCGCAGCTTCGCACGCGGAAATAATTTTCAATAAAATTTTGCGTCTATAAATTGAGATGTAAGCTATCCTATCTTTCAAGTTGGATCAAACTGCACACGGTGTGCAAAGATTAAAATCGGTTAAGTAGTTTAGGAGTCCATCGCGGACAAACAACATGACACGTAATTTATATATACTAAGATAATATAATACAATACATGTATAAGCGAGTCTACGTATGTTTAATGTTTATTGCTCAAATAAATGCTTGGCTCCTTAAAAACAAAAAAACATGTACAGTCAGCAAGAGTTAAGTATGCACGACATGATACGAAAATGTTCTTTAAAATGTTTAATATCGCAGAATGTTTATGTACCTATTTATAAATGTTAAATCATGCCTTACGTTTAAAGGTAGCATTAATTGATAATAACAAAAAAATCTGTAGAATTAAACATTATAAAAGGATTTTGTATCATGCTCTACATACCTCTTTTGCAGACTGTACCTAAGTAATTATTATGCGAACATTACTGCATACAATGTAATTATTACGCCCGTTGTGTTGAATCTGTTAACATAATATACAATAACGCTTAAAATTTTTGATCCTTCATATGGTGATTGCCGTGCGATACCGTTAAAAACCTTTTTTATACCAAGGTTTTAAATATCCCGCTTTATGATGTGTTTATAATATACTCATATATTTTATATTGTTTCTCAAATGGTTGATCCCTAACCGGTATCGTAAAATGAAAAAAAACTTGACATTGTTAAAATATAGGACTTCAGTTGTTGACACATCTACAGCGTACATCATCCAGTACTTCCAGATTCAGACTTTCAGGTGTACAGAAAAATGTCGCGGTAAGGTAAGGGCGAATAAGCTCCATTAACTAACTCCTTGCGTGGATAAGATTTTTACACTCTTTTGTCTAGAATCGACTGTGAAGACAAAATCCCGTGCAGTATCGGAGAGCTTTAAATAAAAATATTTTTGGGTGTACCTATTTCCGCGGGCAGTGGTAAATCTTATCATCAGAAAGCGTTTCCAACTCTACTAGGTTCCGCACGTTCCTTACGCACAGACTTAAAAAAAGGACTAGACGGAATATCCTCAACAAATTCAGTGAGGCACCCATAGTATTACCAACTCCTCTATTCGTACAAGTATCACACGCACACATTGACTACATGCTGTTATTAATCGTCTGGCATTACCGCGTCAGACCGCACTAAAAATTACGCACACATGGTAAGCGAGCGGCGTCAGTCACGATAAGACAAGTTGACGTCCGTGTTTATTTTCACGTCCGTGGCCTTACCTAAAGAAGTCATTCCTACAGAACAGCTTGTTATCCCTGGAGTAGCACTTGTCAGCGAGGGGCGCGCGGCAGTCGGCACAGCGGACACAGGCCGCGTGCCACGCGCGTTCCAGCACGTGCAGCAGGAACTTATCCAGGATCGGCTTCTCGCAGCCGGCGCACGCCATCGCGCCGCCTGCCTCGCCACGCCCTGGAGACAATGGAACTGAAGGTTAGTAGGTAACGAAAAACAATATTAAAAAAACATTGTTTAAAATACAATATTCAAAAACAGCAATATTAAAAATAAAAATTAATTAATATTTTGAAATAATTTAATTTACGAATCTCTATAGCCAAACTATATGTGTTAAGCGCCATCTATGTTGTACTTGTAAAAACACAATCAATGTTCTATTACGAGAACTATTACGATACCATGCCACCTAGAACTAGCTTCACGATGTAGAATTTAGTTGTCGGTGTGCGCGCGCATCGTAAAAATTCACTCTCATCATTTTTCTCCATCGCGCCAAAAGAAGTATAACTTCAATAAAAGTTCAAGTGGTTGGATGGTAAAACCTAAAACTGTAGTTTTGGATAGTAAAACCTAATACTGAAGGTTATTGGATAGTAAAACCTAAAACTGTACCTATCAACTGTTAGGTTTAAAATACATTTTGAAGACAACGCTTAACTTCCTGAAGCATAATAATTATGGTATTGATGAGGAACATTTTGTGCAACATACAATTTATCTTAAACGTATCGCATTTATACGTATGCAGTTTGATCAATATCTTTGGCAGTTAAAATAAATGTGGTGATATAAACAATACGATATAACAAAATCATTAATTAAATAGGTTTACCAAAGCGCATATCATACCAAAGTTAAGTTTTTAATCATAGTTTTAATCTGAATTGTTCTAGAAACAGATAATTACCAGGTAGGTACCTAAATATAACAAGTAAAACTAACAAAACATAACTAACTCCTACGAAATGGTAAAAAAAATATTATCCTTGCATTAACTCATTTATTACATTCTTTATAACACAAAAATACGCCACAAGTTCTAAGAAAACTATAAATTACTTTGCAAAGCAACCAAGCATTTCGAGGTTGCAAATCTTCAAGTGATCCTTATAATCGCATCTTTATACCATTAAGAATAAACAGGATGCATAATGGTAATCAAATAACTTCGTTTACTACGAGTTTTGCTGAATGAGCTTCAGATGTTTTATTATGTAGAATTTTATACAGAAGCATAGCATTCTTCAATACTTCATTTTATCGTAAAGTTAGCAGCGCACGGCTAGAACATAATGGAATTGAGTTTTACGATCGATAAAGCTAACTTGAATAAAGTTTTATTAGCATATGTTATTACTGAGAACACTACATAAGAATGGAGTATAGGACCGACTTATTCAACATCCATAGGTATGTTTATGAAGAAGTAATGTGTAAAATCAATGATTTTAAAAGTAAGGATAAGCCAGTCGATGCATTTATTCTACGCAAGATATGCTCTTCATAAAAGCAAGAAGTAGTGGCATCTCTTTCTATTGCGATTTCTTTGAGTAAAATAAAAAATCAGATCAGCGTTGCCGGCGCCATGTTTTCTTTTTAATATTTCATTCCCTTCTTTTTCCCTTTTATTTTTGATATTGCCATATTTTTTGCGCGCAAATGCCCTATCCTTTTAAAAATCAATGTGTAAAATAAGCAAAAATTGTCATGTGAGTCTGTAAATATTAATAAATGACATAAAGATTTATTATTTCTTTAAAATTCTTTAATGGTCAAAAGTTTGACACCTCGCTCGAGAATAAACCCGCAACGTCAACCAAGGATTCAACCGAATCCTTTCTTGCGGTGTGTTTTTTCTTCCAGCCTTAAAACTTTTGACATTTATTGGTTAAATTTATGAAGGTCGCGGCGTCGGTTGTTAAATATTCCAAATTCAAATCTGAATGTCCGATTGGTCGCGCGCCATTTCATACGATGCCTTCAGTAATCGTTGTCTGACGGCAATTCACCGACTTATGGTTATGCAGCGGCGTGTGTGATTTCTTGGCTAAATTTACAGCTGTCATGCCATTTAACCTGTGGACTTTGAAGATAATACACTGACACTGCTATCTCTGTTAAAGAACCAGATACACAAAATGTTCTTAGTAAGTTAGTGCATAAAAAAATTTCAAATTATTTGTTTGTATGCAGACAGCGGACTTTACCATATTGGATTGAAAATATTTAAATAAAAGAAAATAAAATAACGGAACGTAACGGAACGGAATATAGAATGAAACAAAAATATTAAAAATTATTTTGTGGAAAAGAAATGTTTTTATAAGATATTCAAAGTTGAAAAACCACTGAAGTACTTACTCATAGCTCATTGTAAGGTATAATAACTTCGTAACTTTTACTAGTTACTTAACCAGAACCACCAGAGAAACACGAAATGTTCTTAGCACATAAAAAAATCTCGAATTGTTTGTTTGTATGCAGACAGCGGAGCTCACCCGAATGGATTGAAAATATTTAAATCATAATCGTTTTAACGGCTTGAAGTTATCCACTGACTTATCGTAAATACTGATGACATCCTCTGAACTGAAGATGATGATAAAAAATAAAACAAAATAAAATAACGGAACGGAACGGAATATAGAATGAAACAAAAATATTAAAAAGTATTTTGTGGAAAAGAAATGTTTTTATAAGATATTCAAAGTTGAAAAACCACTGAAGTACCTACTTACTCATAGCTCATTGTAAGGTATAATAACTTCGTAACTTTTACTAGTTACTTATAAAACTTAAATACACTCGATTTAACCAAAATAATCCACTTTTTTTAGACCGCTAATCCATTGACCCCAAACGCAGGCTTGAAATATTCTGCAATTACTACTTATATTTTTTTCATTTTCATAATCCAAAAGAAGTATTCATGAAATTCAACTTTAAGTAGCAGACAAAACGGAAGGTAATTATTATTTCCTTCCTTATATTTTTTGTATCCAAGATTATTATATTATTATTTACTAGCATTTGCCCGCGGCTTCGCCCGCGGTAGTGGTTTCGAAACGAATTTTTTTAATAATCAATATAAATTTACTAAACCACATAAAAATAAAGTGCACCTATAAGTAGAATGATGGATAGGATTTATTTATGTACTAGTTATGTATTATTTATTTATATAATATATTTATTATTATAAATATCTATTATTTATTATTATAATATATATATAATATATAATTCTTTTTGTCTTTTTGCATTACTTAATATTTACAAAGTGCACACTGAGTTTGCCTGACTAATGCAATTCTCCTCTTTATGGGTCTGCTGGAAGAGATTCCTCCATGGAATAAGCAGTGCCCTAGTACTAAATTTACTTTTGTAATTATTCTTTTAATTATTTGTGTGTACTGAATAAATAAATAAATAAATAATAGGATACATAATATTAGATACTAGGAAATCGCCCTCGCTTCGCTTCAGGAAAAATAGTGAAAAAATAAAATAAAATATAGCCTATGTCACCCGGGGATTGTATGTAGGTATAGCTTCCCAACAGTGAAAGAATATTTCAAATCGGTTCGGTAGTTTCGGAGCCTATTCAATGCAAACAATCAAATCTTTCCTCTTTATAATATTAGTATAGATTACATGATGCCCGTGGCTTCGCGCGCATGGATATAGATTTTTTACAAATCCTGCGGGAACTCTGAATTTTTCCGGGATAACAAGTAGCCTATGTATTAATCCAGGGTATAAGCTATCTCCATTCCAAATTTCAGCCAAATCTGTTAAGTAGTTATGGCATGATTGAGGAACAAATATCCAAACATCTTCACAAATTTTTACATTTATAATATTAGTAGGATACGCTTTAACTTAGTCAATAGTTAAGATTATAAAATGAAACTTATGCAATGTGGGGAACATTACAATACACATTAATTTCAAAATTTGAATAAAATAATTTTTTTTTGTTTGACAAACTCAGTCACCATTGAGTTTAATTTATTTTGGAGAAACTTTTACGTTAATTATAATACTACATTTATTACTCAAATAATTTTAATTTAATGTTAAAATTATTATTTAAATAATATTTAACTGCCTACTTATAAATTTTTTGTACTGGCATGGAAAGTAATTAATTTTTTCTATCATTTTCATTTGAAGCTATTTTTGGATACAGTTTTCGTAACGAAAAGACTAGGGAAAGACACAAATCCTACTAATACTATAAATGTGAGTTTGTGAAGATGTTTGAATGTTAGTTATTCTTTCACGCACAAACTACTAATTGGATTTCCAATTTTTATAAGACCAGTAATAAGACTAAGGGTATCCTGAAAAACAAGGCCAAAGCCGCGAGCAAAGCGCTAGTTAGTCGTAGGTATAGATAACTTTGACACAATTACATTGTTATTACCTTGTATTGCCTAAATGTCCTAACGTTCAGACTTCCCGAGCGCACTTTGATAATATAATTAACTTGTTAATTCGAAGTATTGTGTGCAAATAATGTGTGATACCACCGTTTAAATTCGTTCTTATCAATTTTTCGACCTTTGTAATGAATCCGAGGATATACAAATAGGTAACTATGTCAACATTTTTTTACACAAATAAGTTAATGCTTAACCACAATACCATCTGATGGTAAAATATGATAAAAGCCTATTCACTCTTCTTGAAGACATCCACGTCATAGGCAGGCGCGAACGCCGACGCAGGCCAGGCCTTTGCAGTGCCCATAACAAATGACGAAGCAAACCGCGTCGTCTATACCGGCGAGATGTTCACGACAAAAGGATGGATGCCCGCCGTGCGTCGTGTCGTTCGATGGAGAAATGGAGATGGCGGAATTATCTCAAACAATTCCTATGCACACTCTCCGAAATGAAAAAAATATCCGACATTAAAGAACTAGCCTTCGAAAAACATACCTATAATCTAAATCGTCATAGTATTATGTAGGTAGGCATACTTATCTATAATATTTGAGGAGTATCCTTAATTCCTCTTGAATCATATCATCAGAAAAACACTGAAATACCTATTTATAGCGTAACGTTTATGTTTCCAGGGTCCTATGTTGTATTTAATTTCTATAACTCCGCTAAAAATGGAGTAGCTGTACCTACATGTGTATTTTGTAACCGTTTTATCCAGGTATCTAGGTAGAACCATTTATACAGGTAAGTAGTATACGAAAGCGACAGATGTATTAAACAAAATAAACCTCATAAATCAGTCAAAACATTCAGTGGTTTGGATTTAGAACTTTATCTAACCTCAGACAGATCAAAAGCTTTCAACCACAACTTTTTCTAATTTCTAGTCACATTTTTACTTCAAAATAAATTTTATTCGTCCAATTTTTTAACTCAAGCGACAATGTTTGCAAAGCTTGGTGCTTGCGATAGCAAAAATCTAATTTAAAATATCGTATTGTAATGCGGGAAGATGACATTTTGAGCATATGCAAGTTCATTGCACAGCGCAGGTGTACGTCTCAAAGGTATTAAAAATAAAATTTAACACATAAAATTACTTATTAACTTGTGTGTTTGTCTTCCAATTACGAGAAAACCACCGAACCAATTTGCAAGCGAGGATCCGGGTTCTAATAAGCAACAGGCCTTACATTCATCTTACGACCACAAAAGGTGCTTAAAAACATTGTTACCTACATCTTAACATAGCTGCTGTGTTAAGTACAAAGTTAAGTCAATGTTTGTCAAATAACTACTACTTAGCGGAACACCGCTAAGTAGTAGTTATTTAATAGTGGACAGACTTAACAAAGTCTGTCCACTATTCCGTATCACACCATGAGTCCATGACCGTGCTGTGAACGTTTCAGACAAAAATAATCTTTGTACCTATTGAAAAATATGACTATCACCCACAACAGCGTCGCGTATCATTCACGGAGCTTCAAAAATTGTCGACGGAAATGTATAGAGGGCATAAAACAGTCGTTTCAGTGTGCATAGTAAAGCGTATCGTGTTGTATTCCGTACCTGATACGTTCTTAGCACGGTCATGGTATGGTACTTAATAGTGGGCAGGAAAGCTATAATATACGTATAATCGGCCGCATATGTACGAATATTAAAGTAAATCGGATCCTTCCTAGCTTTATTATTTTTTAATATAAGTACCCGGATAACCGAGCTTTGCTCGGTTTAGTGTTGCTTAACAACGCCTTCTACTGAAGTAGCTTTAGTGTTGCCTACCTATCCCCATCATCCCCATGGTTACATCACATTAGAGGTCAATTTATTATCGATTAGGTATCGATTTTTACCTCATTGATGAAGCGGTTTTCACAAACTATATTTGACATGAATATTTTCCTGCAGATTTCGCAAGGAAAACCACACTAATTTAATTATAATTATCTAAATTAACATTACATAATAAAGAATAAAGTAGTGGTGTACTGTTAATTAAATTATCGCATAAAATAGCTAAATTATAATTAAATTGGTCGATGACACGATGTAAGTATTTATTTTAATAACGAGGATTGAAATTACCTGCTGTGGTTAAATTTACAGTATTGTTTTAATTTATTAATTTGCACAGTAGGTACCTATCTACATTTTCCTGAAATATTATGTTGAGCAACTTAAGGTAAATGTAATACTTTAAATAGGAAAATAATTAGTACCTATTTAGTTTGGAGAATCCAGAATCAGTCATTCAGTATTCATCGAACAACTTAAGTTATCTTCTTAGGATTTACGAATTATATATGTTACTAGCTGACCCGGTGAACTTCGTATCGCGTTTTTTTCTAAAACTATTTTTTTTTCTAAAATAAAAGTAGCCTAAGTTACTCCTTGTTACATTACCTATCTGCCAGTGCAAGTACCGTCCAAATCGGTCCAACCATTTCAGAGATTAAGTATCCGAAACAAACAGGCAGACAGACAAACTTCTCCTCTTTTCTTCTCCTCCACAAAGCACCTTTCCGAAAAGCCAAAAAATGACGTGCATAAGTGTATCAGTGATACCTATATGAATAAAATATTTTGACTTTGAAAAAATTGTAAAAAATGTTGTTTTGGTATATGTACCGTGTATCCATCCAAATGCACTTAGTAAAAAGCGGTTATTTTAATATTACAAACAGACACTCCAATTTTATTTATTTGTATAGATATAATAATAATGAAGTATGTAGGTACTAAAAACACCATCTAACACAACACGGAAAAATTGTGCAGTAAAAGTAGGGAGGTACTAGGTAATTATAAATAAAGTGATTTTATTCGATAAGTACCAAATTAATCATTTTCTAAACTATGTAAATACTGACTCGAGATAACACTAGCATAACCTGTTAAAATAAATATTATCTGAAGAAAAGTCACTTTAAATGTTAATTTTGGTGTGCAATTCATTTCAAATTACATTTTTCTTTTTTCTTTTTAATTATACCTACCAACCTAAACAATTAATTATATTTATCTATAACCTTCCTATTTTGTTTATTATTATCTTAATTTATTATTCAACAGCATTTTAAAGGGAAAGCCAAATCTACCATCATCCAATACCTACTTATATGTATATAGCAGAAGGAGGTATTCTATAGTGTTGGTTATGAAATGATATTCCTTTTACTTTGCACCATGATAATATTTCCAGTTCTCTCAATATTCCAAAGTACTTCAACACTACGCCATCAATAACTATCCTACATTATTGACAATTCCCTAATCTAAATATGACATGACATTTCTTATATTCCAGCCTCTGCATCAGACAAGCGCTGTAGAATAAAGAGGTCCGTCCCTGGACCTTCACTGGAGATTCATGCCTCACCGATATGTTTATACCCATATTATCTATTTACTTATTGCCTGCGTCCGTGTTACCGTCCACCTGTAACGTGGTCCATGTGTTGAAGAAGAGTGAATAGGCTTTTACTAAGTTAGTGTGCTCACCATCAAATTCAATGACCACATCTCCATTTACCATCAGGTGAGATCGTGGTCAGGCATTATTTTTTAAGTAAAAAATAAACCTATATTATGTACAGAATTTTAATTAATTTATTTGTTTGCTATTGATAACATGCGTTACATAGGTGTTAGGATAACATTATGCAATTGGTATCAACATGACCCTGGCAGGGCACAGCAAACTTGTCATGTGAGTTACGGGTTACATTCAAGTTACATTTTAGTTAACTATACAACATCAATCAATTTAGTTAGTAGTATTATAGCTCTATAACTAGGTAGGTACATAAATACATGTACAGGAGAGCTTCATACGTAAGTAAGCAGGTAGGTTTTTCCTAGGTACCCGGCGTGTTCCACTACCATAAAAACTTTTTTGATGTGAATGGTGGAAAATCGACTTTATCAATGGACCCAATATGCCTAATGCATTGTTTTAGTGGTCTCAACCCACCCTCAGATTGTTGCCTTTCAAATGAAACCATTTTGAGGCATATTGGTTGGATATCCCTGCAAACATTTTTTGTATTTTATTTAATTAGAAGATAGATTATGCAACTGATTTGCCAGTTTTGCCAAAATATTTCCTTCAAAATATGAAAATTTGGGCCAATTCGTTGTGTTTTAGTTTGTATGATATTCAAGGCTTAGAGGGCTTTATCAATTACTTTTATTTGTTCGATTTAAAAAAATGTTTCTAGATATGATTTTTATTCAGAACATCTATTATGATTTTTAAACAAAATGCTTAAAAGACGTGGTAAAAAATCTGGTATAACGAATTCATAAAAACTACAATACTACCATTGTACCTATTACAAGTAAAAAGCTCATTTTGAATGTACATTGATTTTTGTTACAAATTTTGTTAAAAAATAACAACAGTTACATTACACCTTTCTTTTCAAAGTGGTCGCGTAATCAGGATTAGGTGTCGAAGGACTTTTTGTTAATCGGCTTTGCTTTTTAAATTTTATTACCGTACTTCCATTGTACTAAATCCTGTTTTTATCTTAGGTACTCATACTTGCATATTTGCTTATGAAGAATTCGGGATACCGTTTGGTAGTACAAAATACAGACAATTTTAACTACTGAGCAACTACCAACTACAAAGATTAATAAGAAAAGGTCGCTGAAAGAGGAACGTATCTTTCCCGTGAGGTAACAATGACATTAGGTAGGTACACTATTTTAATCCCGAGCCTTAAAGTGATATGATAGCCCCGACATCGCATGGCCGAGTTTTTTCGAATGGACAGTTGCTGTTGGCCCTATTGGCCTTTTACACCGGACAGAAATCCGTTGCTAACTTGCTACCCAAGAAGTATGAAGTGTGAAATGTGAAGTGTGAAATGTCGCACCACATTTGGCGTGAAGTTCTTGAAAGTATGGATATTGGATAGTGTTAATTATCTAATAATGATTGTCATACAGCCTTACTTATGGTGGTCATACACGATCAACTATACTTGTCAAGTTTGCAGCGGACTTGACGCGGCATTCAGTAAACTTGACGGTATATAGCCACATTATAGCTATCTGGCCATATAGCTAACTCATGGACACTGGATGCCGCATCAAGTCAAACTGGAAACTTGACAAGTACGCTTGATCGTGTATGGCCACCATTAGCTATGTTTCTACAATGATTTCTTGAATATCAAAATCTTTATATAATTTTATGTAAAGTAATTATTGTGTTAACAGTTTTAAAAGAAATAACAATAGTAACATCTTGAACACTGTAGTAGAGCAATTAAACAATTATTTTCAAAGTCAAAATATTTTATTCATAATAGGTATCACTGAAACACTTATGCACGTCATTTTTTGACTTTTCGGAAGGTGCTTTGTCATGGAGAAGAAGAAAAGCCTAAAGAAACTCCTCAGCACATCTTTTAAAAAAAATATTACAAAAAAAAGATAAAAATACAAAAATTTTGATAATTATAAACATTGTAGAGAAATTATTATTAATTGGTTTTCTTCACTAACAATATTTTTTGCCATCACTATATATTTATTTGTAGGTAATATTACTATGACTATATCAGATGAAATTACGTAGATATAGGTAGGTGCTTAAATAAACCTGTAAGTTGGTCTATAAAAGTTGATCTACACAAGATCTCTAATTTAATATTTAGGTGTGTAGGTATATTATATGTATTTAATATATACTTTGTGAGTGTTATATGCTTTTGTGTTACATTAAATAGGTTCAGGGTTCTATTGTCAGTCAAAATGACAATTTCTGTAATCGGAATAAAAAAATAAGAAGACAATGGATGAGATTTTAGAAACAAAATGTCTTAAAAACTATTGAACATAATTATAGAAAAGTGATTATTTTACAACTACAGTAAAATAGGGTAATATAGCGTTAAAACTATTTGGACTACATAGGTTGATACGTATTTTTATTTTTTATGATAATTGTTGTTGCATCTTTGCATTCTCATAAGTCATTTAGGTAGAGCTAATATTATAACTATTTTTATCGACAGAAATAATTAACCATATATTTATACATAATATATTATGTACCTATGTGCTTTTCATGTAATAAACTGATTTCTGAAGTATTCTCTACGGCCCTTATGTATGTTCTGTCTTGTCTTACGTCATTTGGGTAGAAGTCGAAAGTACCATACCTACCTATAATACAGTTCAATTTGTACTTATACCCAAATACCTATAATTATAATGATACATTTCTAATAATCGTAAAAGATACCTAAGTATATAATTATGATTAGATATGCTCTACACTTTCGGCTGTACACTTGAATTGCTGTAAGCTTTTTAGCTTCATAATAAATAATTTATTTTCAGTAAACCAAATAAGTATAATAACATATTTTGAACTAAGTATCTTACTTATCAGAGTTATTTACTAAAACCCTTCCTTGTAACTCTGTAAGTTCGCGGCCGCTAGCACGAGGCCTAAAGCGCTGGTTAGGCCTAACCAATCGGCGAATGAGCGAACTATCATGCAATTATAACTTGATATTATCAATTAATGTCCCTATAAGATACGATACTAATACACTATGCATATAGAGACATATCTATACGAGATAGAGCCAGAAATACGTGTATATTTTTGGATTTTGACATGACACACCAAATAGCTAAATTGTAATAAATACCTACCTAGGTTTAAATTTTTGTAAATCGTAAGTGAGTGTGAGAATTGAACAAAGTTTTGTGTGGGTATATGTTATAATAAAGGGGGAAGTTATATAAGTGATTTCATGCTAATAAGGTAAGTACAATGCCTAATTTTTCCAGGTCTAAGACTTAGGTAGAAGGTCTAGGTTATCGTTATCCGCCGCCAAATCTTGTCTGAAGACTTCGGGCAGACTAAGATCCCTGATACTAATATCATTGGTTGGAATAACACTGACAAGATAACACTGGGCTTCCCCAAACTTAGAAGTAGAGTCGCGCTACGCTTCGTAGCAGCAGTAGCAAGTAATGTGTCACATTGAGACACATGGATTATAAATATATACCTTTCATACCAAACATACACTTTAAAACATTAATTAAAAAAACAAACGGAACTAAAGAGAATAACTAAAAAACAAAACAACCTCCGTACGTCGGCATCGCGGACGTTAACCACAGTCAAGTCCAAGGAAGGACGGCAAAAAATCTAGTCTAGCGTCAGGGAGCAACACGACACTAACTTTTACCAATGTGGTGTTGGTGAAAGGGGGCATGAGCCCCCCGTCCTGCGGCAAGGAAACCCGCCAGTTCGGCACCTCTACACGCCACTGCACTGACACACCGCGGGACGCGCGAGCGACACCAACACGCGCGAGTTCCGGACGCCGGACGCGGACTGATCGCAGTGATCGCCTAGTGATCGCGACACGACACACAGCGACACACAGCCCCGGCCGCGACAAGGACGCACTCGGCTCAACGCGACTGTGGGAGCGGGACGCAGCAGCCGCGCGGCGGGCGTGGCGAAGCGACCGGCCACTCGCGACGAAGGGGTGGCGCCTGCGATGTATATTTTTCTAGTTTTTTTTCGTGCGTGTTTCTGTGCGGTAGTGGGATTTCATTTTGTGGGACACGTGCGGCGTTCGCAGTAAATTTAAATTGCCTCGCCGGTAGATCGGGTAGCCGGCTATAATTATGAAGCCTGGATTTTTCGGTTGCATCTCTCTAGGCTCTCGTTTTATGGTTCTGGTTTTGGTGCAAGGATGTTTTGATGGGGGCGTGCGAGCCATGTTTATGTAGACAGTCACCCGCCTTCTGACGTTATGCTGCCTTCGCCCGTTTTTTTATTTCGACTTGGAATTTCATCCACTCTAATTCGATTTTACTGAGCGCTACGGGTATGGGTGTGTTCCTAAATTTTGGCGTAGCGCGTAGACCTATACGTGTAATGTATTAATTCCAACGTAGGGATGTTACGTACCTACATGGAGGTATTTTAATATTTTACCTACCTTTTTACTTTCATACTTACCTAGGTAATTCCTACATTGTTAGGTAGGTATATCTACTAAGTTAGGACAGATTATAAATAGGTAGGTACCTACCTAGATACTTAGATGGTACCATTTCTACCTGCACTTTACCTACCAGATGCAAATTTATTGGTATACCTATGCCTATTAAAAATACTTGTATTCCACTACTGCTCGTTTCAAGAGTCAAGTGACTGTGGTGACCATGCTAATTCACTTCATTGTAAAACAACATGTCACAGTTTTTCACGAATCTACAATTCACGTATTCCTAGATTAAAATTGTAACAACTTTCACTCCATATTTTTTTTGCTTTATATAAATATTTTCTCACTAAAATATTTTTTATCTCTTTTCGATAAGTTAGGTAATTTTTTTTAAAACCAAAATAAAAATATTTTAATTTCTGTGTGATATGTAGAGCATACTAACCTGACCTGAATTCTTTCTAAAAGCTTAGTAGGTAGATACCATAATTATACCTACAAGTAAGGTAGTACGATAAAGTTGTAGGGTCTTATTGGAAAACTAGCTGACCTGGCGAACTTCGTATCGCCTAACAATCAATGAATGTACTTTGTTGTTACTTTCAACTTTGATAGTTTTGGTAGGATTAGCAAATCAGAGACCCCTCCTTAAATTCCCTCTCCCTCCTTCCTCTCTTCCAGCTCACCTCTCTATCCGCGTGAAGTAAAGGCCGATAGAGCCAACGTTACAGCAACTGTCCATGCGAGAAGAAAACCAAACCAAACAACTTCTATTAAAAGAGTAGGTAGGTAATGGCCAAACAGGAAAAAAGTTTACTTTCTTCACGGCAGAATTTGTTAATGTAGGTACTTAGCCCTAGGTACCGTTGATATCCATACCTTCAACCTGTTTGGAGTTCTTTGATCGGATAGTAGGTAACTGAAAAAAAATTGAATTCGTCAGGTTGTCAGGCCCGTCTGAATTTTCGTCAGCCCTTCAGTTATAAAAAAGAAACTATTAAAACTTAGATCCTATCTAGACAAGAGATAAATTAGTAGACATATACCTACCTATAGGTAAATAAGTATAATATACCTACATATTAGATAGCTAGATATCTGGACAATATTAACGCATATCTACTCAGTTATCGATATCCGAATTAATATTATTCTTTATAACTTGTTCTTCAAGAGAAGAATATTTTTAGAACCCATAAATAACCAAGGGTGACTGGTAGATAATGCCATTAGGCATTAAGTCAGCCCGTATAAAAGTCAAATAAAAATCAGTCAGTATAAAATTTGCAATAAAGGATTAAATAATTAAATAAATATTTATTTATTTTTGGTTTCATTAAGAAAAGCTTTTCATTTAGCTTTTCTTATTCAAAAATGCATGAAATTAACTTTTCCGCAATAATAATTATTAGCTTTACATAATTTAATACCTAAAGGTACCGATATTTATCTAAGCCTGATGTAAGTAGTAGGTGTAAGGTAGTACCTAAATTATGGTCTTGTAACTATTTACATTACTTCTATTACTTATATGCAATAGGTACATTCCTCACTGTAGAGAGAGTCCATATGAGCGTCGTTTGCTTGTACCACCTTCAGCACATCATTTAATTTTATTTATTTATTTTATTATTTATGTACACACAATGGAATATACAATTAGGACACAACATGTAGGTAATTATGTACAAAGGCACTGCTTACCTATTTCTTAAGAAATTTCTTCCAGCAGACCTATGACTGGAGAAATAATGTCGAGAGGTAGGTTCAGCGTGCACACAAATAGAAAAAACAGAATACATATTATAATATGTTATAAATTAGATAAAATTGATACAAATATCAATATAATACAAAATATAAATATATACCTGCATAAATAATAACTAATATTTACATTGTCAAAGATAAATAATATTCTCTGACTCTTTTCTTGAAAGTTGAAACTGTTTTAAGGTCTCGTACCTATGTTAGGCGGAAGCGAGTTAATATTGACAGTCGTTAAAAATTCATCAAAATTCTAATATTTTATTCAAAGTTGGTTTGGTTTACAAACTCTTTTTGAAAGTCACACTACGCTATTGCTCCAACAAGCCTGTGAGCACTGTGAGTAGACACGGGGAAAGATCTTCTTACCGACGTGGACTGGATGTAGAGTTATTTCCGATGAGTATCGATCGATGATTTTATTTTATTTCAGTTATGTATTCAATATACGAAGATTTAAATATATTTATAAATACAACCTCCACCAATCCGCACTGGAGCAGCGTGGTGGAGTATGCTCTAGGCGTCCTGAAGGGGAGAGACCCGTGCTTAGTAGTGGGCCATTAATGAATTGACGCCAAGAAACACAACCCCGCGGAGAACAATAATAGACCGAATCGAAAAGTCCTCTTTTAACTTAGCATAGTAACTCACTATATATAATCATTTTAAAGTCCACTGCTGGACATAGGCTTCCTTAATGTGCATCCAACCGGTCTTGGGCCTGAATCCAGTGATTTACCGCTGTCTTCTTTGGATCATCAGTCCACTTATCGGGGGGTGATTTGTGTTCCTTTTACCAATACGTGGCCATCATTCAGATATTCAAGCGGCGCCGTAGCTTGAGAACTGCTTCAAACAGAATACCTAATAGATATAGAAGTCTTTCGGTTTCCTCACGATATTCAAAGCGAAACTTTCAAGCTTTGTTTTCACTGGTCCTGCAACACGTGTCTTTTTTTATGGAAATAGCCGGCAAACGAGCTGATGATCCACCTGATGGTAAGTGACTATCGTCGCTCATGGATATCAGCAACACCAAAGGCATCACTGATGCGTTGCCGGCCAAGAAAGAGAGAAGAAAAAAGGGTGCGTGTACTTTTGTACGCGCGTGAGAAGTTATACTTCTTTGACATGAAAAAAAAAATCAAAAAACAATATTAAAAAAAACATTGTTCAAAATACAATATTCAAAAACAGCAATACTAAAAATAAAAATGAAATAATATTTTGAAATAATTTAATTTACGAATCTCTATAGCCAAACTATATGTGTTAAGCGCCATCTGTGATTAATTTTGTAGTATATTCTAATATTATTTTGCTACGTATCGTAATAGTTCTCGTAATAGAACATAGATGGTGTTTTTACAATTGCAAAAACAAATCAATTGTAAATCTTTTTTTTTCTGTTTTTACAATTGTAAAAACACCATCTATGTTCTATTACGAGAACTATTACGATACCATGCTGTAAAACCAGTTTTTGTGGGGGGGAGGGAATGAAAGATTTTATTCAGTTCAGTTGAAGAATAATTTATTTTCCGACAGGCATTAAACTTTAGTACAGATTAAGGAGAGAAAAAGAATGTGCTCCTAGTCCCAAAGACAAGTATCGATTACTATTTACTACTACAGTCCGTTCACAGTTATTTTACCTCTGACAAGCTGTCATTACCTTCCCATTAGATTAGCATTACTTGCTGTCAAGTGACGAGTGTTGTAAAAGTTCCCGATTTATCGGGAGATCTACTGATTTTGGTTATCGTCTCCCGATATCCCGTTTTAGCGACCGTTTCTCCCGATTTTTTGCATTTTCTACCAATGTAATATAATATTGAAAATTAAAATAGAAAATAGTGTCATAAATACAAAAAACAAAAGAAACTGAGTCGCTCAATGAAAATACAGAAGAATTTTGGGCAAATGTAGGTACATATTATAGCATAAAACGTGGTCATGGCTCAAGAAATCGTGTTCTAATATTTTTCCAACTGAATCAATTATAGGTCTATTACACACAAAAAAATTAAAAAATACAAAAAACCCGACTGCGTATAAAACATGTGCGACATATTGAGGATAAGTTTTGTAAAATAGATGGAAGCTTAGACGCGGAAATTGATAAATTTATTATAGAATTGAAAGACGAGTGTGATACGGAATCTGAGAGCAGTTTTGATGATTCATGTTCGTCCGATAGTGATTATTTATCATTAGGCGTGCGTTTGGATCATTCGTATGCCAACCCAATTTAAAGCAATTCAATTTGTTGTAATTTTAATATAACTACCGAAAATGTGAACTGATTAGTTAGGAGACTGTAAAATAATACATTATTTTATTTGAACGTGTATCATTTTTACTATCGTTACTTTTGGATCAACCTAGTAAATAATATTTATATACATCAGAAGAAACATGTAATATTTCATGTTAGGGAAACGTACAAACTAAACATTACAACACACAGCTAAGGTTAACCAACTTTACTTAATAAATTAATAATGTAGTTTTTATAAGGAAGAATATAAACGCGTATAAACAAAATTTTGATATTAATAATCGCCAAACAAAAAGAATGTATCAATTAATTACGCCTTCGTTCCGCCAAAGTAAAGTGCAACGATCTTTCATAGGGCTTGGTGTACATTTCTATAATAAAATCCCAAAATTAATACGTGACTTGCCAATAGAATCTACGAGTTTAATGGTTAAAACTAAGTTGGCGGGTGTCTATTATACTATCTACTACTTAAATGGTTTTTACCCAAAACGAATGTCATAAAAAGGTTGTATAATAAAAGCTATTGCATATTTCAAGAGATTTTATTAGTTATCATTTATATTAATAGTTCGTCTAGTTGTGCAGGAGGCGCTATATTTCGTTGGTACCTTGCCCAATCAAGATACCATAACATACTCATTGTAAGTATGGCCACAGCAAACTACTGATCTTCTAAAGATGTATAGGGTACGTTATCCAGTGTTCAGGACTTATTCTGAACCTTTGTCAGTCACAAAACAGGCGATTAAGTAGTCCATATTCATATAGTATTGGTTTGCCAGAAATTGTAGCGAAACTGCGAAAACACATTCACCAAAACACAAGTACGAAATCGAATACAACAGTAAATTAAAATAACTGTGCGTGTCGATGAGTTTCAATAGTAAATAGGACTCCAAATAGGTACGCTGAAAATATTTAATAGAAAAATACAAAAAACCACG
This sequence comes from Thymelicus lineola, assembly GCA_963932265.1. Taxonomy (NCBI): domain Eukaryota; kingdom Metazoa; phylum Arthropoda; class Insecta; order Lepidoptera; family Hesperiidae; genus Thymelicus; species Thymelicus lineola. The sequence continues at coordinate 4,053,994 of OZ010681.1, read as the reverse complement.
CGTAGAAACATGAAAGATCGATGACAAATATGACAGTACAGTGGTGTTATTTATAAATACTATGGTTACCAAAATGACATTATTAGGGATTACATCATCTTTGTTGTCAATCGATTAATCGATGTCAAAATATTCGAAATGTAATTTAATAAAATTAGCGTAACGATTGAATGGTAATTCTAAATATATTACATAGTTTTAATATGTATGGAATACGAAAACATGTAAGAAATAAATTAATATCATAATTATAATTAACAAATAATACATAAAATATATTATTATATTCCATCAATCGATTATTATGAATCAATTCAATCGATTATAAAATCGTTTGTAATGAGGTAAATACTGTGAAAACTTTTTTGCATACAGAAAAAATACAGAATTGAGCTAACTTCACGATGCAGAATTTAGGTGTCGGTGTGCGCGCGCATCGTAGAAATTCACTCTCATCATTTTTCACCATCGCGCCAAAAGAAGTATAACTTCAAAAAGAAAGAACTCTCTCGATATCTGGAGCAAACACGAAAATAATTATTTACCTGCCTACTACATACACACACCTACATACCTAATAAGCACTTATATACTCGTATATTATTCTTTGTCGTTCAGAACGGCGTCATCAGGAGTCGAAGAAATGAAGACCACGAGGAAGACGCATGCGGTGGTTTTACCAAAATGAAGTTTGTATATTTTGTTTGTAGTTGACGGCTTCATAAGAAGACAAAAGACGGTTTCCGACAGCGACTTACCTTCATCAGACGCTGAAAATGTCACTCAAGACGATCCCTTTTCCACCACGCGCAATGTAGAGTTCCGAAGTAGTAAGTTTATCGACTATTACTCATGAACTACTTATAAACATAGCCGTGATAGTTTTCCTTGTAAATCTATCATATAAACATCATATAATGTTTTCACTTCTCCAACTCCAACCGATTAGTCAGCAGGGGGGGACCCTTGACTTTAACCAAAATTAGCACTTTAAAGCCAAGTATTTCGCAAATGAATCCCTAATTCCAAAAATAGCTTAAAATGCCCATAATATTTTTAGAAGACCTTTTCAACGATACCACACACTGCTGGGTACGCGACAAATAAAAAATTCATTCACACATTACCTCTAGGGGATGTAACATGAAAAAAAATTTTTTTTCAATATTTTATTCTACGATTCTGGAGTTTTAATAAATATCTATATCCATGCCAAATAACAGCTTTCTAGCACTAAGGGTCTCAGCACTTTGCTTCGGACAGACGCCATAGATGCAATGTGGGCAATGATATTAAAACTAAAGATACGTTATGCCCTTACAAATCAACCAAAAAATCTGTTCCGATCGAGCTACAAAACACACACGTTTATCTTTTGTTTCATTAAACCGATCATCCATCCATCCATCCATCAGCCTTTGGAGGTCCACTGCTGGACATAGGCCTCCCCTAACTTGCGCCACTCTGACCGGTCCTGAGCCTTCTGAATCCAGCGGATGCCCGCTGTCTTCTTCAGGTCGTCGGTCCATCTTGTCGGGGGGCGTCCTGTACTTCGCTTTCCGAGACGCGGGCGCCATTCGAGGACCTTTCTTCCCCAACGGTTATCGGTCCTTCGCACTATGTGGCCAGCCCATTGCCACTTCAGCCGGCTAATTCTTTGAGCTATGTCGGTCACCCTTGTTCGTCTACGGATCTCCTCGTTTCTGATACGATCACGTAGAGAAATACCGAGCATAGCCCTCTCCATAGCCCGCTGTGCTACCCTGAGCTTGTGGATTAGGCCAATAGTGAAGCACCACGTCTCGGATCCGTATGTCATCACTGGCAACACACACTGCTCGAACACCTTCGACTTCAGGCACTGAGGTAGTGTTTTGGACGACAAGATATGACGCAGTTTCCCGAACGCAGCCCATCCGAGTTGGATTCTACGAGTGACTTCTTTCTCGAAGTTGGACTTACCCATCTGGATCACTTGTCCCAGGTAATTGTATTCGTCTACAACTTCGAGAGCAGCGCCGTCAACAACAACCGGTACGGGTGTGACATGGACATTCGACATGATTTTCGTCTTGTCCATGTTCATCTTAAGACCCACACGTTGTGAGGCGCTGTTCAAGTCCCCGAGCATTGTACCTAGTTCCTCCAGGGATCCTGCCAGGATGACTATATCATCGGCATATCGCAGGTGTGTGATATATTCGCCATTGATGTTAATGCCACGTCGTTTCCACTCCATCAGCTTGAACACATCTTCCAATGCAGCGGTGAACAGTTTTGGGGATATAACGTCCCCTTGCCTGACACCTCTCTGCAATTGGATGGGGTTCGTGGCTGTGTCGTGTACTTTGACGGACATGGTGGCTGATGAGTACAAATACTTCAACACCTCGATATACCGGTAGTCGATCCGGCACCGCTGAAGAGAATTTAGTACTGCCCAGGTCTCGATAGAATCAAAGGCTTTCTCATAGTCCACATAGGCGACACATAACGGCAGATTATACTCCTCGGTCTTCTGATTAAACCGATCACACATTGATAAATTATGTAAAAGGGATGGCACTACTAAGACCATAATAATAGTGAAAAAGACAGCTAGTGTTTGTCGTTCGAGGTCGCTCGCGTCACAGCGCGTCACGAGATCTATGACCAAATGGCACACATTTGCACTTGCACACTTGGAACACTAACAAATTCAGTACGGAACAGTCAGTAAAAGTTAAAAGTAATATTCGAATAAGAAATACACGGCAGCTATCGACTGTATGAATTGAAATCGCTATACTTATGCACATTCGACTGACGTACTTCTAGCGCCGTGTTGGCATGTCTTGTATATAATGTCATTGAATGTGGGTCTTAAAATTAACATAGACACCTCACACGGCGGAAATCATGTCTAATGTCCATGTCACACCCGTACCGGTTCTTGTTGACATTGCGAAGTTTTAGACGAATACATTTACCTACCTGGGACAAGAGATCCAAATGGGTAAATCCAACTTCGAGAAAGAAGTCACTCGTAGGAATCCAACTTGGAAACTACCTCAAACACTACCTCAGTGCCTGAAGTTGAAGGTGTACGAGTTAAGTGTGTGTTACCAGTGATTTATTGCCTTATCCATAAGCTCAAAGTCGCACAGTGAGCTATGGAGAGTGATAATGCTCGGTATTTCTCAACGCGATCGCGTCAGAAATTATGAAATCCGTAGACGAACGAGAATAACCGAAGGACCGATAACTGTTGGGGAAGTTCCTCGAATGGCGCCCACCCACGTCTCGGAAAAGGAAGTACTTATATGACGCCCCCCGACCAGATGAAATGACGACCTGAAGAAGACAGCGATCACTCCACTGGATTTAGAAGACTCTGGACCGGCAGAGTGGTGCAAGTTAGGGGAGGCCTATGTCTAGCAGTGAACCTTCAAGGGCTGATGGATGGATGGATAGTTTATAGTTTTTCACTTACCTGAGTGCCTCATGAAAAGCCTAGTTTATAAGTATTTAAATTCTTTGTACTTTGTCTGCGGTTAATTAATCTAACTGTGATTATTTACACTATTAAATAGCTTGAATACTTAATCTCTTCAGTGATAATTATCTGAGTATGATTAATTTATTTTATAATATTTTAACCTAACACCTTATTTGTACAGTAATCTTTATAAGCTATAATAAGGATTGTGATATCAGTCTGATAAAATTCAATATTTTCTAACTTAAACGTCTAATAATTTTATTTTTGAATGTTTCATAGTTTCTTTCAATAATAAAAAATTCTCAAGTATGTTTTGCAACGTTCTTTGTTTATTATTATACTATATTATAAATAAACTCAATAAAGCAACTAAAATAATATCATTGAAACCGTGACGAGTCAAATTGTAACACTCACGATAGTAAATACACATTTTCAGGAAAAACGTGACATGTATCATCCCCTTTTTTAAAAAACACCAAATTAACGCTAAATTCATTAAATGGACTTTCTTATATTTTCAGAAAGCTTATTTAATAATATATCTTATCTTTTACTCAAAATATACATCCGTTTTGACGCAAACATTTTTTGAAAGTTAAAAAATGGGCTCCTGTAAAATTGTGATTTTCAAGATAACAAACACGAAAACACGTTATTGAAGCAAAGAAGCGACATATTATAGTACCTATGGTATAGGTGGATTGCCATATGCTGGCACGTTCAGTGACGTTCACCGTACTCAGTGATAGAAGTGACTACACTACAGACTAAGTACGCTATGTTATGTGCCAGTTTAATTTTTTTTGTTATGCCTTAAGCAGGCAAACGAGCAGACGGGTCACCTGATGGTAAGTGATCACCGCCGCCCATGGACATTAGCAACACTAGGAGCGTCACCAATGTGTTGCAGGCCTCGAAGAATATATAGACCCGCTTCTTGAAGGACCTCATGTCATAGCTTAGCGGGAACACCGATGCAGGAAGTTCATTCCACAGTTTTTTTACAGAAATTACATGAAGACTGAACAGTGGACGAACGCCAGGTATTCAGATGGTAATGGAACCTGGTACACCGTGATGCGCGTTTAATTCCATGATTCGTGTAGAAGGAGGGCCATCTCTATGTATGAAAAATGTCCGTAAAAACGCGTCCAATTACGGGTGGCGCTGCGATGCGGTCTACAACAGCTATGTTCGAATATCGCTATTTCTCAGACTCTAGCGCCATTCATTACGGGTGGCATAACTCAGCAAACTTTAGGTACTCCGTGTACAACAGCTCTACGTTCATATCTCGATTTCTCAGACACTAGCGCCATTCTGGAATGGCCATTATTGGAACTTCTATTTTCAGTAAACAGCTGGACACTTTTTCAACACACATTTTCATATGAGGGGAAATCATATGAAATGGCTCTCCTACTTTATACTCCATGATTCGTGTAGTAGTTTGCATGATGGTAGGCAGGTATTTATCAGCGTAGCTAAAATATGATTCAGCAAGGTGCACGACAAGCAGCAAAAGACACCTCGTACTCAAGATGCATGTTAGTCTCTTCCCTGATTATACTATTTTAAAAGTAGTAGTTTTCAACAATACCATCTAGGGACAGTAGTAAACACTACTTAGTCAAGCGTGTTGATAATTCCCAATTCGTTGTGTACGGCAGTACGCGAGATGGCGCTCTCAACATAATGACAGCACAGAGTACCTAAGTTATACATAGGGGAACAATACTAGCTATCTCTAATCTCTATAGTTCTGAACATGTTCTAGAGTCTAGAGTCTAGACCAAAATAAGACTTATCATCAAGGGAAATCTTGATGTTATGCTGTATATGCTATATTTTGCAAAAATTAAAATTTTATACGAATGTGATGTAAAAAAAATATTTACTTTTGTCAAGATTCACTCCAATAAAAACTTTACAAAGATAGAAAAATGTTAAAAATATATACGCGACCAATGATATTATAATGTATATTGTACGCGACGAATTGATAACCTCCCCGTTTTTTGAAGTTGGTTAAAAACGTTCGATTGTAGTCGTCGAACATAGATGCATTGCTCAAAGTGTCGAATACGGAAATACCTAAATGGAGAAAAAAAAACCATTTTAAAGACTTCATTTATTTAAATCACGCACATCGTGCTCTCGTATAAAAATAGGTTTGTTAATACAAAAATATGGTAGCCAATATTATACAAAGTTTGAAAATACGTTTATAATTATACACGCTTTGAGACATATCACGGTACAGTTGCCTGGTATTATTTACTATACGTTAATACAATATAAATAAAATACGAATTTGTATCTCTTGAAATACTAGAAGTTACTTCTTTTAAATCACACTTTTAAAGGCACACTCACAATATCGTGGAGCTAACTGTAATTACATTATTTGTAATTTTGTACCTATCTTTCAGTACTATGACAAAGTTGTCAAAATATTATATAAATAAAAACTTAATTATTGCAGTTACTTAACAAAATACATAAAGGTGAACCCACTCAGTCTTAAACATATAACCTATTAATATAAAATAGCATTTAATCGCTTTTTTCCTCCTAGATCCATACCTACGCATACCAATAGTAAACATGACTGATATCAATATTAATTGTCATTCATCATATTTGGTATTGGTATCATATACATACATGAAACAAAACCTCGAAAATTCAGTCAAGTAATGGTCATAGCACACATATCAACTCGTAAACGGAACGTAAACGTATCAACTCTTGTATGTCAGTATTCTTTGTATGAAACTCCCTACTGTAAAGCACACTTATCGGATCCGTAACGTAATCGCCTCGCCTCGAGACAAGCTTACGGTGCGTGGACGACTTGCCGTACCCGCGCTTACGTCTCACCGTACGCTATCCGTGGACTTTCCGTTTCCTCGTGCACGCTAGTGTACGTTAAACATCGATAGACTATCGATAGTATCGATAGTTAATGACTATCGATACTATCGATTGCTATTTTGTGCTATCGATAGTTAAATTTATTACTATTTCTCACTTATAAAGATTACGTCATACTTCATTTCTTACACGTGGGGAATTACGGGAACTTATAACTATTAGTGTTGCTAACTTTATTTTAACAATCCAACTGAACTTCATCAGAAAAGGCAGAAAACCATTAGAAAATATTATTGTATTTTATACTAATAAAAATAAAATGACTTGAATAAGTCTATCAGTGATATTTACATGAACAAATTATTTTGAATTTAATTTAATTTGAATTTAACTACATAATTGAATTTGTTAAAGATGATCGTCTTTAGATAGAAGAATCAGATTCAACTACGATCATACATTACGAGGAATAAATTTCTTTAGTTCCAATTTTTTTGTATTACATCAATTGGTAATATGTAGTTATTGCATTTGCTTTCGCGTGATAAGCCAGCACAAACCGTGATAATTGATGATAGGAACTCTAGATTCATTCGGTTTCTCCCTTTTGTCTTTACTATATTCATTAGAAACAAACGTTTAGAATCAAATCAAACTAGACTCACTTGTATTATTTTAGCCGTATTGGGGCGGCTTAGAATACTAACCCCAATCCCACGCCGGAAGAGTGTCGTAAAAGGCGACTAAATCCGGCCCGCTGGTGGTAGGGCCCTCGGAGGGATTATATTGGTAGTATTGATTTTATTGTTAATTAATACCATTATTACTATTATTATTTCTCCAGGGGTTCGCCTGGATAGCTACCACCCTCGAGCATGAGTCAGCCGCCAAACGACTTGTCGTGTTCCGGCTGGGGGCTTGAGAGCCAGTACTTTCTTTCTTTTTCTTCTTTCTTTCTTGGCCGGCAACGCATCAGTGATGCCTTTGGTGTTGCTGATATTCATGGGCGACGATAGCCACTTACCATCAGGTGGATCGTCAGCTCGTTTGCCGGCTACTTCCATAAAAAAAAATTATATGCATACCTAAGGTTCTATCAGATCTAGTGGAATTTCCACTAAGTTGGCAACACTGATAACTATTGCGTAGAACTGTAGAACATTTGGAGACTGTTCATTCATTCGAGCATAGTATTGTTTCGTTTCAGGGGAATCACCGAAAATGATAATGGTTAGATCGTAAATGAACGCCGAAACAGGCTTAAGACGAAAAAACAAAATATACAATATTTTGATTGAAATGTATGATTAAGTTCATATTGATTAATATTGAAATTATATGTTTTGATTAATATGTATAATATAATGAGTTTTAATCTAAGTTACCCATTTAAAGAAAACTATCGATAGTATCGATACTATCGATAGTTTTTAGGTCAACTATCGATAACTATCGAAAATCGAAACTATCGATGTTTAACGTACACTAGTGCACGCCCCGCGCCGCGGCTACCGTTGCGTCGGCGAACTGCTGTCATTCATTCCGTCAACCAGCGGCCGGCGAGCCGTAAGCGCGGCGTCGCCTAGCCGTAGCCGAGCTTACGTTAGGTTGACGGCGAGGCGATCCGGTGCCAATCCCTTTCCGAGTTGATATGTGCGCTACGACCATAATCCACCTCACAAACTATTTGTAGTGTACGTATATACTAATATAAGTTCATTGATTTGTAGGTTTACTGTATTAATCTTTCACAAAATATATTCTTTCTTATTATTAGGGCCATTTGATGCCCCTCTTCTTATTTGTATAATTGCATATGCATTGCTACTTATACACAATACATTATAATAGTAATACTGCTTATATTTACTAAGTAATCATGGTATGAGATACATATTAGGCAGGTATTTTCTAAACATAAAAACATAAAACGTGAGATTAAAATAGGAACACAAAAGTATGACGTAGCATATCGCCGTGCCGCCGCGCCATGGACAATATTTTTATCAATTCAAAATCCTCAGATAACTTATCTACCGTCAAAATGGCATATAGTATAGTGATTATTGCTAGTAGCTTACCACCAGGTCGTCAGTTCGTTCGTCGACTGGTTACATATTATATTAGGGTATGCTATACATTGAACTATTAATACTAGTGTATAGAACGGACACCGCGAACTCGATGGTCGCGCAATGAGTTGTAGCTCATGAGCTTCAAATTCTATTAGTCCAAGCTGGGACTGTCATAAATGTGATAAATAAGGTATAAGAAAAAAAGTTACAACAATTTTTTTTTGTTATCCCTCTTTTGAACAGAATTGGTGGGCACATTTATATGTACTTGACCAAAATTCTGGCAGACCATAATTAAGATACCTAGTCCTTTGTCGCTACTTGTTAATAGCGCCAGTTTCTGCTTGGACTAATTAAGGACGAATTATGCTACACGCTGTCGCATGGTGTAGCATAAACACTCGATGTCCGCGTCATATAAAATGTTAGTGAATTTCGAATCCGTGCCTCATCCGTGGCTCGTTCGGGGCACGGCTCGTGCCCGGCACGGTGTAACATAATACCTTATGATTTATTACCCCCTACCGGCGCGCCCCGCACTGCCATGCCTGCGGTGGCTGTGGCACAGATTTTGTTCGCGATGTCTGTTCTAGTACGTTAGTACATTATACTTCAATGATGCTTTATGCCATTACGCCCAAGCCTGAGTGTTTCCTTCCCGCTGCATCCTGGCGATCTCATGTCGCAGCTTGCGCTCGTGGGCCACCTCCGCTCGGAGCTCGGTCTCGCGGCTCGCTGCTGCGTCCAGCTGCTCCTTCTGCAGCCGCAGCCCATTCAGCTGGGACTGCAGCGCTGTTATTGTCGAGTACGATGAGTTCTTCAGCTGGAATTGGGTTTAAAAATAAATAAAAATGTTTTTATTACTTTCTCAATAGTAACCTAAATCTATGTTTGGAGCTAAGCATAACAATGTTTGTGTCAGGGTTATTAGGGGCCATCCATAAATTACGTCACACTAATTTCATTATTTTTTGATCCCTCCCCCGTCTTTGTCACAGCTGGTCACATTTGTGAGACCTCCCCCGTGTGAAGTGTGACCTAGAAATTATTAAATTAAAACAGCAGTTAAGAAATAAATTTTATTCTCATTAATTGTTTTTAATCTTTACCTATACATACCAATTATTCGATTTTCAAATGTGACGTCACAAAATTTAGATTATGGTTAGCCCCTTATTGCTGTGTAAGTTTGAATATCTGTATTAATTGTGTTCTTTTTTGGTTTGTTTGAAAGCGCTAATCTCTGGAACTACCTGTCAGATATTATTATGATTTTTTTTTGGTTTAATGGCCACATTTATAAGTCTTTCTAATATGCTATTATTATTCCTTATAAAAAAGTTATTTTAGGGTACGGGGTACGGGTATTCAGTTAAGATCTTAGTATCCGAAGTGAATGAGTGCCCTGTTCACCTGGCGATGCTTGGACGAACCAGATGCAATGCATGGACCAACCAAAAAGAACCAACGGAGGAAACTAAATATATTAATTGCACTTAAAATACGTTTTAAATGATGTAACATAGGAAAATAAAAAATTCACAAGATAGATAATTATTTTTTTATTTCACTTAAAAAGATCGGTTTGACGGTTGTTGTCATTTATTTTCTTATTTACTTTTAGAATAATTTTCTTTGTACTTTTCCCGTGTTTTTTTTTCGATGTTTTAATAATTATTCTGCTATTCGGAGCGGAGAGTAATCCAACAAATTAGAGATTATTAAAATCGTAACAGCCGTTCTTGAGTTAAGTGGTGTAACTAACCTTCTTTGTTTAATTGGTATGAGGGCATGCCTTTTTTATTTATTTATTTTATTTGTCACACCAACAAGATATACACTACAAACTTCCTAAGAGTAGACAATACATAATTAAATGCTTAGCGATACCTCTTTTATAGGTGTAATCTGCTTACATATTGAGCGTCATATTCGCATTGCTTTTCGCTTTACATTCAGGCTTACATAAACATTCATAAAGACTACGATTTGCTTACAAAAATATAAAACCTTACCTGAGTCTCCCGCTCCCTGGCCTTCACGGCCTGGTGGAAGCTGTCCATGTGGTCCACGATCTGCTCCCGCTCCAGCACGTTCTCCCGCTGGCGCTGCCGGTTGGCCTCGAGCTGGTCTTCCACCTGCCGACTCAGGGTGGCTATCACGTCCGCCATGAGAGCCGAGCGAGCTTCACGTTCTTTTGCCCATAGCTGGAACATTAAACGTAAGAACAAAATTTGAATTCCTGGTCTGGGCTATCTTTATGTGTTGTCCATGGTCGTAATCCGCCAATCCACACTGAAATAGCACCGCGGAATATGCTCTAGGCTTCAAGAGGAGAGACACATGCTCAGTAGTGGGCCGTTAATAGGTTAAAGCCCATCTAATAAAATCTTCGAGTTGCTGTAGTTTTCCTCCCTATAGCCTTTGACTCAGGCCCAAAAACCGTCAGCGAGACGAGAGCGAGTCGAGACGTATCTCCTGATCTCTCCTCGGGTTAGTACAGTCGACATTAATAATTATAAACATGTTTTGAACTAACCTTATCCTGCTTGTCGTTAATCTGTCGCGCCTCGCCGTCGTACATGGTCTCGATGTTCTTCTGTCTCTGTCGCTCCTTATCTCTGTGCTCCTCCAACTGCGCCAGCGCCGCGTCGAGTATTCGTTTATAATTACTACTCCTCTCACGCTCTGATTCGTAGTCCTGAAAATTTAATTATACATTTACGATCTTATTTATAAATACTTTATTTTAATTTAGCTTTTGCACCGTTGTAATATGTTTTTAACCAACTTCAAAGAAGGACGAAGTATTTAATTCCACTGTATTTTTTATGTTTGTTACTTCAGAACTTTCTAGTGGGTGTACCGATTTTGATGATTTTTTTAATTGAAAGCTGGTGCTTGTCATGTGGTCCACTTAAATTTGAGCGAGATCTGACGAATCGTTTTTGAGTTATCCCTACTTTTGAAGTCGGTTATTTTTTGTCAAGAATTATATCGTTATCATTTTGTCATAACAGTGAAAGAAACAAAGCAAGCCATACGTTTGCTTGTTTTTATGAATAAGGGGGTTAATTTTCTGTATATTTTATTGCAGCATGATGATGCAGTCATGTAGAAGCTTCATGGCTGCAGCTATAGAAAAAGAGTCTACTTTATTAATGGCCTTTAGCAACTTTCTCACGTCTTTCTTTACTGAATACAGTTTGTTTATACCAGATTTATTACTCTTTTTATTATAAGCTGAATTAAAACATTAATTTAATGTGGTATTGATGTTAAGTCCGGTTTACACGTATTAAGTAATTAAGTAGATAACTAAATTTTAACTAAAAAGTTACTAAATTGTCCGTTTACACGTATTAATTTACTTAAAATTAAACTTACTACGTGTAAATCTGACTTTAGTCCAATAAAGAGATATTATGTTATATTGTTCCTTAATGTGGCTTTCAAAAGTTAAAGAACCTTTTTTTTTCTACTCAACTTTAACTTGATATTTTGATTACTTTACTCCAACCTACTTGATCTCATAAAGTCTCACCTCAACAACAGCCTTGCGTATTTTCTCCAGCATTTGAAAATCTAACTCAATTTCATTCAATACTGCCAGTACTTTTTTCTTCAATTTGTATTTATGTAAGCCCATATTCACTAATATTGCATCTCTCTCTGAAACCAATTTCGCATGTTCCCTCTCTCTTTCAGCACATATGAACTGTAATTCCTTTAAAATGTGTAACTCCCTCTCTTCTTGCTTGCGTAGTTTCTTGACAATTGTCTCTTTCTCACTAAGTTCTGCAATCTGTCCTTCTAGACTTTCGCGGAGTTCCTGTGACAGAAGTGAACTTGTTTAAGGTTCAACATAAAATTACATTTGTATTATAAGCCTGACTAGATCAACAGTTTTCCAATTTGATCTGAACTTAGCTATTGAATAGCCTGTGCCCATAGTAGCCACTTGTAAGTTGAAAACCTTGAAAAATTTAATTTTTAAATGTCATGAAAAGCGTGGGTATATGTGACAAGGTAACAAACAAATGTATACAAGATTCTAAGAACATACATACATCTACAATGATATCACATTGTAATTGTAATCTTGCATCTAAAGTTACTTACTTTCATTTGCAACTCTTTTTCTTTAAGCCTCTTTTCCTCTATTTGTATCTGTTTTTTTAACTCCTCATCTCTATCTTGTAATATTTTACGAGTATCTTCTTCTTCCTTCTTTTTCTGCAACTCTTTTTCTACTAGCTGTTCCATCCTGTAAAAACGAGAAATGTTTTAAGGCACACATAGATAAACATAGTGTATTCTATTTCTTTGTGTGTCATATACTGAGATATTAAAAGTAGGTAATATGACTCTGTCTATAACATACAGTCATAAAACCCATTCAAGCAATATTAAATTATTTACCTATAGAGATTCTTTTTAAGTGAAGAAATTAAGCTACATCCCAAGTGAATTAAATAAATAGTAAATGTAAGTATAATGTAATTATTGTTTAAATAAAAAACATTACTTATTAAATAAACATCACACCTAAACATCATTAAACCATAAATACTGTGTGAAATATTATACTTCTTCTTTTCTTTAAAACTTGACAGATAACTTATGGCTATCCACCTCAAGTGTTACAGAGATGATAAAACTTTCAACTCTTACTTAACAATATACATTACGGAAACCCTCTTACCAAGCAGACTTCAGTTTTCCATATGCCATATAAGACGAGGCAGCCCTCAACTCAGGTTGCTTCAGGCGCCATGCATGATGGAGCCTCAGTTCAGCCTCTTGTCGCCTCAACTGTTCTTCTTTTTGCATGATGCCCTGGTTGATGTCTTGAAGGGTTGACGTGGACACATTGTTGAGATACGATCTTGAAATTATTCAATGTATAAGCAAATAAGAAGGAAAAATCTAGGGTAAAAATATTGTTTTTTTTTTGTAATAGCCTTCAAACGAGCTGATGATCCACCTGATGGTAAGTAGTTGTCATCGGCAATGGATATCAGCGACACCAAAAGACATCACTAATATGTTGCCGGCCTAGAAAGAGAGAAGAAAAAGAAAGAAAGAATATGAGTGATGCAGGATGATTTAACAATTACCCATTTTTGTAGAACTTGGGTTGTGCTGCTAAAGCCTTGATCTCCTGTTGGTATTGCATGTTCTCTTGGAAAAGCATTAATTCCAGCTTTTTTCGTCGTTCTTCTAACTGGCTGAAATGTGAAATTATTCTATTCACTGTTATGTATTATGACTACTGAGGTTTATTTGAGGCTAATTAAGTGAACAATCCTAATCAGGATGCTAACGCCCCAACTCAGAGTCACTAAAGGTTACTTTAATCGCACCTTAGTAATGTTTCACCATACAAATTCTGTACAAAGGAGCGATTTAATTAAACCATAATCAGTTTTAAGTTTTGTATTGTATCTAACTACCACCAATTAGTACTAACTAGCATGATGGTTTTTATAAAATTTATCGATTCAGTTACTGAACAAAACTGTTATTATATTACAGTGAAGAGTTTTAAGTCTGTCACATCCCACTTCAAGTTAGCAATAAATGAATGTGATCTTTTCCACCAATTGTCTTAATCAAGTTATTTTCTTGTTAATATAATTGGCTGTAGTTGTGTTGTACCTGATATAATATTCTTTATTTTATTCTTAATTGTACTTGGGTCTAATTTATATATGGATCATTCATTTTATTCCTTAATGTAAAGGATTATTAAGTTTATTTTAGATTATGCCTTGGTTATTTAAAAAAAATGTAAAATGGATATTTTAATTGAATGTATACCTTTATTGTAGGAGATAGCATTTTATAGCAGTCAAAAATGTTTATTTTTGTATCAACTGTATTTATCCCACAATAAAGAACTATTTGATTTGAAAAAAAATGGTTATTACTCACGCAGCTTTAATTTTTTTTTCACTTAGTAACTCGGCCTCCTTGTTGGCCCTTTCATAGTAACCTTCAGTAGTCCATTGTTCATGATGACGAGACTTGTTTGTGTTCAGCTCAAAGTAACTAGCCACTTTCTTCTTCTCTTCCGCTCGTCTAAGTTCATTGTCTCTTCTCTGAGCTGCCAAGGCTTGGAGCTGCCACTGAGGCCGAAGACGGGACATATCTGTAAAATTTAAATTAAATCATTAAACAACATGTGCTGCATGATTGCTATTTCTGGTCATTGCATCTAAAACATTTTTTAACAAATACATGATCTAAATTCAAAAAATACTTGCTTTATTTTATTCATTCACAACTTTAACATTTTGAATATTTAAAGTTAACTTAAATAAAAAGCGAGTGTTACATATTTATAATTTTACAAAAAGTATGCAATTTTATTTTTTACGATTACCTTTACGCAGGGCTTGTCGCTTGCTCACTTGAGGTCCTGAGTACTGAGTCACAGAACTACACGACACAACTCCTTGATGACTAATTCTGTAAAATCAATAAAACTTCTGCGGTCGACGACACATGCGACCATGTAGACCCTGCGAATAGCGAACTCTAGGTCAAATCAAAAATACTTCCTGTTCTTAGTCGAATTAAATAATTGTGTTGAAGTAGCTCAATGTACAGAACGAGAATTCAACCAGATATTATTTCTTCTTATGTTTGATAAACGATGATATAATTCAAGTAACTAAGATTATCAAATAATAATTGGACTTTCCATCAAACAAAATTCAAAATCAAACAGACAAAAACAATAATAACCCTGTCCACAAATCTTAGAGACTAAATTGACGTTTCATGGGTGACCAGTTTCGGGTGCAAATTAAATAGTGATGACCATAAACCGGAAAGTAAATCGTAAAAATATTCGCAGTTTTTACGGTAGGTCGAATATTTGTATTAAAGAGTCCCTAAAACTGGTAGAAAAATAAGTTTAAGCAACCGTATGAAATATAATTATCTCCATAATATATTTACCCTAATTAACTGAACTTAAAAGTTATTTTACTTACAAGAATTAGTATTTGGTTATGGTATTGGTGACATTCGGTATACAGCTAATTTTATACTATATAGCCAAGAACGTCTATTAAGTACTATTTTAATTTATAAAAATTGAGATATCCGAAATATCTCATCGACTATATGCCCCAGGCAATAAGTTTTGAGTGAAAATAAGTTATATCGACTTATCAATATTAATATTGTTACTACTGAATGATTTTTTTAATTAGTTCAAACTTCTCACAATTCTTAAGAAATGGTTTACGATTCAAAAAACCGGAAAAGTAGATTGCACAAATTTAGCTGGTAACATTATTTCGAACTTTGACATTAGCGGTTGTCATTTTAGTCTCTAAGATTTGTGGACAGGGTTTTAAACAAGTTTGTTTGAATTTCGGATCAATGTTACTATTGTCACTTTGACATCGACTTCAAATAAAATGTCATTCACTTGTCATGTCACAAATGACAGTAGTTGAACAACCAAAAACATAGATTTAAACAAAAAAAAAACAAAAATGTTGTCGCCACGAACATGCCACGAACTAAGAAGCCATATTTGTCGTTTGTCATCGCATCGCAGTGACAATAGAGATGTACAAAAAACATCGGTTCACGAATGAACCAATTTTTGCAACAAATCGATTCAAAATTGTAAGACTTTTAATCGATTCAATAATTAAATTGTAAATTCAAAAAACCGAAACATTTAGATATCCACAAGTAACTGGAATGATGCTGCCTCCATTGAGCTATTTAAGTTACTTTACAGTACTTATACACTCAATAATTATGTATTTACAACTATAATAAAATATTTTTTTCCTAAAAAAACTCACTGCTAATTCGTCCAAGCCGCATCCAGCGTATGAAATTTGGATTTCGGTTGAATAATGAATATTATAACCCTATTCTAATTAGTTCAAATGGCTGTGATTAGAGATTATCGTAATAAACACTTTTGGTCATGTTCTTATAGAAGAAAAGAAATTAAATTGTTTAATTGTTAAACACAAACAAAGAAATAAAATAAATTCATTTTTATTTTAAGTTTCGATTATAGTAATGTATCGATTATGATTGGTTTAATAAGTGATTTCAAGCCGACACATCACTTAACGTCAGTGTAGGGTTTTGGCATCTTCATATAACATTGATTTGACGCCTTATTTTTTTATTCAATTTTGCATAAATTATGATGTGATGGAATTTTTACTAGATTATAACGTATAATAAGATTTATAAATAATGTCAATGAAAACGAATAGGGATTTTTAACAAATTTTGTCAAAATTCTTTGCTCGTCGTAAGTATCCAACTATTCATGTTAATTAAATGATTATTCCATTTTGCTCAAAGACGTCCGTACAAGGTTAGTAATGGCAGCTATCATTAATGGCTTCTTAGATAATTTTGAGTATAATGTAATATTTTGAATTCCAATAAAATAGTTATTGTATGTTGGAACAAAACTACAAAGGCCTTGCAGAAGGCGCTAGTTTCCTCGCCTATTTGTTTGCGTAAAGTTGTGGTAATATTGTAAGATTTGTAAGCGCGCAAGCCAAGCCGCAAACATCGCCACCTTAACCGAATAAAGTCGCAAAGTGATGTAACAAAAAATAGTTTTTATTGGATTTCTGTATTTAGGACGAATATACACCTGTGATTTTTCACGAAAATATTCTGACACAGAAAAAATATTATTATTCAAAAACATTGAAGTATAATGACATCCCACCAAAAACATAAATGTAAAAAAGGAGAGCCAAGTTCAATACAAAAATTATGCTTGGCTGTGGGCTTCGCCGCAAAAAGAATGGAGATCTAAATGAGTGCCAAGTTCTATGCAAAATCTAAATATGTATTTATAGGAACAAAATAACATTATGAACAAGTATTAAACTCTATTTCTTTGCTTTATTGGATACCTTAAACAATTGCTGTTATTTAAAAAAGTGAGATCTTAAAGTAGGTTAGATTTGACTTGGCCAGTTTTTATCAGACTGACTTTTATGACTGATGGTTTATGACTGGTTGCCTCTTAGCTTCACCGTGGGTGACCAGTCCACTGTTACTAAGTCCCCCCGTCACGACAAGACGGGCAACCCCCGGGGGGGAGCCCGCGGCATATGCTGAGTGCGTACCTTTTTTGTTGAACAGTGCTGCAGCAGGTTAGGTTGATTTTATAACTTATAATATTTTGGTAATGATTTATTTAGTGTAAATTTTATAACTTCTTCTTTCATATATCTATTTTACACACTAGCGCCATTTAGAAATGGCCATTATTGGAACCTCTATTTTTTGTAAACAGCTGCAAACTTTTTCAACTTTCCCGTCATAGGAGATGGCCCTCGTTCTACCTCAATATTCCATTCGCTGAAGTATGTCATATTGAGCCCCGCGTGCACAGAGGCCTTAGTGCGAGTTTTACGTGACATAACGGGCTCACGATGTTGGCTAAGATTTGTATGGGACCGAAGCTTTTCTTTTAACTGCCGCTAGATGGCTCTGCTTCGGTCCCATACAAATTTTGTATGGGGACACCACTTATTTTTCGACTTTTTTAAATTTTTTGATTTTTTCCTATGCTTACACACAATTACCGAGCTGGATTCCAAATCTCATCCTTCTAGGTTATCTGGAAGTAGGTTAGATTTAGGTACTATATGTCAGTCAGTCAGTGCTAAAATTTACGACTTTTTGACCTTCATATCTTTGTAACCGTTTGAGCTAGCTTCATGAAATTTGGTCTTCTGCATGTCCATATGGATATAATTAAACACACGTAGTTTTATGTGTTTACGTTAAAGAGGTTTTGAGTTATAAAAGGGTCAAAAGTGGCACCAAGTGGTTCGTGTAATATACTCATACATAATACTCGGCGCTGGCTAGCCAGTTCCTTTGCTTGAACTTGGCTTGACACGCTACCGCGTGTCTAGATAGAACAGACATCTCGAACAAAATGTGTGTCAAAAAAGATGAAGAAGAATGATTTTAAAATTGGGATGAATAATGTCGTTATAATTTAAAACGCCAACACTTCAATAAACTAAACTTTAATAATAATAAACTGCAAGTACAGTACAACCAAATTAATAATGCGCATGCAGATCTTCGCTAATTGTCGTATTCCCGGAAACACCCGAATCATTGAATCGTAAGAGCCCTAAACAATGCACTTGCATTTTGCACCTTGTTATAAACAAATAGGAGTCAATATCATGTGTACACAATCGAAAACAATAAGGGCGGTCGGCGGCGGTCGCCGGTCCGTCAGTCGTCTATATTATCTAGTGGTGACTGCACGTATTCTCTCTGTGGTGAATTATATAGAGCTGCTATTACACACCGTTCTTGGTTTTGTTTTCAAAGGTAAATTTAATTTCAACTTTAATTATCTTATTCAAATTTAAATAGTTTATTTTTTAAAATAGGTAAATATACTAACATTTTTCACGGTTTTTTAATATAAAAAAATTAAAAATACCTACATTAAATACATATTAAGTACTAGAAAAACATTTTAAAAATCAGATTTAGGCTTATATAAATTTAATAGAAAGATATACATGCATAAATAAACAAATAAATATAGGAATAAATAATATTATAAAGTATACATAATGCAATAATACAACAAATAAATAAAAATATGCCTAACTCTGCCCATACCATTTTCTTACAGACGAATTCTTCCAGAATGGATAAATTTAAACGTGGAAAGCCCCTTAAGTCACAAGCACGGCAAATGGTATTTAATGTGTACCTTTATTTCTTAAATGAAGCCAATGTTTTCCAAAGACACCATGATGGTTATTTTAAAAAAATTCAGGACCGTGTTACAAAAGCTACAGGGATTTCACGACGAACTTTGAGTAATATCTTAAACGAAAAAAAACAGAATCAATCAATGAAATTTTCCACACCGAAAAAAGGAAAACCTAAAAGTAGATTTCGGGTAGGACTTGATGATTTCGACTACTGTGTTATTCGTAATATGATATACAATTTTCAGTTGACGCTCAAAGAACTCCCTACTATAAATAATTTGAGAAAAAAGTTGATCGAAGCTATTAATTTCAAAGGCTGTGCAGAGACTTTAAGGCTGATCTTGAAAGAAATGGGGTTTAGGTTTCTGAAAACTGATAATAACAGACGGTTACTTATGGAAAAGCATGATATACGTTTAAAAAGGATCAAATATCTCAGAGGAATACAACAGCTGAGGAATTCTGGTAGAAACATAGTGTTTATGGACGAGTCATATGTGCATACATCACATACTAAGGGTAAAACTTGGCAAGATAGCAGCAAAAAAGGTATCAAACAACCCATTTCCAAAGGAGAGCGAATAATTATTGTACACGCAGGCAATGAAAAAGGCTTCGTCCCAGGGGCTCTAATGTTACATAAATGTGTCGACTCAGAAGGTGACTATCATAAAGAAATAAACGCGGAACGTTATCAAACTTGGCTACGCAATCAATTGATTCCCAACTTGCCTCCTAATAGTGTTTTGGTAATTGACAACGCCCCATATCATAATAAGCTTTCTGTGAAACCACCAAACTCAAACACACCTAAACCACAAATGATAGCTTGGTTACAACAACACAACATTCCGCATGACCCAAAAAAACTGAAACCGGATTTGTATGAAATTATAAAAAGACATAAAGAAAAATACACAGAATTTGCCATTGACCGTATAATGGAGGAGCATGGGCATAAAATTATACGATTGCCACCATATCATCCCGATTTTAACCCCATTGAAAATATTTGGTCCCAAATAAAGCAACACGTAGCCAAAAAAAATATTGCAATGACTGTCACGTCAGTTAAAGATGCTATATCAGAAAAAATCAATAATATAGGACCAGAAGAATGGAAAAAGGTATGTGATCATGCCGTTAAATGCGAAGATGAATATAGAAAATTTGACCCAAGAATCGATAGTTTTTCCGATGAAATGATTATTTACACAGGTGATAGCGGTGAAGAAAGTGAAAATGAACAAGAGCATAATGCAAGTTCTGATGAATCTACGATGTCAGGAATAGAGATCTTCCCTGAAAGTGATTAAATTTTTTGTAATTGTAATATTATTCTGAAATGATCAGTGCTGTGAATACTTTTGAACTGAGATTTTAATGATTAGATTTCTAAGATTTTAATGTAAAACTGTGTTTGAAAACCATTTTTTTCTTCTTCTAATATAAACCTTGTGTTATTTAAACCTTCTTTTCTTCCATCATTACACCAGCTTCAGTAAGACACCTGAAAAATAGGTACCTACTATAAAATTTTCGAAGTAAATCAATCCAACAAAGATTGTAGCATATTCGCAATCGTGTGGGTTTCCTCGCTATTTACTTCAAGGAATTATCGAATAAAATTTCGTTACTGATAAATAAATCAATGTTTATCTCTTTTAGCACAAAACACAAAATTGTTAAAAATGCACTTAACCACTCTATATACATATCATCTTCTGACGCTCGGGGAATACGACCGTTGCCGAACAGTGACGAAGATTTCTATGCGCATTATTAATTTGGTTGTACTGTACTGCAACTATTTTTTCGCCGAAAATATACAGGAAAATGTAGATATGTATCAGTAAAGAATGTAACATTTATTTGGTATTGTAAATATACATTTTGTTATCCATGAATATGATATTTTTTGACCAAACTAAAAATAATAAGTTTTTACCATTGAAGTATAAACGAAGTAATATTACTTCAGTGGTTTTTACGCCAACTTTTATTTAAACTATTGAAGGTAAAAAACATTCAAAATACCTCTTGAACTTTAGTTTTTAAAACAGTAATAATCAATTTACAAATCAGTCCTTAAAAAGCAAAGCAAAAGTAAAAAATTGAGAGGAACTGACAAAAAAGTAACAACTGAAATGTCGACTCGCGAATAGGGCTTGCTATCCGGATATTCGAATATTCGAATTATCCGGATATCCGCCGAATTTTAAATCCGGATATTGGGCTTGTTACTTACTATCCGGATAATTCGAATAAAACGGATAATAAATATTTAGTTTTCGGTTAGTCGGGACGAAATTCAGTCTGAAAGAGAGAGCATGGTGGCTCTTATGAATCTCACACTTCGGGCTGTGTCCGAGTGGGGGGAAGCCAATCTTGTGAGATTCAACGCCACTAAAACGCAGACGTGTCTATTCACCGCCAAGAAGAGCCCGCTTACCTTGGCTCCTACTTTTCAGAATGAGATTATACCGACTGCCTTCAGTTGTTAGGAGTAGAGATATCCTTGAAAATCAACTTTGGGCGGTTTATTGAAACCAAGGCTAAGGCTGCTGAAAGGAAACTTGGTGTCCTTGCAAATATGCGGCGGTACTTCACACCGAGGCAACTCTTAACCTTGTATAAAGCTCAGGTTCGGCCGTGTGTGGAGTACTGTTCGCACATTTGGGCAGGTGCAGCCAAATGTCACCTTTCTGCCTTGGACTTGATGGAGAGGCGTGCGAAGAGGCTGATTGGTGACCCAGATTTGGTTAAGACAGGCGCAGAGTAGCCAGCCTCTGGGTTTTCTACAGGTTACATTTCGAGAGTGTGCACAGGAATGTTTGATATAATTCCTCCATCACCATTTCTCTATCGAACGACGTGACGCACGGCGGGTATCCATCCTTTTGTCGTGAACATCCCGCCGGTAAGGACGAGGTGGTTTGCCTCGTCATTCGTTATTCGCACCGCTAAGGACTGGAATAACTTGCCTGCGTCGGCGTTCCCGCCTGCCTATGACGTCTTCAAGAAAGAGTGAATAGACTTTTACTAAGTTAATGTGCTCATTAGGTGGGATTGTGGTCAAGCATTAACTTATTTATGTAAAAAAGTAACATTTCTACGACAGTTTTAATAGAAAAAAAATAACAAAAAACGACTTCAAATGAAGTACATCCTTTAAATAATAATAAAAAAAATCATCGAAATATTGAGTTATTCGACCATTTTTATCATTGATGCCATTGTTAGATCTCGCACAAATTTAAGTGGGACCACATGAAAAGCACCAGCTTTTGATTTAAAAAAATCATCAAAATCGGTTCACCTAGTCGAAAGTTCCGAGGTAACAAACATAAAAAAAATACAGTTGTATTGAGAACCTCCTCCTTCTTTTAAAGTCGGTTAAAAAGGGAACGTTTGAACACTCGCTCGCGGTGCTCAGCCTAGCCCCTAAAGGAGAAATAGTTCTGGAGAATCTACATGCTGCTCTACAAGCTCACAGTATTTGCAGCATAGCTTAAAAATTTAGCTCAGAAATCGAGCAGTTCTATGGCAATCCTCCTTGCGTCGATGTTCACAGTGCTGAGGGTCATGACCTCCTCAACGGATAACTTTATCCTGCCAGCACTATCTTACACCAACGGTTCCGATGCTCTGCAGCGTGGATGGCCTCGTGCATCCTGCTGTCAAGAGTGGTGTGGATTTGATCCGACCAGCGTATCGGAATTCGGACTGCGACCTCGTGTCACCGTTCTTCCGGGCGATATGACCTAAAATACTCCATTACTCATTGATGGTAGATGGTTGGAAAGCCTCTTGGTCTCCTAGGTTTCCTGCTTTCGGGCTTTTCTATGAAAATAGACTACGGAAATTGAACAGCTTTGCAGATAGGGACGCTACCAACTAGGCTACAGGGTCGTCCTTGAGGATTCCTCCTTGAGGGTTCGCCATGATGCTGGTACCCAGGTCGAAAACCTTGAGGTGCGTTAGCTTTCAGGAGAAGACGGTACTAGCTCGATGTGATGTCGTTGTAAAATATAGAAATTACCCTAAGAACATTGCTAATTACTTCATGACTAGATGCGACTCTAGGACGACGCTTAGCAGCGTGCTGATACATCTCACAAAAAGTATTGGGTCTTGAATTAAATTTTGAACGAGTTTTTGTAATAAAAATATTGATTGTTTCATAAATTATTTGTATTTTACCTTCTAAAAATATTATCCGAATTATTCATATTATCCGGATATATCCGGATAATGATTAGGAACTATTCGAAATATCCGGATACTAAATTGAGCGGATAATTGCATGCCCTACTCGCGAATAAAAAAAATATTTTAAAGAACCCGACTGCGTAAAATAAACTAAAAAGAAAAAACAAGCCCAGTAGTTTACAATGTTGTTAAAAGTAATACTGAACAACTACACCATAGAAGGATTAAAAAGACAAGTTCGCAAATAT
This sequence comes from Thymelicus lineola, assembly GCA_963932265.1. Taxonomy (NCBI): domain Eukaryota; kingdom Metazoa; phylum Arthropoda; class Insecta; order Lepidoptera; family Hesperiidae; genus Thymelicus; species Thymelicus lineola. The sequence goes on along the minus strand of OZ010681.1, from coordinate 4,030,329 downwards.
TGGAGATCTGAGACTGGTTATTTCAAAGAAAATAAGACCTATTTTTAGTAATTATTCAAGATACTTTAAGTATTACTAGTCATGGTAAGAAATATTCTTTTTTTGTGAAATAAATAGTAATTAATTATAGATTTCGGTACATTTTCGTGTTTTTTTCCAGTTTCCTGAAAACATTCTCAAATTCCTGTGGCTCGATTTCCTTGAAATGGCTATAAATCTAAAAAACTTCAAAATATTTTGACTGTGGAACAGTCAATTATATTAAAACTAGCTGACCCAGCGAACTTCGTATCGCCTAACAATTGATCAGTTTTCGACCGGAGAGGAAAAATGGCTATTAAAAAATAAGGGTTGATCGTAGAAGGGTGAAAATTGAGGATTATATGTATTTTTGTATGTTGTATCATAAAAAAATAGAAATTAAAAATTTTGTCTAAAAAATAAAAATAAACATTTAGGGGTGGACTACCCCTAAAATTTAGGGGGATGAAAAATAGATGTTGGCCAATTCTCATAGATACCGGATAAGCACAAAAAATTTCATCAAAATCGGTCAAGCCGTTTCGGAGGAGTATAGCAACGAAAACTGTGACACGAGAATTTTATATATTAGATTTTTTTCCTTATTTTGTAGAACAACCCATTCTTACTTTTTAAAGTAAGTGCTTCACTACAATTTCAATTGATGGTAATTGGCAATAAAATCATGGATGGTAAAGTTTTTTGTCATTAAATGCCATAAGTACCTTTTTTATTAGTTTTGTTCAACAATGTTCGTGGTGGCAAATGATCGAGCAACCTTTAAAAGTTATCATAGGTGGTATGGCCGTAACCAAAGCACACTTCCTGCTATAGTGATGCTTTTTGCGTCAGTCGCTATTCGCAAGACTGCAAATGAAGCTTGGCCTTAATTAATTCCTTTTAAAGATAGAAGTGTTTCTTGATAGTGGTGAGACCGAAACCTTTTTTATACATTGTAAACGCGTTCTGGATAATTAATAAGATCTACTTTTTCATAGCTTTCATCATTTTAGACTTTTAGAGAAATGATCATACACAATACATCTGGTGCCGTCGACTTTATTCACCTGTGCACCCAGGTGATTTAAATCTACTGATCGAGGTGAATTGATATAAGTAGACTTAATTCATCTATAATTTTAGTCAGTGCAATTAGTGATATTGGAATACTATTCCGACCTGGCTTTTTCGAGCATAAGGTTTCATAAAGTGATCTTCCCATTTGGATAGGTCTCTGCTCTATACAATACTTTTCATGAATACCTTTAGCCAGTCTTTACCAGCGAGTTTGATATTTTCGATGAAATTGTGTTTTCTATACTAATATTATAGAGAGTGTTTGCATTGAATAGGCTCCGAAACTACCGAACCCATTTAAAAAATTCTTTCACTGTTGGGAAGCTACACTATCCCCGGGTGACATAGGCTATATTATATATTTTTTTACTAACTATTTTTCCCGAAGCGAAGCGAGGGCGATTTCCTAGAATGTTATAAAGCTCGCAAAGCTCGTCTTAAAAGGGCTAATCTATAAAAGAACACAGTGTGTTCTGTAAAAGAATATTGATATAAATTCATTTCTACGTAATAATATACATTTTTAGTATCTGTACAGAACCAAAATGAATATTATCGTGGTTAACTATAAATACTTACTAAATAAATGTCACGAAATTGAATCCACCATTTTGGTAGTTCGAATTTCAAACCCACCGGGATATCACTGAGTGCATATGGAATATGGATCCTTAGAAGTTGTTAAAACAAAGAACCTCACTTCGTGCTATCACACCTGCAGTCGATGTAAGACAAAAAATCCCAGATGTTTCACCACCCTCTAAATTTCAAAGGGAACGGCCCGGTGCGCGGCGTGCTGATATTTACACGGGCAATTTTATACGGGTAAATCATATTGAAGGTTCTTTGTTGCTTACCCACCGGTATATCGAGGTTTGTGCTAAAGCAATGTCGAGGCTTTTGCAATCACAAGGTATGCGTGCTAAACAAAGTGGGCGCAAGACATTGAAGTATAATGTCATAGAACAGACATCTCGAACAAAATGTGTGTCCCGCCCGGGAGGTTCGATTTTCAAAATTGAGCTCCCGTTCTCCTTTCGAAATCGAACGAATCCATTGAAGATTGAAACCACGTGGCGCCAATGCATTGGGACATACATGGTATTCGCGGTGTCGGTTCTATACGCTAGTAATAATACTTCAATGGCGCAAGACAGTAATTTAACAACAATTAGACATTATTTGACAAACTGTAAAAAAGTATTTACACAAAAAAATATGCCGTAGCTGATGAAGGAGCCGACAAACCACGTGATGGTAAGTGGTCATTGTCGCCCACGGATATAATAACAACGATTGAAATAATAATAAAAAATAAACGCTTACACACTTATACCCCCGCAGAAGGTTATTTACATGTGTCGCTGGTGGTATGAACTACACAATGACATATATAACACATCACAATAATACCCATGATCCGTATACAAATATTTATCTGTCACATAAATATCTACCCCGGCCGGGAATCGAACCCAGGACCCCTGGCTTCGTAGGCAGGGTTGCTACCAACTAGGCCTATAATTCCGCCAATGGTATGTTTGTTCAAGATTGAAACTAAGCTTCGAAAATTTCTGCCTCTCCGACTCTTTTGTCTGCTTTTAGAAGAAGGGTGGTAGCCAGACGGATAAAACACCACCATGCATGAATGGTGGGAAGATACCAGCTGATGTTATGCTCTGTTTATGAGCTAACATGTCATGTTAGTGTGCTCTATAAATTAAACAATTCGTCGGTTTGACCATACATAATTATTAAGTATGAATATGGATAGTGTAATACTGTACTATCATTTACCTAAAATATCATTTTTTTGCCTTTCAGATCCTAAAGCTTTGCTAAGATGATTAAGTGTCTGATTATTTATTTGCAAATTTGTAATAGTTAAATAATAATAATTATTAAGAATGTGAATTTTTTTGACGCCACGCTCGAATGGCGCCCACGTCTCGGAAAACGGAGTACAGGACGACCCCCGACCAGGTGGACTGACGACCTGAAGAAGGCAGCGAGCATCCATTGGATTCAGAAGACTCAAGACCGGTCAGAGTGGCGCAAGTTAAGGGAGCCCTATGTCCAGCACTGGACCTTCAAGGGCTAACTGATGGATAGATGTGAAAATTAAATATTTTAAGTTTGACCTTTATAAGTGGTAATAGGAAAAACCTTATCAAAATCAGTTTAGAAATTTAGATAACCAGTTTTTAATGGCACTTTATTTAACTACATTTATATAGGCTTATAGCGATAACAATCGGTTTAGCCGTGCATTACAATTTGTACTTCTCCACACAGCATGGATATTATTTAACACTTACTTAAGAGGGCTATCACAAAATCGAAGCGCTCAGGTTTAGGTAAATATGACAACTCGCGGCAAGGAACGCGCCCGTGTGCGTCTAATGAAGTACGCTTTACACACATACAAACCACTATGCGTCGAACGCCAGGAACAAATCAACTTGATACTTGCTTTGGAAATAAATTAAATTAAGTACCGTACTATTTTTATAATTCGTGAAATATTGTTTGAGTCGATTAATGTTATCAGCTATCACTTATAACGGCTTTTTTACTATAATGTAAGGAAATGAATGCAATGTAATGTTGTTTCTACAGTTTGAATAATGTTGATACAGTTTGGTTAGTAGTAGGTATAAAGGGCATGTGATGTGTTAAAAGGGGTAGTTCAGTTGGTAATTATATCATAAATCCACATTTAATAACTTCATCACTATGTATAAAACCCTTAAATGTGTATAGTTCGAGATAACGTATAAATGAATAGGTACAATTGGTTGATAAAAACAAAGACTGAATAAAAAGTATATTTTGTACCAAATTTTTCGCCATGTTTGTCAATTCAAAGTAATTGATTCATAAAAAAATTTAAATTTATAATTCGTCTTCCTTCTATGTCTAGATTTTCCTGAAACAGGAAAAACCAGGAATGTAGATAGTTAAAAAAAAGTCAAATATGCAAGCATGTTTCGTTACAAGTTAACAAGAAAATACTCACCATATTATTTGTACTTGTATCAGATTGAGCCTGATCATCTATAGTTGAATAAAATATGGTTTCATTATCCTGTAAGAATCAAAGAAATTCATCAGTTATGCAATAGCTCTTAGATCATTTAAATTTAGTAAAAGTAATAAATATACTACATGATATCAAAACGTAATTTATCTGTTAAAAATTATAAGAAATAAATTATTATTATCACCATGTTATTTGTATTTCTTTCAGAATGCACTGTAGAAACTGTCGCTGTATCAAACGTCCTTTTACTAGCCTGAAAAAGCAAAATAGTCCGATAAACATTCCTATATACCTAATATCAGAATATGCTTATACATTAGAATCATATCATAACTAACAAAAAAATACTCACTTGTATCAAGAAGTGTTGATTGCGCTATATTCGTAGCGAATTTGGGGTATTGCGTGGCGCACAAGGTGCCAACAGCGAGCGATACATCCTTCCTTCGTAAGCGCTTGGCGCGGACTAAAGCTAAAGACCGCTCGTTCGGAGATTTATATTGATTTACAGGACTGCATACAAAAATTGTTTAAAAATATTATTTTAATTTTGAAAGGACTAATTTTTTTTTAAAGCAAGGTGACATAGTAACCTTAGTTATTAATTACTTTTTGTTTCAATTTGGATTATATTTTCATAGATAAAAAATACAATTTCAGACCAATAATTTATCAGTAACTCTTTGATTTACAGAATTATTTTAGGTGCATTACTGTGTGAAACAAATTAAAGTGAATTAAGCATTCCAAATTAGAAGATACAATTGTACCATAGATATTTTTTTTGATGCTTAAATTATTATATCTTCGATATAACAAAGCATCTAAAGATGGTCAAAAGTAAAATTTTATGAAACATCATTTGCAAAAATAAGGTTTTTACTAATTTATGTAAATAAATTGAAACATTTATTTAAAGCACTCCAAAGAGAATTAATCAAACTTTCTCGTGCATGTATTTTTTTTTGTTTTGGTGATTTATCTAAACCATAATCACACTTCAAACACGAGTCAAAACGCTCAAATTTAAGAAAAAGTGTGATAGCCCTCTTAAGCAATATACGCATATCTAATAAGCTTGAAAGCTCTTGTTTTCAATGAAGCGTCTCGGAGCTTACGGCCTTCAAGGTGATAGCGGGTCACATTCCGGCATGCTGAGCGAGACGACAATATCTTTGCGCTCGTTCTCACTGGAATGGCAGCCGGTAAAATGTTGCCATGGCGATTATAAGTTCTACTATAATGGAAGATTTTCCTTGATATTCAAAATGTATTTAAATATTTTTATGTTGACGATACATCACAATAATCTTTACCAACTTAAAAAATATTTATTACTAAAAATATGAATAAGAAGGGTTAAAATAATAAACCCAACCCTTTTTAACCGACTTCAAAAAAAGGAGGAGGTTCTCAATTCGACTGTATTTTTTTTATGTTTGTTACCTCAGAACTTTGGACTGGGTGAACCGATTTGGATGATTTTTTTTTAGTGGAAAGCTGGTGCTTGTCGTGTGGTCCCACATAAATTTGAACGAGATTTGACAATGGCATCCATGTCAAAATCATATAAGTCTTGAATTTGCATTAAGTATGTGCGCGATAAATGGACGAATAACTCAATAGCGCGTCAACCGATTTCGATGATTCTTTTTTTAATTGAAAGCTGGTGCTTGTCGTGTAGTCCCACATAAATTTGAGCGAGATCTGACAATGGTATCCATGTCAAAAGTACAATGTACTTCATTTGAAGTCGGTTATTTTTTTGTTAAAATGTTAGATTATTTTATGTAGTTAAATAGCTGATAAAGGATTCGATGAGCCCTTAGATGTCAGTAATCAAAGAATCATCGATGCATTGCCGACCAAAGCATTTTGCAAGTGCGAGTAAGTACATGAAGATAGGAAGATAACATAGTACTACAAATATCCTGAGTAGCATCAGAACAGCGAGTTTGGAACGGCGTAGTCGAGAATAATATTTCCGAAGACGGAAAACTAGCTGGCCCTATCCGAGAGATACAAGGGGTTACAAACGTCATAAGGGCACCCTCTGTAAAATTTAAAATTCAAAATAATTTGGTTGTACAGGTAACGCGTGCAAATGCACGTAATTTTTTTCATCTACCAGCTTTTCAGAAAGGTGCTTTGTCATGTAGGAGAAGAAACCCGTAAAGAAACTCCTCAGCACATATTAAAAAAAAATATATTAGTATATTTATCACAAAAAAAAATATCACTAACTTGAGCGGAAATGGTTGCAGAGCTGGTCATTTACTTGCGTCATTGTCATTTAAGTACTCGTCTATAGTATACTTTTCCTAAAAGTTGAGGTTTTATATGTTTCTTAAACAATTCCACTGCAATGGCAAGTCACGTATTACCTGTAGGGTTTGGATCTTCTAGCTAGATACATGTCTGTGGAATCTCGGCTTAGGACCGTTAAAGACATTAACTGGTGAGATATTTAGTAATGTTCTGATGTAGCAATATATTGCATATCAATAGATAGTGTACCAGATCCGTTCGGGGTTTGTTCGAGAACTTCAGTTGCTAGTTGAGCAAAGGAAAATCTCTCAACAGGCGTGGTGGTTTGCTTGGAGGCAGCCGAGCTCTGACCATAGATTAAAGTATAAAGTCAAAGTCAAAATATTTTATTCATATAGGTATCACTGATACACTTATGCACGTCATTTTTTGGCTTTTTGGAAGGTGCTTTGTCGTGGAGGAGAAGAAAAGCCTAAAGAAACTCCTCAGCACATCTTTTAAAGAATATTACAAAAAAAAGATAATAATACAAAAGTATTTACTATTCTGAGCGGAACTGGTTGCAGAGCTGGTCATTTCCATGCGTCTTTGTCATTTAAATACTCGTCTACACTATAATATCCCTTGCCTAACAATTGTGTCTTTACACGTTTTTTGAAAGTTTCTATTGGCAAGTCACGTATTAATTTTGGGATTTTATTATAGAAATGTATACCAAGCCCTATGAAAGATCGCTGCACTTTACTTAGGCGGAACGAATATATATACTAACGTAGCTCTGACACGCAGTCGGAACTTTGTACATATATGTATCATGTATGTGCCAACGTTTGTAGAACACTTCCATGGCGTGGTTGAGGTCGGGGCGTAACGTCACCGTGTGACGTGTAGTGTCACGTGGTGTCGCCACACTCGTTAGAGCCAAATGTAAAAATATCTTGGTAATTATTCGATGTTTCTGTTTTCCCAAAGGTCGGCTGGCAGACAATGCTTCTAGCATTAAGCTCACCTTTTGTACCATTTTTAAAAGGTATAATAAAGTTTTAAATAAATAAATTGAAGTGAGCGATAGTCGAGTCGTATTCTAAACTGAATGTCTTATTTGAGCTACATACAGTATCAAAATTCTATAATAAATGAAACAAAAATCTTCATACACTTTAGCAATTTATCACTTTAATATGTCCTCATGGACGTCAGCCAGATTGTAACACTTTTTTAATCAACCCTGCTTTTTTTATTCAACTATTCGACTTAAAAAATAATTAAATAATCATTTCACTTAATTAAGTACTACTTTAAAGTCATTACAAACGTTTCAAGTAAGAGCTGTAAACGGAGAGCAAAAATAGTAGCATAAATATTAAATTAAAACAGAATCTAATCAAGCATTTAGTAGAAAATATCTACCAAAAGGCTTGCACGGCATTCATTTAAAGTTTACCTGGCAATACCGGTGACCGCCAGTCAGTCTGACGGGAGTCTGACCGAGGTTGCGCTGCGCTTGCGCACGCTTACATTGCAGCGGAATAATTTCTAAAACTAAAACACTTCTCAAATCCGCATCTCAGTGTCACAAACATAAACTTCACTTACAAACCGTGACGAGCAAAGTGTTTCCAAGTGTACGAAGTGTTTTAAATGTGATTACGTTTATAGTGACACTTGTCTCTATGTAAAGTGCCTGCAATACATATTTTTTGTTTCTCCGTCCGAGTGTAACAACCGTATTCGAAATCAAGAAATGGGTTTATAATTGGCCTAAATCAAAGGCTGTGATGGTAAGCTATACTTTAAAGGAACCTCTCGATATAGTTTCGACGCCTTAGCGAGTATCGTTGATATTGGCTGAGGCAATAACAACGTGACCTGACTTTTTTTTTACTTTTAAGTGTTGTGCAGCTTTCAAACAGCCTGTTAATATCTGATATACGACCACGTAAGATATAAAGATATTGGGCGTAGAATTGATAGCAATATCTGAGAATCAGCGGAGTAGAAAGTTGTTTGGAATGTAATAAACAAGGCATCTTGAAATAATTTGATATTAAACGTTGCTTCGCCAATCAAGGTATGAAATCACCGTCGTTAAAAAATAACGAGTTGGACCAAAGTTATGGTATTTATTGATGGGAGTTTGTTTGTAGAGCATAAGACATCAACGAGCTCGAGCTCGCACGCACACAAGCGAACTTCAGTTTGTATGTGTGAGTTGATAGTACTGTAGTATTGATCTATTGATGAATTTATACAGGATTTGGGGTTTACAGGTACTGTATTATCTATTCTATGGTTTTACTATACCTAAATTCATTTTATGTTTGACTTTTTTTTTAATAGGTTTTATGTTATAGTGTAGGTAAACTTATTTGACTAGGTAGGTATTCAACGAATGCGATTAGGTATCCTATAAAACAAAGCAAAATACTCGTAAATAAAAAACTCGTATAGGTATATAGGTACATTTTAAATTACCTGTATTGTTTTAAAATAAAAAAGACGTAAAAAATTATCATAAAGATTTGAAAAAACATGTAGAGCTCCTCTCTAATGGTTACAGATGAATCTATTGGTACAGGTAAATCTATGAAGCTTCTAACTCTAAAGTAATTAAATACCTATTTCTGTATACATATGCATACATCCAGTGGCCCGGAAGTAGGGGTACAAATCAGATTTTTTTGGTCCAGGGGGAAAAGTTTGTTAGTATGTATGGATGATTTTTACTCTTCCATCCAAAAAACTAGTTAATAGATTTTCATGAAGTTAACAGACGTGAGGTAGCGCTTATGGACTACTTTTATAGATTAATTAGAGGTGATATTAGTAATCCCACAGTGCTAGAATTGATATCGCTGAACGTTCCTGAAATACGCAAAAGAGCTCGGACATATAAGCTATTCAGGGTTCGTTATAGATTGGTCTTGGTCCGCGAGTCACCGTTGGCACACGCGCTGACCTTGCTTAATGGTGTTCTGGCCTGGGACTTGGATCTAGACTTCTTTGCATCCACGCCTGCTGTATTTCGCAGAGCTGCCAGTAGATATATTCAATCAATTGTCTCTGTATAAACGTATTAGATTTTGTCTGTAATGTTTATATAGAAATGTAAAGTAAAGTAAATAAATAAATAAATAAATAAATAAATAAATAAATAAACATAAATGTATAAGGTGCCTTCTTGGAAAATGTGGGCAAAGCTGCGGGATGAATGCTAGTACGCACGTAACTACATACTTTAAAAATTAAATAACTTTAACATAGGTACCAAAGCTTTAAAAACACATACCATAATACATTTATACCTGTCCCATCTTATAATAATATTCTGACATAATTAGGTATCTTCTTTTAGTACGAGTTAGCTAATTGAAGTAATAAATTATCGAGAGTAAATTAAAAGAAAATAGGTAGGATCATAGCTACACCAACTGAGTATTTACTCCCCCATAATACCTATCTAAATACCGCTGTTTATAGTCATTTCGACCAATAAAATCATGCTATTTTACATAATCGTTACATAGCAACTGGTTCATTAATGGTTATGTATTCATAAGTTGACGTGTCACCAGCCAGATTCTGTTAAAAAAAGTAATAAAGAAACCATTGAGAACTACTACAGAAACAGCTATTCTAAGATATTTTATTATATTATTATATATTAAAATGCAAAAACCTGTATGTAATGTATTTAAAACACGAGAATTTAATTATAAAATGATGGAAAGTACTCGAAAGTATGGTAACAACTTCATTACTTAATAGATGTTAAATAATACTTAATACTAACTTATGGATCACATACTCTATTTTATAATCTAACATTTTAACAAAAAAATGACCGACTTTAAATGAAGTACATCCAATAAAAAAAGAATCATCGAAATCGGTTGGCGCGATATTGAGTTATTCGTCCATTTATCGCGCACATACTTAATGCTTTAAGACTTATATGCTTTTGACATGGATGCCATTGTCAGATCTCGCTGAAATTTCTGTGGTCCCACCACACGACAAGCACCAGCTTTCGATTAAAAAAATAATCATCCAAATCGGTTCACCCCGTCCAAAGTTCTGAGATAACAAACATAAAAAAAATACAGTCCAATTGAGAACCTCCTCCTTTTTTTGAAGTCGGTTAAAAAGATGGAAAGTATCTTAAGTTATAATAGTAAAATTCAAACCAGAATATTGTAAAAGAGAATTTAACATTAGATATGAACTGTGTGGCGGCAATAGTTACTGACGTGGCCGCACTGACCGGTCGTAAAACTACAGAATAATTAAATATCGAATCGCCTATAAAATACTTTAAACGGCCAAATAGATCTAGTGATTGGTTCCAAACAAGCACCTGACGGAATTAAAAGAGTTCCGTACACAGTGGTTTTAAGTTTTTTTTATATTAGAATTAATACTTAAATAAGTAATTAAATTAAAATTTGAAAAGCTTCGACAGTTTATTTACATAGCTAAAAACACTCGATGAAGTCTCCTTTTAGACAAAAAAAACTAGATCAAAATCGGTTCATCCGTTTGGGAGCTACAATGACACAGAGAGACATATAATATATGTACACAGATACAGAGACACAACAAACTTATAACACCCCTGTTTTTTCGTCGGAGGTTAAAATTTTTTTGCATCATAATTACATCATACCTCGTTTGATGTCGTACCTCAGTTCTGGGTTCTGGGGCTCATTCTCGATATTCCCTTGGTACCGTGAAAGAGCAAGTATACCTACACTACATATTATTAACGTTCTTGGTTGGCAAGGCAAAGGTGGCGCCCTCTGTATTACGAATGTCTGTACAATTAAAATTAAAAATATTTTTTAAAATAATATTTAAATATAATAAATCGATTACTTTGAAAAATACGCATATAATTCTTGACAAAAAATAACTAGCTTCAAATTAAAATGTAACTACATGGCAAGAATCAGCTTTCGAGTATAAAAAGAATCATCAAAATCGGTACAACCAGTAAAAAGTTATGGGGTAAACACACATTAAATAAATTTTGAAAAAAAATAACCGACTTCAAAATTAGGGATAACTAAAAAAGTACTCGTCAAATATCGTTCAAATTTAATTGGGACTACATGAAAAGCATCAGCTTTCTATTATAAAAAGAATCATCAAAATCGGTTCACCCAGTTGAAAGTTCTGAGGTAATAAACATAAAAATACAGTCGAATTGAATACTTCTTCCTTTTTTGAAGTCGGTTAACTAGACAACTGACCTACGTAACCCAAAAAAGTCCTAAGCATTGATTCGAATTAGGGAATGCGTATTGAATATCGTTGTTTGACGTTAACATGATCATGAATTACGTTAAGTATGCTCTCATCTGTGTAACAGGTAGCAGGAGATTTGTTTTTATTGGGCGCCCATGGAGCTCGTCAGATACGGATTGCGACTTCTAGCCCGCGGCGCGGCGGCGGCGTGCCGCCTACTTAGCGACCAAAGAGCTCTTATAGCTGCAAATCGCTGCTTTTTAGGGTTTCTTACATCCTACGAATTTAAGATATTACTAAGTACTAATACCATATATCATATGATATTACTACTAATACCTAGCAGTGATAGCCTAGTGGTTAGAACGTTGGTCTCCCGAACCAAGGGGCCTGAGTTCAAATCCTGGCACGCACCTCTAATTTTCAAATATTATGTGCGTATTAAAAGTTATTTATCAGTGACTTCCGACCGGCGGCTGTTAAAAATCAATCTATCTGTTACACTCAATCTCTATGTACCAGTAAACACTGGATAGAATTAGTATGAATGAAAGCTACCTAATTAAAACCGTTTGAATATTGGTTTCCTCAACCAACCGCCTTGGCTACAATCTTCTACCCAAGTCAGACTATGTCAAATGGTCCATTTGTACTTTACACCATGATTGAAAACCTGAGTCTACCAGCGGATCGTTTTCTTATAAACAAGGAGTGAAGATATGGTACCAAAAGGATTTAAATGAATATTGTAGTTAGCTGAAAATCATACATTACAGATTACAATTAATGAAAATGTATTCTATTGTTTATGAATAACATTAATAAATATTTATAAATAACAATAATTGATTAACTTAAAATCAATCACTAAGCATTTACTGCATGTAAATTTGTTTAGCGCTGAACAAAACAAGGCGAACAAAACATATTCGCTTACTACACACGACATTGAGCTTTGAGGAATTTTATAATTGCCGGGCGTGCGCAATTGGCCCCGAGCCAATACAAATGATACTTACATACAAATGGCTGATACATTCTAAGGATGGCTATTGCATGCCATTATAATACTTCATTTCACAGTGGGTCTAAGCTTTGATGTCTAGATACGGAGAGGCGTACGATTACTTAAGTAAACATTAGTTAGGTGCTCACACAACTGAACAATCTAGTCTCTTTAGCTTTAAGCTTTTATAGTTGAGTAATGATGGGTGCCAATATTCTTTTTTACCCGATTGCTAGGAAGGGCTATTTTTGTCGCGCGTATCTTGTATGTATGTGTGCATGTAATATTCTTTATTACCTCGTATCTTCCAAACCGCTAAACGGATTTATATAATTAAGTTATCGTTAAGATATGGTGAGTGTAAGAAGCCATTGTTTGAAGTATTAAAAAATAAAAATAAATCGAATAACGCATGGGTATCAAATTAAAGAGCTCACCATAAGGATTTCAAAAAGATATATCGTGATGGTCATTGGTCACAAATGCGTGCCAAGAAAGGGAAAAGAAGAAAGAAAGAAAATCTGGTTCTCACTCAAAATGACGAGACTAAATGACTATTAATTCTAACGTGAATTTTGGTACGTACCAAGCTGACCGGTTTTTTTTCACCTCTTACGACACTCTATTTTACTATTTAAAAAATAATTAAAAATAAACTATTAGTTTATTTTTATGTAGTCGTACTCGTACATCTACATAGTTTGAATTATTTGAGTAAAGGAATAAACCGATTTGTATTGTGTCGTTATTGTATTTGCAAAATACAAAGTTAATAAAAAAGTAGCTTTAAAAGAAATAATATATAAACAACATTTAGATACATAGATTACAGTTTATAATTACAAATTCGCCTGCTTGTTGGCTGGAGAGCGTTTTATGTATAAAATATGATGGTCTTACTTTCAGCGTTCCGGTAATAAATCACTAGTACATTTTATAAACGCAGTTTGAAAATCGTTTAAAGGGTTTAATTTATGAGGAGCAAAATGCAAATACTGGATAATGCGTAGGTGCTCACTGCTCTGTGAAGAAACCGTAAATACCTACTAATTTCATTTGATTGAAGCCACGCACGCCAGTTCTCGTGCGAGTAATGAGGCTACGCAACGTGCTTAGATTCTGAATTCCTGCACATCTGGCTACCGTTTAAATGGAATAGCTTCAGGCCAGTAAGGCCTTCAAATTACAGGGAGTTGACGAAATTTGTAAATAATATGGCAACGGAGCCGAAACTTCACATCGTTTTTATGCGGAATTAGAATATTAGTTAAATACAGGGACATACACCACATTTTTATGTTCCTATCATTAGATACTAAATAAATAATTGTTTTCATTATTTAAACAATAAGTTATAATTTATGATGGTAGGTATATAAATAATTATACTTATTTCCTCAAGAATGCTAACTACGAACTCGTGTATTTCCTATTTTATATAATTTTCAATTTCTTTATGTATTTTTAAAAATCTGTGTGATCTCCCGTTTATGTGTAGGTATGTGTAGTCAGATTGAATAAATAAGTTAAAGTTAAGTTTTTCACTTTAGCCTTCAACTTTAACTGCGTATAATTTACTTTTATTAGGACTGTCTTGTATCTTTTAGAGAGATAACTGTTTGCATTACTTTTATGCTAATATGTATTAGTTTATACTGGTTTTAACTTGTATTTACATGGTTTTATAACGCATCAACATAGGGTATACCTATTATTCGTATATTAACAAGTAATATATTAACAAACCTTTACAACAGAATAGTTGCAATAACTTGAGTACTTTATTTACGATTATTGCCATTATAAATCATTCTGTGTTAATTGTTACAATGCAAAGTCTGCTTATAGCTACAACTTATAAGTTGGATATGCTCATTATTATACCAAAACCTGTTAGTACTTAGTTATACAGATAACTAATAACGCTACTATCTCACGTTTATTGTACGAAGACACTAATCTCTCTCGATGATTTGTTTTCTTTTGTACGCCACCTGACTGATTCATACGATCCAATGGAATTTCTATTCAAAGTTTATTGGCGTGCGGTTCAAATGAGCTTCAAAATTAGTATTAAGTATGTCAGATTATGATGCTAGGTAATTTAGTAGGCAAGTGAACTTCCGCGAGTTACGTCAACTGCGCGTTGTCAACACAAAGAGTCGTAACAATTATAATAACTGCTAAACTTAATATAGGTGCGCCGCGTACGCGGAGAGGCGTACACAATTTTATGGTTTTCTGAAGGTAAGTTCAACTGGGAGCGCTAAAACTTTCGTTACAGCACAGAAGAATAATATTATAGTACATACAGCTAATAATAGTAGTTACAAATAATATTAGTTACAGCTAAAATGACGCACTCATGTCACACACTAGGATTCCCTGGGCCGTGGGTGCCATGAACAACACACAAAGACAAGGACACACACATCCAAACCGAGAACTCCAAGAATCGAACCTAGGACCCTTAAAACGGCAAACCGACGTGGTCTATAACCATTGCGCCATACGGGTCGTCATAATAAATAAGTGAACGAGAATTCTAATGCAAATTGAGATAACACGTTGTCTACTAATATAAGGACGCGAGGTAGATACTAATTTGTTGCCGTTTTAGGTAACTGCTCCAGTCGGCTCAATCTCTCGTGATAAATGTGGAAGGCGGCTTTAGAGGATGCCGGGAACTTCGTTAGCGCGATGTAGAGCTCATTAGTTCGCGAGATGGCCTCTGGTTATCTCGTTCAGCGCAAAATCCTTAGCTGCTCCCACCACACATTATACTTGCTAATAATATTTATACAACTTCTCATCTTTGTTCGTAATTATTCGAGTAAATTAAATCCACAATGCCTCGCTGTTAGCGGCTGTCACGTCGCCGTCGCTGTCTTCATATGGCAACTGCAACCATTCTCAGATTTAAACGTACAGACGAATATTAAAATGACATCGCCTTTAAGTGCATGATGTATCCTTTCATAAGGTCCTTTCAACCTTTACGAGGCAGGTTTATAGTAGTTCTAATGACGGTAATAATATTATTTCCATGAATACTACCAGCCTACATGTCAATTTCGACGGAACTTCAAACAGTTCAGCAAGCAAGCGAAATCGATTTGATTTATATCCGCCATAATTGTTATTTTCCCATTGATTTTTCATCTTTTTATTAGATTACTTGACATCTTTATCTGTCTATCATCAATAAGGTATGATACTTAATTGATATTAAACTAGACGATGTTGATGAATAATTTAACTACCGACTTCAAAAAAAACCTTCTGTATTCAATTCGACTGTATTTTTTTTATGTTTGTTACCTAATAACTTTTGACTGGGTAAACTTATTTCGATGATTTTTTAATCGAAAGCTGGTGCTTGTCATGTAGTCCCACTTAAATTTGAGCGAGATCTGATGAGTAGTTTTTGAGTTATCCCTAATTTTGAAGTCAGTTATTTTTTGTCAAGAATTATTCCATTCGAATTACGTAAATCGTAAGTGCGATTATTGAGTCAATTATGATTTTTCTTCTAATATTTTTCTTTTAATTTAATTCTCACTGTAATCCTAAGTCTATGTCTACAGTTTAGACTCTAGATCTCTACAGTCTAGACTCTAAATCTAGACATACTCGTCCCCGCGTAGCTTCTAGCCGTGCCATAATACATACGAGGCGGTACAACCCGTAACCTATTAAATTGCGACCACGCCGGCTAATCATAGTTCTTGTTTCGGTTCCTGCCGTTTATGGAGGATTAGTTTTTGCTTCACATAATTAATCTGAAGCTGCTGAGTTGATTCTACGAGGCTCAGTCATAGCTACCTGGAACGTGCCTTTACATCTCAAAATAATATGAATTAAAAGATAACGTTTGTATATCTATGAAGTATGATGTACCTGCAGGTATCATATAGGTACACCAGCAGATTTGCTGTACCAAACATTCTACATAAAAATTCTAAAAACTCTCGGCGTACTATGTCTCATCTAGACTGGCGAATGACGTGGGAGTAGGTTCACCAAGCAATACATATTTAAATAGATATAATCGCTTTACCCTAAGTAATATTAATACACGCGCCAAGACACCCAGTATGTGATATGGAGATCGTTCTGGGAAGTCGGTCGAGTAATCGAGTTCTGTACTGGGAACTATTGGATCGGGTTTAAATGATTTATCGAACAAACACACGAAGAAATAGTAACAGAAAACGTACAAAAGGTGTGTCTTACCTTATTTACACTCTATGAAGGTTAATAGTAGATATGAAATCTATTTATAATATTTCTGTTTTATCAGTTAACAAAACTCGTCGTCTGTTGTTACCAGGAAAGAGTGGACAATTGAATAACAAACGAGGCTTTAGCCAACTATCCACTTGAAGCTGCAAAGGCCGATATGGCCAACAAACATTCATCCATTCTTAAACGAAAAGGCTATAGCAAACATTGTAATCGCTGGGCTTTACCCATTTTAATCTCAACGAATCTCATATATGTTAGTAGCATTTTACTTCCCTGGCTAACTAGTGCTCGCCTAAAATCGAGACCGAGAAAATTAAATGTTTTCTGCGCATTTCGGTCGTAGTTGGAGAGGAAGAAATAATTCAGGCCCCGCTTCCTTAATGACGGCAATGCATCGGTGATCCGTCGGTAGCTCGTCTGCTCATTTGGCGAAATATAAATATGAAAATATGATAATATCCTCCACAGCAAATATTTATAATTTGTTTCAAATGTTTAAATGCAAGTGATATCATTTAAGTTTTAAAAACCTTCGATTGCTCTCTGTATGTATTCATAAATTGTTTTTACTAAGCACTTGATATTTAGATAATTGGCAGTTAGTGAGTAAATTTTGTGATAATTATATTGGGCTTTAATTTTCTAAAATAAAATAAACATGTTATTGTATACGCGAGTCTTCCATGAATGCTCATTGGGATTTTAATGAATTAACATTAAGGATGCATAATAATAAAAATGCATTTTTATGGACACTCTGTCAACCCACATTTGCGCTGAATATTTACGAGTAAATATTAAGGTAACAATAATTATGCATTTATAAATTTCGTCCCTACCATTAACTTATTTTAATGGACGCGGTTTCTTTGAGTTGTAATCGTGGGTTTTATAAGGCCATTTTTTTATGTAGTTTTGATAGTTAAGAATTGTTCTTAACATCAAAGTGTATAATATAATTCTAGTTACAGCTATTATTGAGATAAAGATTAAACCAATCCAGTTGCTTAGACTTCTTTATATATTAAAAGACTAAGACAAGCGAGGAAGCATGAGTAATTACAGCATAACAGATGTGTCAAAGAGATATACCTATAACCAATAAATATTTAAGTAATATTATAATAGTCGACCCAAATTAAACCTTCAACAAGGTTTGACGAGCCGACCAATGGATGGCAAGTGTCACCAGCATGTCACCATTCACCAGACTGTAGCCTGTCACCATCACGGGCAATGGGCATGCCTAGCAACCCCGGAGTCATTACATGTAAAACCATCTTTATGACGTCGCTACAAAGTTTAATTTTAATTGCCCTGTCGAGTGCAATGAAACATCCTACTTTCCGCAAAATTGCACATTAAACCCATGCTCGGTGTTAATATATTAGTGATCTGAAATAGTTCCTCTCATGGGTCGTACAAAATTGATTACTATTTTACTGACTCTGAATGGCCATCAAAATGATTATGATATTATGGCGTTGACTGAATTCCCTCGTGGGCTGCCAATAATTGTAGGCGATTATTACTGAGTTAACTGATGTAGGCACTTATATGGTTTCCTCTCATGGATACACCAAAATGTAGGCTGATGGTTTACCTATTATGTAGGTTTCTGAATTTTCTCAACTGGGTGTGGTCGATGGCTTCTTGACAAACAAGATGTCGGCCTCACCTTTCTTACTGAATATACTTGAAACTGATAGCATGGGCCACCAGACGAGCTCGGCTGGATCGCAGGTCGCAGGGCTTTTCAATAAAATATTGAGAACTGAATTATCACTTTATATTTTCTGAACTTTACATTAAGTAATTATTTTAGACTGATACTGAGAGAACACTTCCGTTCGGTTCGGCGGTTGCCGGTGCAGAGAGAGACTACAGAGTAATGACATCTTACAACATTTTAACATAGATTAATACTGATTCGTACTGACTTGGTTACAGATTAATAATTTATTTTAAAGATAATGAATACACGTGAATTTGCGTGAACATTCCTGCCACCGGGCGGGATGGAAAATCCTGATAGGAAATTTACATTGAACTGAAGGTATTTTTCATGAAAATTGAACATTAAAAACAATTGAAAACTGATACACATTATTTAAATGAAGTTGAATACAATAGCAATATAAGTTACTGAAATTTCAAAACATAAGTACATTTTATGAAGTTACAATATACCTTCTGAAACTGAAATGACTATCTCTTTATCATACTGATAACATAACAATGAACAGCTTCTTATGAGCCGTAATAATATTAAATAGAACTGAAATATTATGAAAAACTGATACATACAAACTGACCTTAAGATAATCTTAACTAAGCTTAATGAATAATGATTTTACACATTGAAAACAAACTTAACTTAAACTTAATAATTAAACTTATTACTACTGAACCCTTAATTAATTATTTGATTCTGAGACAATATTTGGGTTCTCCAAACAATCTGATACAGGTAATTTACATAATTTTACAACTGGTCTGACTAATTCTCCAAACTGAGTTTTTAATTTTACAGATCTGATAACTGAGTCCCTACCTGGGTACAATTCTATGACTCTACCTCGCCTCCACTGTAAAGGCGGTGCGTTATCATCTATTATTAAAACTAGGTCATTAAGTTTAATATTATCTGACTGATTATACCATTTATTTCTGACTTGTAATGAAGTTAAATATTCTAAATGCCATCTAGACCAAATATTTTGATACATTTTCTGAATAGTCTGAAATCTAGACAGACGAGACATCTTAGTGTCTTTCCAATGTGTCTCTGGTAGGGCTACTAAAGGCTGACCAATTAAAAAATGACCCGCGGTAAGTATTTCTAAATCGCTAGGATCTTCCGACATTGCAACAAGTGGTCTAGAGTTCATGATGGCTTCAACCTTCGTGAACATGGTTGTGAGCTCCTCATATGTGAGAATGGTTTCACCTACCTCTCGTCTGAGTAGATTCTTAGCGCTCTTGACAGCTGCTTCGAATAACCCACCCATATGGGGTGATGCTGGCGGGTTGAACTGCCAGTTGATGTTCTGACGTCTGAATTCCTCCTTGAGGACGAGCTCATTATGTAATAGAAAATTATTTACCTCTTTTAAGTAGTTGTTGGCACCAACAAAGTTAGTACCTCGATCTGACCTGATGAGTGTAGGCAGGCCTCGCCTGCACACGAAGCGCGTGAATGCCGCAATGAAGCCTTCGACTGATAAACTCGATACAACCTCTAGATGTACCGCTTTCGTTGCTAAACACACAAAAACACATAGATAAGCTTTACATGATTTAGCATTTCTGAGTAAACTTGTTTTGACTGAATATGGGCCTGCAAAGTCTGTTGCAGTCCTGGCGAATGGTCTCGCAGCCGTGACACGGTCGGCTGGCAGATCCGCCATGAATGGGGGCTGAATGGAGGGTCTGAACCTGAAACATGTGATACATTTTCTGACAACATGAGATACCTGTCTCCTTACTGATGTGATCCAATATTCTCTTCTTAGAATAGCTATTAATGCATTCGTTGCTGCATGACAATGACTTCTGTGATAATAGTCAATTAATAACTGAACAAATTTGGTATCCTTTGGTAATAAATATGGATGTCTTGAACCATATCTGAGCTCAGAGTGTTTTATCCTTCCTCCGACTCTGATTAATCCTTCTTCATCAAGGAATATACTTAATTTCTGAAGTGATGTACATACTGATTTTCCTTTGTTTAATGAAATTAATTCTGAACTGAATGAAATAGATTGGATTTTTCTTACCCAATATTTTGTAGCATTGCGTGTCTCTTCTAATGATAAAATCTTATTTTCATTTCTGTCCTTCTTGGACAACTGAAGGTTTCTGACATACCTTAATACATATGCTGTAACATTGATGAGTTTAGTAATTGAGCTTACGCGTTCTAATAATGATAAGTCCCATGGTTGGACTGGTGTGATGATATGAATATGCTTCTTGAATCCAGGCATATCCTTCTGCATACTGATTACTGACTGAGGCCAATTTTCTTCTGAGTTACTGAGCCAATGTGGACTCCACCACATATCTGTGTGTAGTAATTGTCTGGCTGAAAATCCTCTCGATGCTATATCTGCTGGATTGAGTTCTGATTGAATGTGACGCCATTTAATAGCTCTTTCTGAATTCTGAATATATTGTACTCTGTTACATTCAAAGGTTTGAAGTAAATGTGGCTTAGATTTTATCCATGTAAGAGCAATTGTACTATCTGACCAAGCATTGATTGAATCCATACTGATTGAAGGTTCAAACGATTGAGCAACATGATTTAATAACTGACATGTTAAATGAGCTGCACTGAGTTCAAGTTTAGGTATAGTCCGGCATGTCTTCTTCGGGGCTACACGTGATTTCGCCATTATTAATCTGATTAAAACATTACCTGATGAGTCTTCTGATCGTAGGTATATACAGCTGGCATATCCTTTTTCTGAGGCATCTCCAAAGCCATGTAGTGAATATGATGTGGCTTGAGGCATGGTTATACATCTTGGTATTTGAAGCTGAGATAGATACTTGAGATCATTAATTAATTCATCCCATTCCTTTATGACGGGGACTGATACTGGTTCATCCCAATTTAAACCATCAACAAATAATGATTGTAATAATACCTTGAATCTGAAGATGACTGGTGTGCAGTATCCGCATGGATCATACAGTCTTGCAATTGTACTGAGTATGTTGCGCTTTGTTACCGCTTGGCCTGAAGGAATATTTATTTTGTATGAAAGTATATCTGATAATGGATCCCATTGTATTCCTAATACTTTGATAAATGTTTTATCATCATTATCAAACTGACGTGGTTGTTCACAGTGATCTCCTGGGAGGTCTTGCAATAATTTTTCTGAATTAGATGACCATTTTCTGAGTTCATAGCCTGCGCTTCGCATGAGTTCTATGAGTTCTGACTTGAGTTCTTGTGCTGAAGCAAGTGACTCACTCCCTGTGAGTATATCATCCACAAATATATTTCTTCTGATAATGTCTGATGCTCTTGAGTTGGGGTGTGTGACTTCCCAATCGTCAGCTAATTTTAATAGCGTTCTGATAGATATAAAAGGACTTGAACGTAATCCATATGTGTTAGTATTTAACTCATATACCTGAACTGGTTCTGATGGACTCCTTCTCCAATAAATTAACTGATACTTTCTATCTTCTGGATGTATCCAGGTCATTCTGAACATCATTTTTATATCTGTGGTGAATACAATCTGATGATATCTGAAGTTTAATAATATTTGTGTGATGTCATTCTGAAGTGGGGCGCCTGAATGTAAGCACTGATTTAATGATACGCCGTTTGATGTTTTTGAACTTCCATCAAAGACTACTCTGAGTTTGTCTGAATCCTTCTTAAATATGCCGTGATGAGCAATGAAATAGTGTTCTGAATCTAGTCTGAAGTCTGACTTGGTCATATGACCCATTTGTTCATATTCATCCATGAATTGTATATATTTCTGAGCAAATAATGGATTTCTTCCCATTTTGCGTTCGAGCGCCTTGAAACGGTGAAGAGCAATTTCTCTTGAATCACCCAATGCCGGTCGTTCTGATAGGAGTGGTAATCGTACCATATATTTACCATCTGGTGTTCTTACCGTGGTTGACTGATATAATTCCTCACATTCTTTGTGGTCTGGATGCTCAACCTTCTCCATAGGTGGCTCCTCTGATTTCCAAAATTTCTGAACTGCCTCTTCTAGGCGGGTGACTTGAACACCATAATACTGAACTGAAGTAGGTACTTTACCAATGTTTGATGTAGTCTGATTCTTCCTGGACTGATGAGTAGAACTGGACTCGTTCTGATGAATAGCCACTGGTCCCATGATGACGTGGCCAAAGCATGTGCCATATGCAGCAGCTCCTGAAGGTAAAGATATTTTTGTACCATCAAATACATAATTGAGAATATCTGTTCCTAATATTAATTCTATTTCTTGATTATTTCTACGAGGATTATCTGCTAACTGAATATTATTATACTGACATGACCGTGAATCCTTCTGATTGATCTGATATGAAGACAACTCCGTTGTGAGTGTATACACAATAATTGCATTAGTACTGATGATCGGCAATGGCTTATTGATAGGTCTGATGACTATTTTAGTCGTTTGATTAGGCTGTCTGACTGATTGGTTACCAATACCATATATTTTACATGAATTAGACTGTCGATACAAATTTAATTTACTGACTAATGAATCCTTAATTATTGAAACACTTGCTCCGGTGTCTAATAAGGCTCTGATCTGAATATATTTACCTTGATTATTTTTGATACTGATGTGGGCTGTGGGGCACAGTCCCCCTGTTATGCCGCTAGTATCGACAGTCGCCGCATCTCATTCTGAACGTGTGGGTGAGGTTCGCTTGCCAAACCGTAACTCCTCATACATGGCGTTGGCTAAACGCACCCGCTGGCCTGTTTGTCTAGGCCTTGTCTGATGAAACTGAGTTGGTGAACCACTAACCCTAGGTGATGTGGCTCGGGTCTGATTTTCCTGACTGGTTGACTGATCGGTGCCAGTAGGCCTCCGTGACTGATGTGACCGGTCCTGATTGCTACCGGTTGTTGCCTGAGCCCTTTTCTGAGAGTCTTGGAAACACAGTAAGGTGTTGTGTGTTTCCGTGTTGCAATATTTGCACCAACCCTTGTATGCACAGGTCTTCCCCGGGTGTGACCGGAGGCATAGCTCACATAGTTGTTCCTTGGCTGCCCATACCCTGCGGTTATATGGGTGCAGCTCGAGGAACTCCCTACACTTGTACAAAGTGTGGTCTGAATTACAAAAGGTACATGTTACCTGATAATTTCCTGTCTTGTACTGAGTCGGCTGATACTGAGTGGACTGACGCGGAGCGGACTGATGCGGGGTGGACTGATGCTGGCTGGTCGAGGCCATTGGGCGCTGCCGTGGACTCCTCGGCCTTGGTCGTCTGACTGGTTCTGAAGCACGGTGCGATGACTGACTGGACACCGTTGACTGAAGCCTGCACTGCTCGTCCAGCAGCTGCATCAGCTGATCGAAGGTGGGCAGGCCATCCTGCGCCTTGCCGTACCGCTCCTCGAACGTCTGACGCAACCTAAATGGTAATTTCTTTAGTACAATAAATACTAACAGATAAGACCACTGAATAACGGGCAATGCTAACATAGTGAGGGCCTGAACACTTTCCCTCAGTGGATCGTACAGATCCCTCCTGAGGTCTGACGTTGGTGTAATCACGGGTAAACTGAGTATGCGCTCCAGATATGTATCTGTGAGCGCCCGCGAATTATCATACCTGGCTTTGAGCAATTGCCAGGCACCCTGATAGTTACTACCATCCATAGGCAGGTGACCAACTACCATCAACGCCTCACCACGGAGGGAGGTTCGGAGGTAGTAATGCTTTTCTGATTCTGATAGTGTTGGCTGGCTGTCTACCAGCGACTGAAATAGATCTCTAAAACTGAGCCATTCTAGGCTATTTCCACTGAACTCCGGTAATTTTATAGCCGGCAGCTGGACCTTCAGCTGGTCTGATGGAGGTGCACGCGTCGGTGAGGCTGGTCTTACCATTAACTCCTCTAATTTAAGCGACATTGCACTTACCTCGCTAAACTGATTTCTGATGGTCTCCAGGTCCGCTGCATGCTCGGGCTCGTCGAACTCCGCCTTGCTGGTTATAATTACCTCATATGTTTCCAGCATCTGAGGAAAATATGTACTGAAGTGCCGCTGGGCGGCCGTAGTTACGGAGGTCGATTTACCATCCTGAACTGATTTAAATGCGTTTGTTAAGATCGCGTAACGAGACTGAAATTGGGCCTTGGCCTTTAGTACTCCCTTTGATGACATTGTGTTACTGATTTTAATGTATTACTTTCCAAGAGTTAACTGATTATTACAAATGCAAAATGACTTAACTTACTGAGTTAACTAACTGATCTAATACAAACAAAATTGCTTATTATGCAACAAAACTGACTATTTATCTTAATTACACTTAATTACACAATGTACTAAACTGAACACGCTATACGTACACGATGAATGACTGATTTAATGAAATTATATTGTTAACTACGTATTACGTAAAACTGATTCTATTCACTTCACTGATTTTACTGCGTCGTCGCTTTAAGCCGGGCGCCGGCCGTGTGCCGGTGTGACCGCTCCGTCCTTGAAGGGGCGCCGCTTGCGCTGCGCTGCGATGTGATGTTGCCGAACACGTCGATAATTTAATAATCTTGACTGACGATTTGACTGACGTGATTGTAACTGGATCGTGCTAGTTCTTTCCCATCATGGGACCACCAATTTTGTTAATATATTAGTGATCTGAAATAGTTCCTCTCATGGGTCGTACAAAATTGATTACTATTTTACTGACTCTGAATGGCCATCAAAATGATTATGATATTATGGCGTTGACTGAATTCCCTCGTGGGCTGCCAATAATTGTAGGCGATTATTACTGAGTTAACTGATGTAGGCACTTATATGGTTTCCTCTCATGGATACACCAAAATGTAGGCTGATGGTTTACCTATTATGTAAGGTAAACGCGCCTATTACCGCCAGTTTAAGCCGACTTTGTATGAACTTCAGAAAATTAGATATATGCTGTTATGCTAGAAAAGGTGTTTTAATTTATTCTTTAACATGATTAAATATCCTATGATATTCAGTACGTAAATTCAGTATTAAATCACACAATATTCAATAAATAATAATTGAATCTAAAATAGCGATTGCTTCTATTACCGACGCATGGATGATGTTTGTTTCTAATACCGTTTTTATGTTTCTATTACCGACCACTAAACTATAAAATTAAAAAGCTGCCTGCCATCAAAAAAGGTATCATGATATTATACCTTTTTGAAATCCTTATGCTGAGCTCTTTAGTTTGATACCCATATTGCATTATTCGATTTATTTTTATTTTTTGATATTTCAAACAGTGACATCTCACAGCCACCATTTTTTTAATGACACTTATTTAAGAATACTTGGGTTATCAAAACGAATCTAACGATATCTTAATTGTATTATTTGGTCCAGCCGTTTGGACGATACGAAGTAATAAAAAATATTACAGACATACATAATATACTTAGATGATCACTTCGGTGATCGGTGGATAGGGCGAGGAGGACCTGTGCCATGGCCGGCGCGCTCCCCGGACCTCACACCGATGGATTTATATTTGTGGGGGGGGGGGGTTTAAAGTGTTGTGTATGCTACGGAGTATTTGAACAGAGATGAATTAAAATTAAGAATAGTGACTGCTTTTGATAAAGTTCGAAGTGAAGTGTTCTTGTGCTAAACCGCGTAAAGGACAATTTGTGCAAACGTGCTGAACTCTGCATCACTCGAGGAGGTGAGCATTTTGGACATCTGTTAAGGCTTGTGTAAATAATAAAAACATGAGAGGTATCAAGGGATACCCGGGTGGAACGAAGTTCCTTTCGATTTAAGTATTGTTTTGTTGTACAGCGCCATCTCTGTAAAACTCTGTGAATCACTTCAAAAAAAGTGTCGTCATTCGTAAGAATCAAAAAGTTTCGTAATTTTCCGTCTAGCCCCCTTTCCCAACGCGCGATAAGGAACTTCGTTCCAAAATCAATACGTAAAACTTCAATCATTGTAAATAAACCCCAATTTAATCATCTATATATATAAAATTGAAAAGAGACACACCACTGATTAAACAAAAAATCTCAGAAACTACCGAACCGATTATGATGAAATTTGGCAGGGAGATAGATTATGCTAAGGAGACGTCAGCTAAGAACGGATTTTTAGAAATTCATCCCCTAACTAGCAAAAATAGGGGTCCGAAGTCATTTTCATACAAACCAACTTCGACAGTTTTAGAGTTATAAGTATGAATTTTTTTATGTAAGTTTATGATAATAAACAAAAATTAAATTTAGCACATTTTTTTGGAAAATCATCCCTTAAAGGGTTAATTTAGAGGCCAACAGTCAGTATGCAACTTCGTCATTTTTGAAGTTAAAAACATGAAAATTTACATATTAGCTCAAAATTAGAAACTAAATTTTGAAGTATTACGCTTTTTTGGAAAATCATCCCCTAAAGGGTTAATTAAGGCGTCGCAAGTTAGTATGGGAACTTCGCCAGTTTTGAAGTAAGAAGGGTGAAAATTTGTATTTAAGCCTATATTTAGACACAAAAAATAACTGTATCAGGGTTTTCTCGAAATTCATCCCCTAAAAATAAGGGTTGGTAGTCAACTACATACAAATCAACCTCACCAGTTGTAGAGTTATAAGTATGAATTTTTTTATGTAAGTTTATAGTAATAAACAAAAATTAAGTTTAGCACATTTTTTTGGAAAATCATCCCTTAAAGGGTTAATTTAGAGGACAACAGTCAGTACGCAACTTCGTCATTTTTGAAGTTAAAAACATGAAAATTTACTTATTAGCTCACAATTAGAAACTAAATTTTGAAGTATTACGTTTTTTGGAAAATCATCCCCTAAAGTGTTAATAAGGGCGGCGCAAGTTAGTATGGGAACTTCGTCAGTTTGGAAGTAAGAAGGGTGAAAATTTGTATTTAAGCCTATATTTAGACACAAAAAATTACTGTATCACGGTTTTCTCGAAATTCATCCCCTAAAAATAGGGGTTGGTAGTCAATTACATACAAATCAACCTCACCAGTTTTCGAGGTATAAATATGAAATTTTTAAAGTAAGTTTATAGTAATAAACAAAAATTAAGTTTAAGAATTTTTTTGGAAAATCATCCCTTAAAGGTATAATTTAGAGGACAACAGTCAGTACGCAACTTCGTCAGTTTTGAAGTAAGAAGGGTGAAATTTTGTATATGAGCTTATAGTTACATACAAAAAATAACTGTATCACGGTTTCCTCGAAATTCATTTCCTATGGGGCAAAACTAAGGGGATGTAAATGGATTTAAGAAACTTCGTCATTTTTGAACTCTGAAGTAATGTAAAAATTTAAGCTTTTAATTAGTAACAAAAAATAATTGTTACAGGTTTTCTTGGAAATTCATCCCCTGAGGGTGTTTAACCCAGGGATGTAAGTTTGTACGACGCTTCGTCAATATCGAACTCAGAAATGTGAAAATTAATCAAAAATTAACCTTAACAGGTTTTTAGGAATTTCATCCCCTAGGAGGCAAATAAAAGGTTGCAAGTTTTACAGGAACTTCTTCATTATGAAAATTAATATGTAAGCTTATAGTGAGAAACAAAAACTTTGTATAGTGGATTCTACGGTTGGGAGTGGGAGGGGAGAGGGAAAGGAAGCAGAAAAGAGACCAGGACCGGGAGATGGAGAGGGACAGGAGGCGGAAGAGGGACCGGGAGCGGGAGAGGAAGAGGGACAGGAAACGGGAGAGGGAGAGGGACAGGGAGCGGGAGAGGAACAGGGAGCGGGAGATGGACCGGGAACGGGACATGCAACAGAAGAGGGAGAGGGATAGAGAGCTAGAGAGGGAGAGAGGCAGGAAGCGAACGAGAGACCAGGTGTGGGAGAGGGAGAGGGAAAGGGAGCGGGAGAGGGACCGGTAACGGGGCAGGCAGCGGGAGAGGAAGCGGGAGAGGGAGAGGGACAGGAAGCTATAGAGGGACTATGAGTGGAAGAGGGAGAGAGATAAAAAGAGGGAGATGGATTAATATTGAAATTTTTAACCAATAAATAACACTCCAAAAAAAATTGTTTTTATAATTATTGTTTGTCTGTCTGTCTGTTTGTCTATCCGGCCGTCACATCAAAACCCTTGACAGATTTTGACGGAAATTAGTTAAGTTGTTTCTTATACTTTTGGTCATATTTTAGAAAACTTTTTATCCAGAAAAATCAAAAGTTTTCCCTGGAAACAAGATGAAACATTGTATAGATTATTTTTAAAATATCAACAATTTGCTTTAAATTTGCTTCAAACGTTTCTCCTTTAATTGATGAAATACATGTTTTCGAATTTTTCAATTTTTTCATGAAAAACAACAAAAACAAATAATGTGAATATTGCTTATTTTTCAAAACCCGCTGCGGGAGGAATGATTTGTGATTGTATCGTAGGTTTTACTTTATAAAGTCCTAAATTCAATATAAATTAACCTATTATTAAATTTTCTTCTGTGAGGGGTACAAATATAATTTTATAATAAGCATAATTTCCGCGTGCGAAGCTGCGGGCAACAGCTAGTCTATATATATAAAATTGAAAAGAGACACACCACTGATTAAACAAAAAATCTCAGAAACTACCGAACCGATTATGATGAAATTTGGCAGGGAGATAGATTATGCTAAGGAGACGTCAGCTAAGAACGGATTTTTGGAAATTCATCCCCTAACTAGCAAAAATAGGGGTCCGAAGTCATTTTCATACAAACCAACTTCGTCAGTTTTAGAGTTATAAGTATGAATTTTTTATGTAAGTTTATAGTAATAAACAAAAATTAAGTTTAGCATATTTTTTTGGAAAATCATCCCTTAAAGGGTTAATTTAGAGGACAACAGTCAGTACTCAACTTCGTCATTTTTGAAGTTAAAAACATGAAAATTTACATATTAGCTCAAAATTAGAAACTAAATTTTGAAGTATTACGTTTTTTTGGAAAATCATCCCCTAAAGTGTTAATTAAGGCGGCGCAAGTTGGTATGGGAACTTCATCAGTTTTGAAGTAAGAAGGGTGAAAATTTGTATTTAAGCCTATATTTAGACACAAAAAATAACTGCATCACGGTTTTCTTGAAATTCATCCCCTAAAAATAGGGGTTGGTAGTCAATTACATACAAATCAACCTCACCAGTTTTCGAGGTATAAATATGATTCTTTTTTATTTAAGTTTATAGTAATAAACAAAAATTAAGTTTAACACATTTTTTGGAAAAACATCCCTTAAAGGGTTAATTTAGAGGACAGCAGTCAGTACGCAACTTCGTCATTTTTGAAGTTAAAATCATGAAAATTTACATATTAGCTCAAAAATAGAAACTAAATTTTGAAGTATGACGTTTTTTTGGAAAGTCATCCCCTAAAGGGTTAATTAAGGCGGCGCAAGTTAGTATGGGAACTTCGTCAGTTTTGAAGTAAAAAGGGTGAAAATTTGTATTTAAGCTTATAGTTAGACACAAAAAATTATTGTATCACGGTTTTCTCGAAATTCATCCCCTAAAAATAGGGGTTGGTAGTCAACTACATACAAATCAGCTTCGCCAATTTTCGAGGTATAAATATGAAAATTTGTATCTAAGTTTATATTAATAAACAAAACTTAACTTTAACACATTTTTTTTGGAAAATCATCCTTTAAAGGGTTAATTTAGGCGATGTAACATAGTATGCAATTTCGTCATTTATGAAGTTGAAAACATGAAAATTTACATATTAGCTCATGATTAGAAACAAAATTTAAAAGTTGTTTGTTTTTTTTGGAAAATCAACCCCTAAAAAGTTAAATAAAAGTGTGTAAATTAGTATGGCAACTTCGTCAGTTTTGAAGTAAGAAGGGTGAAAATTTGAATATAAGCTTATAGTTAGACACAAAAAATAACAGTCATGGTTTTCTCGAAATTCATCCCCTATGGGGCAAAACTAAGGGGATGTAAATATTTAAGAAACTTCGTCATTTTTGAACACTGAAGTAAAATTTGATATAATGTAAGCTTATAATTAAGAAAAAAAAATAATTGTAACAGGTATTTTTTGGAACTTCGTCATTATGAAAATTAATATGTAAGCTTATAGTGAGAAAGAAAAATTTTGCATAGGGGACTTTACGGGATGGGAGGGGAGAGGGACAAGAAGCTGGAGAGAGACCTGGAGCGGGAGAGGGAGAGGGACAGGGAGCAGGAGAGGGACAGGAAGTGGGAGAGGGACCGGGAGCGTTAGAGGGAGAGGGACAGGACGCGGGAGAGGGACCGAGACCGCTAGAGGGAGAGGGACAGGAAGCGGGAGGGGGACAGAGAACTGGAGAGGGAGAGGAATCGGGACAGGAAGCGGGAGAGGGATCGGGTGTGGGAGAGTGAGAGGGACAGGAAGCTGGAGAGGGACTGGGAGTGGAAGAGGAAGAGAGAAAGAGGGAGAGAATTAATATTGAAATTTATAGTCAATAAATAACACTTCAATAACGTGTTAGAGCACCAAAAATTTGTTTTTAAAATTATTGTCTGTCTGTCTGTTTGTCTGTCTGGATCACATCAAAACCCTTGAACTGATTTCGACTTAAATTAGTTGAGTTGTTTCTTATATGTGCTCGATGTTTCTAATACTTTTGGTCATGTTTTAGAAAACTTTTCATCCAGAAAAATTAAAAGATTTCCCCGGAAACAACATGAAACTTTGTATGGATTATTTTTAAAATATTAACAATTTACTTTAAATTTTCAACAAACGTTTCTCCTTTAATTAATGAAATACATGTTTTCGAATTTTTCAAAATTTTTTATGAAAAAGAAAAAACAAATTAATGTGTATATTGTTTATTGTGTGTGTGTGGCGCAATGGTTACCATGCCGGATCGCCGCGCCAAGGGTCCTGGGTTCGATTCCCAGCGAGGCGGAAATTTGAATGATGAGTTTGAATTTCTGTTCTTGGTCTGGGTGTGAATGTCCTTGTCTTGTGTGTTGTCCATGGCACCCACGACACAGGGAATCCTAATGTGGGGCTATGAGTGTGAAGCGTTATTTATTATTTATTTATTTTATTTTTCAAAACCCGCTCCCGGAGGAATGATTTGTGATTGTATCGTAGGTTTTACTTTATAAATTTCTAAATGCAATATAAATTAACCTGTTATTAAATTTTCTTCTGTGAGGGGTATAAAATTACAAATATGATAAGCATAATTTCCGCGTGCGAAGCTGCGGGCAACTGCTAGTTGTAAATAGGTATGATTCCCCCGTGTGGTGCCAGGTCCACTTTGTAGAATAGCACCACTCATAATACTTCCTGGAATGTCGTAAAAGGCGACTAATAGGATATTCCAGGAGATAGGCAGCAGTGTCTCCCTGCGGACTAAGAACATCTACTGCGGTCACCAACACGCACTGGCCAAGCGTGGTGACTACCGGCTACAACCCCCTTATGATAGCCACAACCAAGCCTCGGCCCAAAGTCCCCGGCAGCCCCGCTATTCCTAGTTACAGTAGCGGCTATGGTAACGGCGGGGCAGGGGGTGTTAAGAATCACCGGCAGAGATCGGGTTACCAATCTCAAAAACGACTTCTGCACCTGGCAACATATAACACCAGGACACTGAGGACCGACGACAAGGTGAAAGAGCTGGAAGAAGAGATAGACAAGTTAAACTGGAGTATTGTGGGTTTATCTGAAGTCCGAAGAGAGGGGGAGGACACGATAATACTCAAATCCGGAAACTTGTTCTATCACTGGGAGGGCGACCATCTGTCCCAAGGTGGTGTCGGGTTTCTCGTTCACAAGTCCCTCGTCAACAACATTGTGCAATTTGAGAGCGTGTCGTCCAGGGTAGCGTACCTTACACTCAGAATATCCAAACGGTATTCGTTGAAGGTTGTACAGGTATATGCGCCGACTTCAACACATCCTGACAATGAGGTTGAGGTTATGTATGAGGACATAAGCAGAGCCATATATACCTCTAAAGCTCATTTCAATGTTGTGATGGGGGACTTCAAACGCGAGACTGGGCATGCAAAGCGGCGCCGAGATGAAAATGGGTCCCTACGGACGTCCCCATTGGACGACGGAACCACCGAGGACACTTGCTGGCTAACTTTTTGGAGAAGGAAGGTCTCTTCATGATGAACTCCTTCTTCAGAAAGAAGCCGCAACGCTAGTGGACTTGGATTAGTCCTGATAGTTCCACGAAAAGCGAGATAGACTTCATTCTGGCAGACAAACGCCACATATTTAATGATGTCTATGTGATCAGCAGGTTTAAAATCGGAAGCGATCACCGACTTGCAAGAAGCACATTAAATATCGACCTGAAGCTGGAACGGTCACGCCTGATGAAGTCTACGCTTCGCCCAACACCTATCCAAATCCAGGGATCCGAAAACTTTCAACTAGAGCTGCAAAACCGTTTTGCGTATCGAGAATCGTGCACGTCAGTGGACGAGTATAACACCAGGATGGTAACAACTGTCCACGAGGTAGGGTCGAAGTATTTCAAGACCCACCCTAGTGGTAGATCTCAGGTTCTCTCAGAACAAACTCTCGGTCTTATGAGGGATCGACGAGAACTATGTGTGCAGTCTCCAACCTCTATGAGGGAATACCGACGGCTCAATGAACAGATCTCCAAGTGCAGGCGACGCGATTTGCGAAAACACAACGTAAATCGTGTAAAAAGCACTATTTGAGCGAAACCAGGGCTCAAAAGTGTTCGCCAGGGATCTGTCTATTGGGCAAAGTCAGCTTACGAGGTTGAAGACCGAGTCCGGCACCATGGTGTCGTCGAAACCCGAAGTTCTGAGGGAGACTGAGAGACGGACTATGGACGGTTGTATGCCTCCTCTCAAGCTCCACCTCCTCGCGAGGAGAGCGACAAGCGAGCTAAACTGACCCGACACTACACCGAAGATATCCTGGTCGTCAGCCTGTATGAGATTAGAAAGGCTCTCAAACAGCTTAAAAACAACAAGGCACCGGGAGATGACGGAATCACAACCGAGCTTCTGAGAGCTGAAGGGAAACCCTTTCTAGTGGCGCTCCAAAAACTGTTCGATTCCATCATCAACCGGAACTACCCCGGAAGCGTCGAGCAGAAGTGTGGTGACGCTGTTCTTCAAGAAGGGTGATAATGCCCTTTTGAAGAACTACAGGCCCATTGCACTTCTGAGCCACGTTTATAAGCTGTTTTCGAGGGTCCTCACAAATCGCATTGCACGCAGGCTTGACGACTTCCAGCCTCCCGAACAAGCAGGATTCTGAAAAGGCTACAGCACCATAGACCATATACACACACTGCGGCAGATTATACAAAAGACCGAGGAGAATAATTTGCCGTTATGTGTTGCCTATGTGAACTATGAGAAAGCCTTTCATTCTATTGAGACCTGGGCGGTACTAAATTCTCTCCAGCGGTGCCGGATCGACTACCGGTATATCGAGGTGTTGAAATGTTTGTACTCATCTGCCACCATGTCCGTCAGAGTACACGACACAGCAACGAGCCCCATCCAATTGCAGAGAGGTGTCAGACAAGGGAATACATGATTTCAAACCAGTGGTTCCAGTGGTCAGTTTATGTAAATCTCGAAAAGTGGCGAGTGTTGTACGGCAAGATGTGGTTAGTGTAGTATGTCGTGACATGGTTCACAAAGCTCAAAAACGATCGAGACGTAAGGTAGACAGACTGATGTTGGATGTCGGATGACGTTTGACACTGACAGTGTCAAACGTCATCCGACATCCAACATCCGGTTTTTGACATCCGTCATCCGTCAAAGACTAATATTAACGTCGTTTGTCAACCTGTCAAGAGTTTCTCCGCGCCACCGCAGTCTAGCCGTGACCACGATCCCTGTAACTGGGTCGAAATATCGGCGTATAAAACATATATCGTGAGTACCCGTATTATACTAAAAATGTAGACAAGGGGATGTCATATCCCCAAAACTGTTCACCGCTGCGTTGGAAGACGTGTTCAAGCTGATGGAGTGGAAACGACGTGGCATTAACATCAACGGCGAATACATCACACACCTGCGATATGCCGATGATATAGTCATTCTGGCAGGTTCCCTGGAAGAACTTGGTACAATGCTTGGGGACTTGAACAGCGCCTCACAATGGGTGGGTCTTAGGATGAACATGGACAAGACGAAAATCATGTCGAATGTCCATGTCACACCCGTACCGGTTGTTGTTGATGGCGCTGCTCTTGAATTTGTGGACAATACAATACCTAGGACAAGTGATCCAGATGGGTAAGTCCAACTTCGAGAAAGAAGTCACTCGTAGAATCCAACTCGGATGAGCTGCGTTTGGAAAACTGCGTCATATCTTGTCGTAAAATAAAAATTCTTCCTCAGTGCCTGAAGTCGAAGGTATTTGAGCATTGTGCGTTGCCACTGTTGCGAGTGATGACATACGGATCCGAGACATGGTGCTTTACTATTGGCCTAATCCACAAGCTCAAAGTAGCGCAGCGGGCTATGGAGAGGGCTACGGTATTTCTGTACATGATCACATCAGAAATGAGGAGATCCGTAGACGAACAAGGTTAACCGACATAGCTCAAAGAATTAGCCAGCTGAAGTGGCAATGGGCTGGCCACATAGTGCGAAGGACCGATTACAATAAGAGATTTTTATAAATAAGACCGTATGGGTCGGTAATAGAATTAAGTATGAAGATTACTTTATTCTATTAGCGACAGCAAAAATAAACAATAACTGGCTAAAATTTCTGCTTTAATGCAAACGTGTTTTGATGGATATCATTGCTATGATTATTTTTCGTTATCAAACAGTTTCTTAGTTTTGATATGAGATATTATTTAAAATACATTGCCATACATTACTAAAAATTATTGCTTACGTCGAATCTTGTTTAAAAGAAAATCTATGAGACAAAATGTATGGCGTTAATTGATCAAATTATGTAATATACTCTTAAGAATCAAACAAGTTAAAAGAAACATCGAAAATAACGTATTAAAAGAAATAAAATCTAAAATACTAACTGTTGTAAAACATCTAACAACGCCATGAGGCGGTATTAGAAGCAACTTATGAATATTATGTTTCTATTACCGCTTTAAGGTAAAATTCGAATTAAACCACAAAAAATAGTCATAAACCTAATATTAGATGTGAATCTAGAAAACCAATATATTATTTATTATATTTACACATTTGCCTGCAGGTATACACATTTTATTTAAGTTAATTTATCTTAAGTAATAATTATGTTTACTTACGTAGCCGGGAGCGCAACACTATGAGACGGGCGTCCGTTGTGGGCGCGTCTCAGTTATTATCGAATTATTCTGTTTGCTGATTATTTACGGACACAAACTTTATTATTTTTGTTTCTCAATATACATACCTAAAATATTTTTAGGCTACAACTTTCATGAAATGTATAGTATGCCTTAAAATAGTGATTAAAAAAACTGTCGGTATTGGATGCAGATTTTGGGGTGGCGTTATTGGGCGCGTTTACGTTAGGTTTCTGAATTTTCTCAACTGGGTGTGGTCGATGGCTTCTTGACAAACAAGATGTCGGCCTCACCTTTCTTACTGAATATACTTGAAACTGATAGCATGGGCCACCAGACGAGCTCGGCTGGATCGCAGGTCGCAGGGCTTTTCAATAAAATATTGAGAACTGAATTATCACTTTATATTTTCTGAACTTTACATTAAGTAATTATTTTAGACTGATACTGAGAGAACACTTCCGTTCGGTTCGGCGGTTGCCGGTGCAGAGAGAGACTACAGAGTAATGACATCTTACAACATTTTAACATAGATTAATACTGATTCGTACTGACTTGGTTACAGATTAATAATTTATTTTAAAGATAATGAATACACGTGAATTTGCGTGAACACTCGGTTATAATTATAAATTTAATCGACTTGCACAAGAAACCGCGAAACCAATGCTGATTTTGTAATGCGATACTTCAGAGAAGCGTCGTTGATTTGAAATACTCGAGCACCATTGTACCTATGTTGTACCTACCTACTTCTGGATTTTGATGTTTTCTTTAGAAGGTAATATTTCACAGCTTTTGTTTTTAACCCCCGACGTAAACAGACCCCTCTGTTATAAGTTTGACGTCTCTGTGGATCTGTGGATTTGTATGTCTGTTTGTGGCATCGTAGCTTCCAAACGGATCAACAAGTTTTAATCTAGTTTACATTACATTTTTAGTGAATGGCTGCTAACGCCTCGTAAAGTATGTATTATGAACTATAATCTTGATATTAATACGAGCTGTAAATTATATAACTATAGTTCTGTACTTCTCTCAGAGATGGCATCACAGGTAGGTGTCGTTTGAAACGATGACGGTGTCTTGAGCTGATTGGTTTTATCCCACCTCAAAAATGCCTCAAGGCGTCTAAAGAGGTTTTTACTTCAAAAATAATAGTTTGGGAATCATATCTCATGTAGAAAGAAAAAAAAGAAAAAAGAAAAAGTTCAAATTATTATTAAATGAGTACTATTCTTAATTTTTCATTGATTTCCTTGAATAAACATATGTATCTATTAAAGTATGAAGTAATGATAGGACAATCAGTGCCTATAGGTAAACCGCGCGAATGATCCTGTAAGATTTCCGTATTTTTGCGAATACAGAACCCTAAGAAGAGCTATGTTAATGTTACCTGTTAGAAATCTCTGTACTGCGAGACGAGGTAGTTAGTCATAATACGTACAAGTAATCTTCTTGTTAATGGCAACTAGCTCCTGTATCCATTTCCAGTTGTGTGTATGACCCCAAACCGATATCTGTGTGTGTTTGTGAGAGTTGTGTGTCAGTAGCGAAACAAGCTTTCATTTCACTATCGGAAATGATAATAGAATCTTACGGGGAAAATCTATTTATTGCCGCACGTGTGGTTCAATTTCTCTATCATCCGTGTTTAATAAATTAAGTGAGTGAAAAGGTTTAAAAAATTAACACGGGTTTAAGGTTTGAATTATTAGTTAAAAAAAAATAAGTTAGTGCATCTTACCACCCAAAGGGCTAAGACCACATCGCCTCTAACCATCAGGGATTGTAGTCAAGTGTGTAGTGTTGCCGTGTATCTTTTAAGTTACAGTAATTTTACAATACTTATTTCAAGTTCGGTAATCGTGCGAGTTTCGTACATGTATTATTTTCTATATCTTTTTAAACTGATAGGTATAATGAGAATAGCAAAAAGCAAAGCAACAACCCATAATTGTCCCACTGCTGGGCTCGGGGTCTCCTCTCACAATGTGAGGGGTACAGGCCTAATGAGAATAACAGTTCTTTAATTATATGTTAATGGTTATAAATGTAAAATACTTGTTCTGTCTACAGGTGAAAATGATGTCAATATAAATCATGAAATTATGGAGTCTCCTTTCAATGTTCTCATGATATGTCCTTTAAGGCTATAACTCAACAATGATTTGTAATAAATATTTTTTCTTTTTCAGGATCCAATACGGGGAACTTAGCGCGTGAAAAATGTCACAGCGTGACTTTTCAGAGGTTGGTTCAATTTGGATTTATAAAGCCTTGTGCATACCAATTACCTATTTAGTTGCCTAGCAATACATGTAGTTGTAAGTCATTAAAAGTCATTAATTTCGTATAAAATTTTATAATTTAATGAAGATTCATTAAAAAATTATGTAGATTTTAATTATTTTGAATAGATAACATGATTAGTTAATTTTGGAATACAGTGTATAATTAAATAAAAAATAAATAATTATCATAAATTCTTATAGTATCTACTATTTTACATATACAAAGCAAACCTATATACGTATCAAACATTACATAATACTCCTGATTTTGTAGTACACACATTCATATTTAAAAATGCGGAAGATCTAGTACAATCAGCGAATCGTATCGTCGCAGCAGCCCCGGATCTTGAGGGGGGCAAACCGGGGCACCTGCCCCGGGCAGCAGTTTCAGCGGGCGCCAAAATCACAATAAAGTATGATTTAAAATAAAAACTTGCTCCACAAAGCGCCTAGCATACTTGAAATGAAAAATTCCAACCATTATACAATATATTTGTGAGTTTATTCAAGTAATTTATCTCAAACACTGAAGAGAGGAGCGCCACGATCAAGTTTCTGCCCCGGTTCTAAAAAATCGTAGATCCGGGACTGCGTCGCGGCATAAACAAAGCTAATATGTACAAGTCCTAACGCTGTGCAATGACTCCGTGGGACCACGATACCCACCAAACCGTGAAAACCTGCTAATTCCAGCGGTCACGCTTTGTCATTAGTTGTTGTGCCGTGCTGACTTATACCTATTGTATGGTACTTTGATATTAGAAAATAACTTGGTCGTTACTGATACTCGTATTATGTAATGACACTAATGGCAAAGATAAAGCAAATTATAACATTCATAGCTCGACGATTTTTGTGGGGAACGATCGAAGTAGAATTTCGGTAGTGAATGGGTAAATGCCGCTACTGTGTTGCGGAAATTGTGGAATGTATGCTAAGCCGTCGATATCATCTCTGTTGTTATCGTAAGATAGCAGTTGTTAGGCAGTAGTACCGCCTTCGTTTACAAATAATCTTATTATAAAAATATAAAAATCGTTTACTAGATTTTTGGTCTCAAGAGATCTCAACTAGGACTAAAATCTGGCGAAATACCATTGATGGCATAGCATTCCTTAAAGATATGGCAATGTAACTTATATAACTATGTGATTTATTTTATAGTAACTTATTAGATATTATAACAGTAACTAAACTTCTGCAACATAATTGTGTTACATAATATTAGATGTAAATAAAATACAGGTAGTAGTGTGGTGCTCGGGTTTAAATCATATTCATTTATTAGCCCAAACAGTTTCTGGGTTTAGACTGGGAGGACAGTAAGACATAAATCTAACAAACGTATGGTTTAGGAATACAAAATGGAAGGCTGAATCCCGCTCGGAACCTCCAGCGAGGGCGCCCGGCTGCTTCTGTTTGCGTTGTAACTACGAAACCTTCGTTTTAAAATAATACGGTCGCTACATTGTGTGAAAATGTATTAACATTTTTTAATAAAAAATTATGAACCAATTGTAGTGAAAAGAAATGAAATGCGCACTACAATATCGTACCAGTTTTACCAGAAAAAAACCGATTGCCGATTACAATCAAAATTTTAATTTTTTCATTGCCTGCGCTTGTGTGAAGAGTCCCTAAAAAGGCTTTAATTCTCGTTTACAGAGAGTCAAGACGTAAATATTTGTTTTCTAGCCGCCTACGTAAAGCTAGGCTAGTAATTGTATTCTTGCATATTTATTGAATTAACTGAAACTAGACTGAAACTTTTCAGACCATGTTACGAGTAACTACAAGTCATAAAATTAATGACAAGCTAATGTTATTCTTAAAATTATAATCATTATTATCACTAGACATTTAATAACCTGTTTTTCTACGTAATAAAGATCAGTCAATCAATCACTCCGTAGAAAAGTCGTTTGCGTGATGGGAACGTCATTAATGTAGGAAAATCTATTTGCATTTCGAAAATTAATAAATCAGGTGTGCAGTAACAGTTAATCTTGCTACTCACATACCTACTTACTGATTGCCTCCGGTATCCAATTCGATGGCAGCTCAATAATTAACACTCAGTCTTTCATTATTCTAATCGATAAATTGATATTTACCTTCGGTTCTTTCCGCCGAGGAAAGTCAATAAAATTCTTACGTGCGATTATAGGTATACCAACACATAGGTAAATTTTATGTGAATACTTTAGTATTTTGTCTAAAATTTTTTTCAATATTTTGACATTTTGAATACCGAATATTTATTTCAGTTTTAGATAGAACTTTCAAATAAAAACATCAGCTCTAATATAGTTGGATTAGATCTAACAGATTCCAGAGAAATGACATCAGGTAACTTAGCTTTTACATAGTATAAAATTGAGCAGACTAGAAATAAGTAGCTAGTATATAGCTAGTACAGTATTTTATATTGTTTGCCAAGTCTGACCTGCAGTACTTATTTAGGTATGGTTATGTTGGTTCGAGTTGAGCACCGGGTATGGTGGGATTAAATTCAATTGTTGGAAACATCCCGTATTTTAGCTAATCCGACCAGATTACGAAGACACATGAGGGGTACCTATCGTGCCGGGGCAGTTATAGGTACATACCTACATACAATATATTTACACCGAATTCCACAAATTCATGTCAGCATTATACATATAAGATGCTTACATTGGATGTATGATGATGTATATCTTTACATTACGTCGACATAAAACGTGAACTTTTTAAGTAAGAGTTGCTTAAGTATAAATGTTTATTTTAGACGGAATCAAACTAAAAAAAATATTAAGTATTTATTTTGTTGCAACATGTTTAATATCTACATTATTAGTTACTTATCAGCCACGGTACAATAAGGTTACAGTAGAGGCTTCAATTAATTAAAATTTTTAAATTACAAATCACAACTTGTATTAATTAAATTATAAATACCCCATTTTACAGATTTCAGATTCATGTTCGAAGATATAAAGAA
Source organism: Thymelicus lineola (assembly GCA_963932265.1). Taxonomy (NCBI): domain Eukaryota; kingdom Metazoa; phylum Arthropoda; class Insecta; order Lepidoptera; family Hesperiidae; genus Thymelicus; species Thymelicus lineola. The sequence goes on along the minus strand of OZ010681.1, from coordinate 3,989,145 downwards.
ACTAAATATAAAATATTGTATTTAAAACCTTTATTTAGAAGTCCATTACTCGTACAATTACTATACAACCATTGCAGTATTAATACATGAACAACCGCTGCGCGTAATACTAATTCATTGACACACACAACAAAACTACATAGTATGAGTGTTAATCCTTAAGAATGGAGAATTGAGGAAGGGACAACAAACTTCCTTTTATTCCAGGTTTAACGCGTGACTAAACGTTTAAATCTGAAATTATAGTGTTTTCCTAGAAATTATGTAAAGTGCGTCAGACACACGAGCGGTTGAGTGGAGCGACGCCCACGCCATTCATATAAACTTGTCAACGGAGCCGCGTATTGTTGGAAGTTCAAAAGGTTTACTTTGTCGTTGAATACGGAAGCTTTCCGAGCTTGTCCACAAAATATATTTTTAAAGACAGATTAACATAAAAATAATTTTTCGATTCTTCATCTTTTTCAACAATATTTCCTTTTATGCCCCTTCTAACATAGCATTGTGGCAGTATTTATTACGTCTATCATTTTTACTCGTCTTTCCTATTACACCGCGTAGGTACCGCGAAGGTACATCTACATACCTATGTAGATAGATATTACAAAACATGCGTACCAAACATTCTTTTTACAATATTTTATACAGAAAATATACGCAAGTTCGCGTTAAACAATGTATGATTACGATGTACTTATACCAGTGCGGTACCTATTTATTTGTACTGGTCCAGATGAGGGGGTAAATTATGATACAGCTAATAAAAAGCGCGGCACGTACCAAGGCAACGAGGCGTACGGCGATCACCACCGTCCGTCGTAGGACGTGATGATTCGCTACACTACAAGGTCTACACGTGTGATATTTGTTGTGTATGTCCAAGTGAGATGTAAGATCAGCAATAATCCATTAGCAACGGGACTCCGTAACTGACGATAACTTATTTTACATCACTGTGAATTGGTAAGAGACAAACTGGAATCTTTTTAGCTTAGCTTTCCGACTGTCATATTGCGACGCAAGAACTCACAAAACTCTCAGCTACATAGATCTCGGACAAAATATCATTATAAAATTAACTGATGAAATTCCGCATTAGGAATTTTTCAAGTAATCCTCTGAGCGGGACGTACGTGAGGGAAAGAGAAGCACGAACTAAAATCGGAAAGGCTTAAATAACAGCGATGACACGGCACCATACCATGATCGATGTGGTTTAAAACAGTCAGCGGCCGATGTTACAAATCCGGCCGAGGCCGTATACCTGCACCCGCCACGTAATTATATAGACGTACTACAGAAATATACAGTAGTTTAATTTCATACAACACGCTCTATTCACGCACTCTAACAAGATGCAACTGTTGAGAGTAACTGTGAATAAATAATAGCTACGTGTGATGTAGCCACTGTAATGAAAAGTAACTTGCTCAATATTTCCTGAAAAATAAATTTAATACCTGAGGTCGAAATTCGAACAAGTACTAAGTTACAAAAGGTTTAATTATTAAAAGTTTCATTTATCATTTTTCAGTTCTGTAGATCCGTTTCACAACTCTTTATTTTTCAATTCATTGAATTGATCTTATACATGAAGGATATTTTCTTCTCAGATTTCTTCTTAACCACTTTTTAATGCGAGGGATTATAAAATGTCGCCTCCACTAGAGCTCAGCTAGAGCGACGCATGAGATGACTCGCACAATAGCTGACAGGCGCCGACGCGCCCGTAATAACGAGTTACACGCGATCCCCTGTTACTTGGCTTATTTAGTAATTGAACAAGATTTTTAAAGCTACAGCCATAGCAAGATGGCTAAGCAATCGTATGTTATTAACGTAACCTCAGCTGCGGTTATTAGCTGGAAGGGTGACCGTAGTGGAAAAAATATTAGAAGAGTTACTATGTATGTTGCTGTCTACTTTGCTTCAATTGACTAGTTGGAGTCGCCTCATAGAAGTAACCTTCCTTGTCGGCATCGACTTTTTTTTATAATATAATACATGAATTGCCTTCAAACCAACAGACAGCCACCTGATAGGAAGTGCAAGCCGGCCAAGAAAGAAGTGAAAAGAAGGAAAGAATATTGCATAAAAGAGAGCTACTAAATTTGCCTTTGCAATGCTTTGTGAATTTTTATAATACATCTACACATAATATAAAATTCCCAGGCCTCGTCTGTCTGTCTGTATGAACACGATAAAGTCAAAAACTATCGAACGATTTTTTGTACGATTTTCACCAATAGATAGTGTAATTCCTGAGGAAGGTTTATTTGTATAATTCATAATGATTTTATGTAAATTAACCGAAATCCACGCGAGCGAATCTGATATACCAAGCTTTTAAGTTATTCCAGCCAAGCCTTTTTGTTTAGGAAAATAACATACCTAAGCCCCAGTCGAACGCTAAGTAAAGAATGTCCAACGTCACGGCACCGAGGAATGTTCCGCTTTAAGATGGAATGTCCAGAAGGGAGGCTGGCGACGCGTGTCACCGGCTCATGAATCAAGAATGCACCTCTAAACGTAATGCGAACCAGATGCTCTCAGACGAGACGACGAGCTCTGAGCACATCATTACATTAGCTACACGACAGCACGCGCTACAGTCTAGTCTGCCTGAATAAGTACATCTAATTCAATATGTAGGAGTAAACGTTCCTTGTACTGTGTATATTAGGTGAGTGGTTTTGTTCAGAAGGTGTGATGATAAATTATGTTTCTTTGCTTCGATTTTGTCCAATAAGAAGCAATTTAGGTCGTCATTTAGATATGGCTACAAGTTTTGTTTTGTCAATGAGTTTGCAATCTTGTGAACAAAGAAGAACACGGGTTTTGCTATGTTGTCAAAGGAATGTTATAAATAGGTGAAAAAGAAAACGTTGCACATATTACGAGTATTTCGGTCAATGATAGGTGTTAGTCGTTTTCCAACTGTTCGACACTAAAACATCACCTACGTTTTATCAGTCCTCGATGTTTATTAAATTGTTATAAAATTCTTTATCATTCTTCATACATACATACAGGTAGTCAATTAACATAGATGGTCAATCAACGCCTGTTCTCTAATTAATTTACATAAATCAAAATTAAGTATTTATATTTGATTAATTACAAGCTAAAAACCCACCTATACGTTCGAATAACTGTTACGGAGATAATTAACATACTTTCAAAAATATAACTTCACCAGCTGAACGATGAAAATGAAATATGGAAGATTCCAATAAGTAATGAATTTTATGTTTATTGTGACTTATACGAAAAATATTTTATGAGACGTAAATTATTTAATCTTGATTGCTCGTTGGGTGGAACGAGAGTACATCAAGTTTTGTATTCTGTGTACATACTCCCTGACAAACTTTAGTGTCATGAAAAATTTTACGACCGAACCTTCATTTCGCCTTGTTTATTACGAAGAAATCATATCCCTTGTATTTGAGGTTGTGTAATTAACGTATCCGCAGAGGATGGTATGGTGAACGGTAAATTGGCGTAAAAACTGCGTTAAAGATTTACTTACAGCGCGGCAGCGCATTTCGTTCTGCGATCATGAAATGAAACCACGAATCATTTAAGGAAACTCAGGAAAGGCATTGATGTCTAAAGTCTGGCAGTGCGGTCGACTACATCCCTGCGGTCGCACCGACAAAGTAGATTCTATTCTTACGCCGTCTTAAGATGTTAAATTATAATAGCTTTACAGAAGAATATTAAAATCATCTAGCTATTACTAGTATGTACCACAAAGTGTTATTGCAAAAACGCTTGCCATTAAAACTTAGAAACAAAACAGCATCGATGAATTGTAATTGTGTCTAAGTTGAATGTGACTATCATTAGCTTGGATCCAAAGATTTTTATTTCTCATTTAAGAAACCAGTTCCGAGTGCTCGATAATACAAACGTAATTTATCTTAAAATAAATTTTAACATCTAAACTAATTTGACAACTTATTCCAAATTAAGCTGTCTGGATAAAAAAGGACCGGCAAATTGTTTTATGTCAATTAATTAAGATGAGGATTTTATCTTTGCATAATTCAGCTATTTGTTATTAACTATTTTAATATTTAAATGAATGTACGATGCATTATTAACACTAAAACCTAAAAACTAGCTATGTACTAAAAACCACTGAGTTTTTCTGGTCCACAATTATGCATGTTGAAGTCAATGCTCTTCCTCACCTTTTCAAACTTAAATTCCTCAGTCCTGTAATACAATTAAGGATTACATATATATTTCCCAAAGCGAAACGAAGCTAAGTCGGAAAGTTTTATAATATTACAATATTTATTTCACCAAAAATTGACAAGAGTCGTTCAACTTCTGTTCCTTTGCCAAACTAGCGACGGGTCTAAATTCGATTCTCCACTAATAACAAACAAAATATTTGTTAATCGAACGGGTGTTTTGTTGTCTCATTCACACTAGACACAGAGTATGTGTTTGTTTATTTTTATTTATTTTCTTATTTAATATAGGTTTTTCCTTTATGGTACTAGATTACTTCAGGTCAGGCTTCTAATGTTACTAGTTATACTGGAATTAGGCGTTCGTGTACATATTCCATCATTGACAATTCGTTTGCAAAATATCAAGTAGATATCCAACCTCCAAGGTTCTCCTAAGCAAATATAAGGATTTTTTCGCCTTACGAGTAAAAATACGACCTACATATAATATCATCATCAGTTCTCAAGTAGGTACTAAAATTACGTCATCGCACCCTATATGAACACCTCCAGACACTAAGGTTTATTAGATGAGAAACGTTAATTAGCAAGTTTTTCTTCCTTTTTGCTACATCCTAGAAACTTTAGATTGCAAGATTTCTTAAGTCACGTATTTCCAAACACACCAGCAGCATTATAGCAGCAGGTTTCATTGGCTAATTCCAGAATCGCGCAGCTACATTCTTGGGCGTCTAATAACTAATTAAGCTCCTGCCCACCCTCTGATCCGCGCAGGATTGCACTTGACTGCGTTCAAAAAAGTTCACTACAACGTTTAATGAAAAACGGTTGTTGTGTGATCTTTATGTGAACATGAAGCAGCTTAAGTTATTTAATGAATAATAATTTCTCATTCTTTTGAATGAGATGCATTTTTTGTCATGTTCATCTTATTTTAAGTAGAAAAAAAATATTTAATAATTTTGGTTAATGGTGTCAGTATACTTGTGCAGGTATTATTTGCTTCTGCCTCCGTTTCGGAAGGGTCTTTTTACATCAGGGAGGAGAAACGGTGAAATAAACTCCTAACGACGTCATTTAATTAAAATAATAAGCAATGATAACCAAGTCAACTTCTAACCTAAGCGGAATAGGATGCGGTAATTTCTAAGTGACCTTATTATTGATATACAGTATAATATCCTACTCTAACTAATATTTTCGCATTATTGATACATACAGTGGCTGTTAAATCACCTGCACCTCCGGTACGTACTACCTTTATAATATACTGTATAAACGATCTCATCAAAAACATTTCCATGTAAAATGTTGCCAAGAGGAGACCATATAGCTCTACATCAAAAAGTTATCAAATCTTATGTTGAACCAAGCTTCTAACTCTACACGCCCTAACTAATACAAGTTCTATCTTCACAAACGCTACACCTTACTCAAAATATGTGGAATAACCGTTTTGTTACGATTAGTACTATTGTCTAACAAAAAAAAATGATAAACAGTGGATAAATTTTTCACCTTAAGCCCATGTGAGGGTAGCGAAACGGCCAATCAACATAATTTGACTAAATGTGTAGCGCTTATGAAGACAGGAATCATATTAGTTAGGGCGTTGAGAGTTGCTTGGCTCTACATTTGATCTGATAACTTTTTGATGTAGAGCCATATGGTCTCGTCTGGGCAACATTTTACATGAAAATGATTTGGTAGGATTTCACTTTTTTGAAGTTATACTTCTTTTGGCGCGATGGTGAAAAATGATGAGAGTGAATTTCTATGATGCGCGCGCACACCGACACCTAAATTCTACAACGTGAAGTTAGCTAAATTCTGTATTTTTCTGTATGCAAAAAAGTTTTCACAGTATTTACCTCATTACAAACGATTTTATAATCGATTGAATTGATTCATAATAATCGATTGATGGAATATAATAATATATTTTATGTATTATTTGTTAATTATAATTATAATATTAATTTATTTCTTACATGTTTTCGTATTCCATACATATTAAAACTATGTAATATATTTAGAATTACCATTCAATCGTTACGCTAATTTTATTAAATTACATTTCAAATATTTTGACATCGATTAATCGATTGACAACAAAGATGATGTAATCCCTAATAATGTCATTTTGGTAACCATAGTATTTATAAATAACACCACTGTACTGTCATATTTGTCATCGATCTTTCATGTTTCTACGCGTGGTTTTTTGTATTTTTCTATTAAATATTTTCAGCGTACCTATTTGGAGTCCTATTTACTATTTAAACTCATCGACACGCACACAGTTATTTTAATTTACTGTTGTATTCGATTTTGTACTTGTGTTTTGGTGAATGTGTTTTCGCAGTTTCGCTACAATTTCTGGCAAACCAATACTATATGAATATGGACTATTTAATCGCCTGTTTTGTGACTGACAAAGGTTCAGAATAAGTCGTGAACACTGGATAACGTACCCTATGCATCTTTAGAAGATCAGTAGTTTGCTGTGGCCATACTTACAATGAGTATGTTATGGTATCTTGATTGGGCAAGGTACCAACGAAATATAGCGCCTCCTGCACAACTAGACGAAATATTAATATAAATGATAACTAATAAAATCTCTTGAAATATGCAATAGCTTTTATTATACAACCTTTTTATGACATTCGTTTTGGGTAAAAACCATTTAAGTAGTAGATAGTATAATAGACACCCGCCAACTTAGTTTTAACCATTAAACTCGTAGTTTAAGTGTTAGTATTTTTGACTTTTTATTACGTTTGTAATGATTACTCGTAGGTGTTTGGTTTATAGTAAGTGTAACATACATATTAAATAGCACTGTGACACGAGTATGACATAATCATAACCTATAATTAAGGTGATTCATTCTAGGATTTCCTTAGTTGGCCATTGCTGGCAACCGTGAAAATTGGAGAAATTAAACCTTTTGCAGTGATCTAATTGACAGCCAATTTCCAGTCTTGTCTACCTGGGCCTGAGTTTCTATGTATGCTGGGTTTCTCCTTTGGCGCGTTAGTTCCATGGCCGCCATATCGTTCTATCCGTGATCTGCAGTCTGTGATTTTGTCCAGTTTCGTGTCTATCGAAATTATAGTACATTTTATTTATTTGGATTTCAGGACTTATAAAATTTTTAAATTCGCATAGAAAAGTTGTTGTTTTGTTTGGAGATTGAAATATTAAAACATCACTTAAAATCTTTCTTTTTATTCTGTGCTGAAAAATTACGAAAGACAATGTAGTCTGTACTGATTGATCGAGTCTATGGGTCGATTTGTCTATAGTCCGTTCACAGTTATTTTACCTCTAGCTATTAAAGTCAAAGTCAAAATATTTTATTCATATAGGTATCATTGATACACTTATGCACGTCATTTTTTGGCTTTTCGGAAGGTGCTTTCTCATGGAGGAGAAGAAAAGCCTAAATAAACTCCTCAGCACATCTTTTAAAAAAATATTACAAAAAAGATATTATCATACAAAAGTTTACTATTCTGAGTGGAACTGGTTGCAGAGCTAATCATTTCCATGCGTCTTTGTCATTTAAATTCTCGTCTACACTATAATATCCCTTGCTTAACAATAATTGTGTTTTTACACGTTTTTTGAAAGATTCTATTGGCAAGTCACGTATTAATTTTGGGATTTTATTATAGAAATGTACACCAAGCCCTATGAAAGATCGTTGCACTTTACTTAGGCGGAACGAAGGCGTAATTAATTGATACATTCTTTTTGTTTGGCGATTATTAATATCAAAATTTTGTTTATACGCGTTTATATTCTTCCTTATAAAAACTACATTATTAATTTATTAAGTTGGTTAACCTTAGCTGTGTGCTGTAATGTTTAGTTTGTACGATTCCCTAACATGAAATATTTCATGTTTCTTCTGATGTATATAAATATTATTTACTAGGTTGATCCAAAAGTAACGATAGTAAAAATGATACACGTTCAAATAAAATAATGTATTATTTTACAGTCTTCTAACTAATCAGTTCACATTCTCGGTAGTTATATTAAAATTACAACAAATTGAATTGCTTTAAATTGGGTTGGCATACGAATGATCCAAACGCACGCCTAATGATAAATAATCACTATCGGACGAACATGAATCATCAAAACTGCTCTCAGATTCCGTATCACACTCGTCTTTCAATTCTATAATAAATTTATCAATTTCCGCGTCTAAGCTTCCATCCATTTTACAAAACTTATCCTCAATATGTCGCACATGTTTTATACGCAGTCGGGTTTTTTGTATTTTTTAATTTTTTTGTGTGTAATAGACCTATCATTGATTCAGTTGGAAAAAATATTAGAACACGATTTCGTGAGCCATGACCACGTTTTATGCTATAATATGTACCTACGTTTGCCCAAAACTCTTCTGTATTTTCATTGAGCGACTCAATTTCTTTTGTTTTTTGTATTTATAACACTATTTTCTATTTTAATTTTCAATATTATATTACATTGGTAGAAAATGCAAAAAATCGGGAGGGAAACGGTCGCTAAAACGGGATATCGGGAGACGATAACCAAAATCAGTAGATCTCCCGATAAATCGGGAACTTTTGCAACACTCGTCACTTGACAGCAAGTAATGCTAATCTAATTGGAAGGTAATGACAGCTTGTCAGAGGTAAAATAACTGAACGGACTGTAGTAAATAGTAATCGATACTTGTCTTTGGGACTAGCAGCCCATTCTTTTTCTCTCCTTAATCTGTATTAAAGTTTAATGCCTGTCGGAAAATAAATTATTCTTCAACTGAACTGAATAAAATCTTTCATTCCCTCCCCCCCACAAAAACTGGTTTTACAGCATGGTATCGTAATAGTTCTCGTAATAGAACATAGATGGTGTTTTTACAATTGTAAAAACAGAAAAAAGATTTACAATTGATTTGTTTTTGCAAAGTAATATTAGAATATACTACAAAATTAATCACAGATGGTGCTTAACATATATAGTTTGACTATAGAGATTCGTAAATTAAATTATTTCAAAATATTATTTAATTTTTATTTTTAGTATTGCTGTTTTTGAATATTGTATTTTGAACAATGTTTTTTTTAATATTGTTTTTTGATTTTTTTTTCATGCCAAAGAAGTATAACTTCTCACGCGCGTACAAAAGTACACGCACCCTTTTTTTTGTAACTTGCTTATAACAATATACGAAGAACCTATACAAACTTCTATCCCCTAGTTTAAAGAGTGTGGTGATTTACTAAGAATCTTGAAATAGATGTTTATTATTTTATAACAAGGAGTCCCTACACCAATTTTCAGACCTCTAGCATCAAAATTTGCAGAAGTCTCATACAAAATTCCATCTCCTAGTTTAAGGAGTTGGGGGGTAAAAGTTAAATAGTTAAAAATATGAATAATAGCTCACTTCTAGGATTTCAGGAAGTAAGAATGAATTTTGATGACATCAGTAAGTGACGAAATTGATGTTATTTAGATATCAATAATATTTAAAGTATAAGAGCTATGCAATTGAAAATTTACTTGTTTAGTAAGTTTACTATTGACAACATATCTCGCGAATTTTGTTTACCTGGTATAATCCAAACCAAGTTAGGAGTGTTCAAAAAAACGACGAAGCGCTTCGAGAAAAGGTACGACCGTGCCCCCAGATAACCTTTTAGTTTAGGTAAATTAATATTAATATTGTATATTCGATATGCAATAAATTTTTCAAATACATTGACAACATCTTTACATTGACATTAATATCCCGGATACATTATGCACTCGGTCGGTGGTTGTATCTGTCATCGTGACAAGTTATTGTACAATGTTTCTGACAAATGCAAAATAATTTTACTGCGAATGCGGCCCTGTTGCATCCATGATAATCTCTGTATGACGATTATTATTATAAACTTTATGCTTTTGTCGATTACAGTTGAGTTGTAGGAAATTCGAACGGAATAATGCAATTTTCGAAGCTTTAAATTTTGTTTGTTTTTTTTTCGGCGGGCAATCGCTCCTCAACCGGTAAATGGAGAGCCCATACGGTTCGATTTTACTTTCGAGTTTTTTAACTGCTTTGGCTTCAAAATACTGGCCAGCTATAAAATATACGTTCACTACCCCGCCCACACTGGCTGGACTGCCAGCTCCAAAAAATAAAAGAGACTAATCCGCGATAATGTTCGTCGTAATAACAGCTTGAATATAATTAAATGAAAGAAGAAACTGAGACGATAGCGGTCATTAAGTCTTTAAATTAGTTTTAAATAAGCATTGACATCGTACCGGTAAGTTGCAGACAACGATATTTTTGTAATTAATTATTTCATTGGCAGATAATTACCGAATATGTGTTTTAAAATGCACTATAATAACAATGTATTGTTGTTTCCCCTTTGTTCCTCCAAAAGAAATGTTTTCTTAAATAAAAGATATAAAAAGGGATAGATAAATACTCCTTGTATTTGTAATAGTTTTAGACAAAATAATACTGTATGTTTCCGCTAAACTTAACATTACCACGAGAATGGGAAATTTATTTTAAAAAACCATAGATTTACTTATATTATGACATACATATTTCATAGTTAATAAAAAAATACCTACTAAAAATTAACTTTGAATACATATCTACTTCGTTCTAATTTAAAAACAGTAGCATGCCAAGCAATGCGCCCGTGGGCTATCATTTTGACAGAAAAAACAACATGACGGAGGATGATTGCGCGCGAAGCCGATCGTCACGAGCGCATTCCACTAGCACCGTACGCGTGCCGGAACAAAAACTATGATATGAAAGTCATTTACACTGGGACATCATATTATCCATAGCCTACACTGGTGGTACTAAACGGAGGAACACCGCACAGTAATTTATAATGGATTTATTATTAACGGAAAGAAGAGTACAGTTAAAGCGTAGACAAGCCCGTTGGATAAAACTATTTGCTAATTTAATAAATCTATACAATTCTGAGTTACACAATACACAGTAACTACTGCCTAGTCTGTGGCTGAGTGAGATAACACGTATTAAGTAATTAGGATTACGACAAATCAAAGTAAATAAAGACTTAAGAGATTGATTGTATGGGTCTCAAATGTGCTTCAAATACTGCGAGTAAATATATCTACACACAAGAGGATTTTTGTTATAAAACATTGTGGTTTGTGTTATTCACTTTGAAATCTACGATTCTATTGGTATTACGATACCATAAATTGTTGCGCCTTGACAACATCCCCTTAAGTAAAAAAATATTAACCGTTATACGCTGCGCAAAACTTTCAAAGACGAAAACATAACATAGGAATTTACTTCGTATTATTGGTCATAGTAACAATATGGTAATATTTGTTCCCTAAAATAGGAAACAATGGGAAATTACCATGCACGGTGATCCCGGCTGATGATCGTACTCGTTATTATACAGCATTGAATTCTTTATTGAGTAATTTCCCGTATTTAGGATTATGGTCAACATGAATAGGGTCTAAATACACGTCCAAAGATATTGTCTCACTGGAATATTAAAACCTGAAATAGCATTTAGAAGCAGTTGGAACCGACTACAATTTATGGTGTACTCGTTGGAAATGTAATTCTAAAACTGATTTTGTCGAGTTATATAATTTAGAATACATTACATTACAACTTAGCGATATAAATAATAGCTTTACTGTAAATACAGAAGACAATACCGCTATTACGATGGAATTTAAGTTTAGTTCATTGTTTATTTAATAGACTAGAGATTCTGATCTGGTCTCAAAACTCACAAATAAGTTTAGGAATTGTCTCTGTAATTTAATGTTAATATTATGTAACTTATGTTTAAAATAGCAGAGTGGTCCTAATATTGATCCTTGAGGAACACTCATATCTCTTTTTAGTGATTCTATTGCATTATTATTAACTGACTTTTATATCCGTTGAGAAAGGTAAGGTTTTATAAGGCTATAGCAATTTAAGATAATGTACCCATGTAGGGCAAGAATCAACCCCAAATCGAGTTCTTGAGAAGCGGTTCGGCGTTACTCACGAAAAAGTAATTGTCGAAGTACGCCAGGAATCCACTACATTCGTATACGATTTTGCAACTATAACCCAATGAAAGATAAAAGACTTGAATTTAATACATCCAAGGGAGTAAACATACATTCCAGTCTCGGCCGGATAACAGAAATAAGTCGCTATAGGAATAATGGGAATGCCTTCCACTGAACTTAATAAAAATCCAGATATAAAATATTAATTTTAATTCTTGAATACTTGTAGAAACTTGTCTGGAAATTGAAGTTTTGAATCATTAAATCACGTTGGAAGTAACTAGGCTCAATGGCACTTAGTTTAACTCGGCGGTGCTTGTGAGTGATGATGGTAGGGTTCTTTATCTGCCTGAGTGATCCTGCATCACCTTCCTTTTAGGTTGCAGTGCTGGAACCTAGAGCGCCAGTAATTCAGTATACCTCTTCATAATTGATAGGCTCAACAGCAACCGTCGAATCATACAAAATTCACAGGACAACGTATATCGGGTCAACTTTAATACTTAATAAATAATGCTCATACTGCTTATTCTGCTGCAATGTTATCAAATGGATAATCGTATTAAAGAAAATGGCAACAAAAAACCCATCTTTCCTCTTATACGTTACAATGCCTAATACATCACGTGCGTCAATCCCAGTCGTGCGTCAGTTAAATACAGCGTTTTAGAAATACAACTAAGTACCTATATTTAATTATCACTCACACGTTTTACAAATTGCTTCAACCGTAACTTATTGCATGTTCAAAACAATTCCCATAAAATCCATGCTCGTGTATACGGCTTGCCTTTTAACTAAACCATCAAAAATTACAGAAATCCGGCCCCAAATTATTGTGTGATTTGTCTCGGAACCCACACACGTTAATTGTTTTATACTCGCCAGGCCAGAATCGTAATTATCCCGAGGCAAACAATAAGAAAATAGGCGGGAAAAAATAGACAAAGGGTGACCGACGACGCCATTTTTTCTTTTATTTTAACCCACAGTCCGTACCTGGCGGCTCCAAGATCCAATATAGCCTTTTATTTTTTATTTACACTTCTTTACCCATCCTTTAAAATATCTAATTTTCATTTGACCTTCTTAAGAGTACGATCTGAAAATCTTTTAGCTTTTACTTATAATTTTATTCAATGTATTGAATCATAATATTCGTACTAGTTCAGGATTGCTATACAAATGGCTCTATATTGCGCTTGACTTGTGTTTATCATTGTTTTATTCTTTCTTTCATAGAGGTCTCATTGTTGTAGGCATAACCACAAAACATTTTGATGGTATTGCATCAGCCGTATTCTGCATGTATGATTATTATCTATGGAAATGACATGAAACCTATGATGATAGGGACCTGTCCGCACTCTACATACTAAAAGATTGTAATAAACGGATGTGCGTATCACCTCAGATTCATCAAACGAGTTTATTATTTGAAATCAGGTTCTTGAATATATTCTCATAATAACTGAAACCCATTATAGATAACAGATAACCTTTCCGCTCGGCTCACAAAAAACACTCTATAGAATTCCTTAATTTATTATTTAATAAGCGTCGCTGGACAGTTCGGGTCTTCGTAAAGTAACTTTTCGAGTAGAATGGAAAATGGTTTTGAGAGAAATAATTACCCAATACGTTGGCCAGTTCGATTATCAGGCCCCTCTTAAAACGAAATTTTAATAAAGCGAACAAGGGCCGATTTCGTCGGTTATTTTTCAAGATTGTTGAAAGTTGAAACAATCGGCCATCATTACAGACGAATACGTTCACATCAGCCGTCGTTGCCATGTGACCCGAGATTTTAACAAACTGGTTCAGGAGTGAACTCTTAAAATAAAACAACACTCGCAGCTACTCCTCATTAGTGCAGTGGAGTGCCGAGTGCACTAAGATATGTTTAATTGATGCACTCTATCGGTCTAAACGGCCGTTCCATTTCCCTCGTATAAAAGAAGCGATGTGGCGAGTTATTTTCATTTCCTTCTATGCTTTCAACCCAAATCCTCACTTTACATCCTGTCTCTAAACAGTCTCGAAGAAACAATAAGGGCCATAGGTAAAAGGACGCCGTCACGTTTGAGGAGCATTCAACGACCAATATGAAATCAACGTAGAGCGTTTCATGCGGCGAGCGATACATTACGTGCGGAGTATAAGTCAAATTTCCCGTCGATGCATATGGTGCAAGGTGGGCAACAATGTATACCGTTCGGGATAAAAATCCTACGCCCGAGCGTTTGATGGTGAGGTCGGGGAATGCGGTCCGTGAGAAAAAAATACTCTCGCTTCCGATGCGCATCGCTAGATAGCGCAGGTGGTGAACGCAGCGCCGAGCGCGCCCGCTGCCGCCTCAAAAGAATAGTTTATTTATTTTTAGGGTTCTTGAAAGAAAAAACTCATTATGTAAAATTTGTTGCTACGTACTAACGTATGAAACATGTCTTAGTTGTTGTGGTTATTTAATTAAATAAACAGACGATAAAATGTTTTCATTCATTGTACTGTCTTAAGCTGTGGTGAGACGCATTATTCATTGTGATTGTATTTATTTAAAAAACCATAAAATGTATATACTTGCACCGTTATTTATGGAGAGGGCGACGTAACAATAAGTGGTCACCATCACGTATACAATGTATGTTGCTGCAAGCCATTTTCGTAATTATAGCTACATATTTAGAATTATAATTATCCTTTGAGCGTATACCTAGACTTACAAAATATTATATAATTGACCTTAATCAAATGTTAAACCAAACCCAAGGAAACCAAAACGTGAAACCTGCAAATTATATGTAAATAATAATTTTGAAATCATCAAACTATGTACGATTTATGTAGTTATATTCCTTCATTTTCTCCCATAAACTGTCAACGGACATAGATCTTTTTTCAAACTTGAACAAACCTAGAGCCTAAACTAATATAGTCGATCGTAACTAATTCATTGTTATTGGCACTAAATAGAAATTACTACTGTATATAAAAAATAGACAAGTGGTCACCAAGCGTTTCAAGATGAATCTTTGCTTATGTTATCATGAGGCCAAAGATGGAATAACAATTGTTTATTTATTTATTTATTTATTTATTTATTCATTTATTTATTTATTTTCATTTTTTACATCCTAACATTACAGGCCATAACCCAATGCGTTAGGCAAATAAATTTAAAACTATTTGTTATAATTAACTAATTGAAACTATTTGAACTAATGTAACTAATTTGTTATTTTTTGATTGTTCAAAACTGTGACAGGTATTCCGTTTGATCCAGTGGTCAGCTGATCACACGCATTGCCGGTTGATACTTCTATATCAATAAAAAACCCATAATGAACCCCTGTCACTCACACGCACTCCAGCTGACAATTTTTTCAACTATTGGAATCCGGTAGCATGTTGACATTCTCATTTTATTACCCACTTATTATAAAGCTCGGCGTGATTGTCCTTTATCCTTTTGTTGTAAATGACTCATCTTTGATTTGTAAATATTTATTAAGATCCACCCGAGCGTTACCGCAATAAGGTTTCCTGGAAGTGCCGTATAGGTAGCTGATTAAAATTGTTTTTTGGTTTTGTTCTAATGTAATAATCAAATTTGATTTTGCTGTGAGGAAAATACCCAGAGACAAGTATGCAATTTAAAATTATTAACTTGAATATAAGTTCGTATATTTTTTTCTGTTACAGACGGAGATAATGTTGATTAGTTTGTTAAAATGACTTCTGTTGATCAGTCGAGATAAAAATAATTACGTCAAATTACGTCAACTTTTATGTTCGAGTTTCCGCTTATGTACCAAATAAATACAATAAATGAACGAGTTCATTAATTACAGATCCAATTAAAATGACGTTTATAAAACTCATCCGTTTAACATTGATGAATTTGCTAAATTAAGCGATAAGAACTTGTAGCCAATATTGAAGCGATATTATTTACTTACTAGTTTTTGGCTAGCTAGCCGAATTGCTTCGCCCGCGGTAGAGTGGTCTCAAAATGTTTGTAATTACTTAATTTATCTTAGATTCTTGTTTATACGGAACCCTCTGTGCAAGTATCCGACTCGCTTTTAGCCGTTAGTGAAAGAAAATATTATGTTGATTTATAATAATAAAACTACCTTCACAGGTAGAGCCGACCGGCTCGGCCTCCCTGGGCGCGGCGTCTCGGGCCCTGTTCGTGGAGAAGGTGCGGGCCTCCAACGCAGCCTGCCAGGCCGGCGACTTCTCCACCGCCGTGGCCCTCTACACCGACGCGCTGACCCTGGACCCTGCCAACCACATCCTCTATAGCAATCGGTAAGTCATAAGCTAGAGGAACGCAAGGAAGAACTGTCCACGCTAACACGCTTCATTTCATGATTGCTAGCAAGGTGCATCATGAAACATAGGCAATGGGCAATATTTAAAATACCTATCTATACTGTTGAAGTCTTTTATTTGTTACGAATAGATAAGTAAAACTTACTTATCAGTGTATCGGCGGCACCGCATTGAACATTCCATCGAAGCCTCCACACCAATGCACCTGCAACCTTACTTGCAGCAAGTGTTCATGAATCAAATCTGCTGAGCGAAACTTGAATTGCGTTATATACTTATATAAAACAGACCTATTGTAACGTATTTTAAGGGAGCATATTCAGGCACTTATAAATCAGAACCACTGTGTGCGCGCTTTTTAATCTGCTATCAAGATATTATAATTTTTAAATTTTCGTATATATTTCGTATTTTCGAAGTGGATTTAGGTGATATAGGTGAATATAAAAAATGCGAAAAAAATCGTTGTCCGGAAGATAGCTAGTGCGGTTACTAGCAGGAAAATATACTGCTGACGAGCGAAATTACTGTGTTACCAACTTTCACGTGTTGGTCGATTAAAATGTGTGCGAATCCACCACAGACCCACTCCAAATAAATCTAGAGAATACTTTGTTCCAGTCTAAAACTAAAACGTTGATGATTGGGATCAAATTTGAGTCTTATTGATACATCAGCTTTTGATTCGTATTTGTAATCACCAATTATATATTCTCCAATAATATCTTTATAATCTCCAATTGGTTCTCCAATTATTAATTTTCTTGCAGTTCTGCCGCGCGACTGAAGCAGGGTCAGTTTGCAGCGGCTCTGCAAGATGCGACGCGAGCGCGGGAACTGTGCCCCAACTGGCCAAAGGCTTACTATCGACAAGGTAATACTACCCACTTTTCATGAGTTCATCCTATTGTACACTACATACTATTTGTATTGTTAAAGAAGAAATAAAACCTTATTCCGATAATCTAAAGGTCACTTTGTTAGTTAATGTTATATAAAATGTTTTACTTGTGAACTTCAATAGCAGTTTAACAGCTAGCGACTAAGCCTGCAGAGATCCTTGTCCCGGGTTCGATTCCCGGCGAGGCAGGCATAACTTTTTGTTCTCGGGTCATGGTTGTTTGTAATGTCGTATTTAGGTATATCGGTCTTAAATCTACTTGGACGTGAACGTGTAAACATTTTTTAATTCATTTTTATATCGAGTAACAATTATTATCCAATTTAAAATTCTATTAATAATATTTCAACCAGTTTTTTAACGAATTAATTGAATATTCCAATGATATCAGAATTATTATTGTGTTGTGATCATGAACTCAGGTGTGTTTAACCAAACGTCTGATTTGACTTTAAATAGCATTATAATCATTGCAAACAATACGATTGAAAACAAAGTTTGAAATTACAATACAAAGGAATAAGGATTCATGTTCCATATAAATAATACTTCAACCTTGAACGAATCCTATCCGAAACGAACGTACCTATTTGTATTATTTTGGGTTCGATATTTGAAAGTTTACATACATTAAGCATCCAGGGTTGAAAAATAAATAAGGGTCCACAAATACAGTATTTTTAAGCGTCCCTTAACTTAAGTGTATCGGGTTACATAGAGAATATCTTGTGTCATAAAAATATGTTCTATGCTGAGCTATTCACCAACCAAGTTAGTAATATATGTATATAAATGTTGTCAATAAAAAAAAATTAATACTCGTAAATGTTGTGTGTAAAAAAATTGTTATAATAATATTTTAATAACTAAATAATGTGGCGCTACGGCTTACTTACGGTAACATACTTTAAATATTATACACAGACTACGAGTCCTAATAGCTAACTACCTAATTATTATTTTTATAATGTGGAAGTAATTAGTTTACCTGGCACTGAGTGGCCACTTCAACTTAATTCGCAAGTCTCAGGACTCTCAGGTAGAATTTTTTTTACAGTTCTTTTAGAAATTAGTCAGGTGTAACACACTTAGGTAAGATATAAATGGAATAATTTTAAACTTTATGAATAAGAGGCAAAGTAAAGGCACCCCGATGAAACAAAATGAATGTATGAAAAAGTTGCGGTAGTATATTCGGTCTTTGATGACAGAATAATAACAACACAACTAAAGACACTTCGTCAAATCACTTAGTACTTAGTAACTAAGTACTAAGTACGATGCAGAATATTCAATTATTCTATAATTTTTCCATCAGCTTAAGCTCAATCGATACATTTATTGATATGAAATCGCTCTTACCCCGCAAGCCCCACAACATCTATCTGGGTTTCTCCATGAACTGATAGCCTAAAATAATTATTTATTTTATAAAAATATGTGTACACTATACGCTAATAAAATAACCAAGAAAAAATATGCGTGTGAAAGTAAACATTTTATAATATCAAGTGCATTACAATTTACAAATAATACGACGCCGATATCGCGTGCAATAATCACAGCGTATTATTTGCATCCATTTTATATTCATTTTCCTTTTCGATACATTGTCGACATTTCCACTTTCACTACGTATTCTAGTTGTTTCTTATTGTTGTGTTCTAGTGTAGTTGAATCTGTTTACATAAGTTTATCACGCTATATTACGTTACTTTGTATGTATGTATGTATTAAGTAGTATATATCTCTCTCTCCTTATTTTTATTTCCTGCTACGGTTTTTGTATC
This sequence comes from Thymelicus lineola, assembly GCA_963932265.1. NCBI lineage: Eukaryota > Metazoa > Arthropoda > Insecta > Lepidoptera > Hesperiidae > Thymelicus > Thymelicus lineola. The sequence goes on along the minus strand of OZ010681.1, from coordinate 3,969,838 downwards.
ACTGAACACCGTGAAAAGTAATAGTAGTAGAAATTAAATTCCGTGTATACGGTTGGTATACGGAATTAAAATAAATGGTCACGCTATGTTAAAAACATTACCTGCTTCATATGTGAAATGGATAAAGTTAAAGTAATACTAGGCTACCGGCCTAGTAAATCATGCTCAGTGTAATACATATCCTGTATATCCATCCAGCATAACAATCGGATTCAATTCCCAGCCCTACATTTGTCTTATAAGAAAAGTAGGCAAATATTAACTGTTTAATCATAAAGTGGAAAATTATGGGTGAAACATACGACGTTGTGACAAAATTTATTCCTGCAAACATTCATTTGACTTTCTTTCTTTATTTCGACGACCCGTGTGCGTGTTACCATGTTACGAGTAGATCACCGTGCCAAGGGTTCTGGATTCTATTGCCAGTGAGGCAGAAATTGATGAGTTTGAATTTCTGCTCTCGGTCTGAGTGTATGTGTCTTTGTGTGTTGTCCATGGCACCCACGACAAAGGGAATCTTAGCGTGGGACTATGAGTGTATAGCGATTTTTATTTATTACTAGCTGTTGCCCGCAGCTTTGCATACGGAAATTACGTTGTTATTCAAACTTTTATCCTGTTTTCCCGGGAAACCTTTTAATTTTCCGGGACGAAAATTTTCATCGAAATCCGTTCAAGGGTTTTTATGTGATGCCCGGACAGAGAAACAGTCACTTTGAGTTTTATTATAGTATAGATTCTCTCCAGGTGTAGCACTCCAATGCCTGGGTCGTCACGGCGAGGCCCTGGCAGCGTTCAGCTCGGGGCTGGGCGTGGAGCCCTCGTCCCGGCAGCTGCTGGCTGCGCTGGTGGAGGCCTCGCTCAAGTCCCCCCTGCGGACCACGCTGGAACCCACCTTCAGACAACTGGAGGCTATGAAGCTGGATCAGTCGCCGTTTGTGCTTATCTCGGTTAGTTCAATAGTCTTTTGCACTACACACGTAATTCATTTCATTTTAGAGAATCCATAATTTTGTTAAGTCTTAATACTCACTTTTTCATTACTTTTATGTATAGGTATTTCATTTTCCGTTTATATCACGTAAGTATTTACGTAAGTACATACGTAAATACTCACGTAAATACGTAAGTAATTTACCCATTTTAAATCCACTGGCTTGTAACATGTAAATACCTTTCCGTACAAAATCACCAGTATAAAATACTTATAACGGAAGTATTAAGAAACTGACCACAGCATAAAAAGCAAAGCCCAGTGGTTTGTGATAATTTTGTGCAGCGAAGAAACAAACACAATTTGTTCGTTTATTCCCATTGAAACATTTCGATTACAATTCGAGAGCTCGTTTACGTAACGTATTTACGACTACCACGTTTAAAACACAACTTTATTCTGCTGAATGTCTACAAAACGAACCTCCAGCTCCGTTTAAAATGGTGGCATAACTGCACACTAAAGTGGTATAAAATACTGTGACTCGTGAAGTGGGTGTCGAACCGTCGAATTCAAACTGTCAGTGGGCCTTGTTTAAACGCCATCTGATACCCGGCCCCAAAATAATGCCAGCCATTAACGTGGGTCCTCAAATGCACCTAAGGGCTGTCGTTTATGTTGTATCGCTCCACAATTACAAACAGGATTTATAGAAATGGAAAAAGTTAGTTCGAATTTAGATCTAGGAATGGAAAACTGTTGTATGTTCCGATGGTTCTAAGTTTCTCTATAATTAAATAGATAAATAATCGAAATATTTTAGTTAGATACAGGGTACAAACTGGTTTTCAATTGTCAGATTAATTTCTAACCTGAAGCTACTGACCCTTTCTGCGAGTTTAAGTCCAGGCAGCTGACTGAAATCTCTAAATGCTTTCAGCATCGTTTCATGGTGATTTAGAATTATCAGTAGACGAACGAGGGTGACCGATATAGCTCAGAATTAGCTGGCTGAAGTGGAAATGGGCTGGCCACATATTTAGTTCGAAGGACCGATAACCGTTGGAGAAGAAAGGTCCTTGAATGGAGACCACACCTCGGTAAAAGGAGCATAGGACGCCCCCCAACTAGGTGGATCGACGACCTGAAGATGACAGTGAGTAGGTGCTGTAGTTGGGACTAGTCAGCTTGTTAGGCTATTGTCATAAGTATAAACAATTCCTTTACTTTAAATTTGAAGCCTCAAGAAATAAGATGATGAATAGATGAAAATTATATGATGAACATTTTAAACAGTTTAGGCAGAAGATACGAAAACAAAGCTTGCTTCCACTGAAAACCCTGGATTCACGATTAACTTCGAAGAGCGTCCGAACGCACCATTTGCATACATTCCACCGCTTGCTGTCGACGTCTGGGCATTTTTCGGCGCATTTAGCAGTGGACAATGGGACTGAGTGATCAAAGCACTATAAATACGACCGACCCCGCGCATTTACATACAATCTGGGCGACAGTTGATCGGCAGGCTGCTACTTGGACTCTGGACGCTCACTGCCACTGGTACTCAACCTAGAAAACAGGATTTATAGTAGCAATTTGCATCTGTTGATAAGACAATGGATAACTCCATTGTTAACATTATATCCAGGTGAATTAGATAATTCAATTAGCCCACATCATTCTTAACTTATTTATAAAAATGACTTTTTTCAAAAAATTTGAATTTTTATTAATATTTCCATCTAAAACTATTTAGCGTTATTTCAAGAAGTCTTTATTAGTTTATTGTTTCATAAGGACATCCGTAGTGCATAGTTAATATAAAACACGGTATACACGGTACACGGTTATACACGGTAGAACGAAGATCAACTTTTTTTTATTTCACAATCCTTTATTCCCATAGTTTTGTGTCCCATTCCGTTCGTCTCACAGATACGTAGTACATATTTAGAAATTTATACATACAACAAGGATAGCGAATAGTATTAATATAATCTACAATGTTTTATACGTTGTAAATTGTCGTCCGCTAATGTTATCACCACAAAATAGCCCTATAACATTAATGCCATTAATGGGACATAAAAGTACTGTAAAACGTAACTCTATACGAAAACATTGTAACACAGTAGTATTAAACAGCTACCGATTATTATGGTAATTTAATAATCAATACGCCGCGCCGTGGGTGTTCGTATAACATTTTGAGTTATGCTCTTCAGAACAGCTAAGAGAATACGGAAAATTTAAATCGTTTCAGTGCAATCGACAGCCGACGTAATGGGTTTTTAAAAATTCGACGCGCTTTTTGCTTTTGGACAATGATACTCAAATTCGCATTTTAGTACATTACCTCTATATTACGTTCAGATTAGTAAGTGAATGACACAATATCATCGAGATGAACCGTCTCGCCCTAGCCTCACTTGGCGACATTAGTACCGTGCGACCATTAAATGCACTTATTTTTAATGGATCGGGTAATAATAAATGTAATAAAGATACAGAAACGGACCATTTTGTAGATAGCTACACTGCTCGTTGGACGGAGATAGCAGATTGTAGGTTCGTGAAGACTTTTTAGTGCAGCGGCATGTTTAAAAAATGTTACTCTATACAAACTATAATACATACTAAACTAGTTGTTGCCCGCAGCTTCGCACGCGGTAATTTTGCTTTATCTTATTCGTAGCCCTTACCGAAGAAAATTTAAAAAGGTGAATTTATATTTTACCGAAAGTACTTACTTATATTATTTAGGAATTTATATACGGAAACCCACGATACAATCATAATCATCTGGATGCGGGTATTTAAAAATAAACAATATTCACATTTTTTTTCATGCAAAATTTTGAAATACTCGAAAACATGTTTTCCGTCAAGTGAAGGAACATTTGTTGCAAATTTGAAGCAAATCAATTTATGCCATATTGGGACGACTTAGAATATTAACCCCAATCTCTCGCCGGATGTGTGTCGTAAGAAGCGACTAAATCCAGCCTGCTGGTGGTAGGTAGTATATTGTAGGAATTATATTGGTAATATTTATTTTAATAATTCATTATTACTATTATTATTTTTCCGTGGGGACCACCTAGATAGCTATCAGTTATCACCCTATTGCTTGAGCCGCCAAACGACTCGTCGTGTTCCGGCTGGAGGCTTGAGAGCCATTTCTTTCTTTAATTTTCTTCTTTTTTCTTGGTCGGCAACGCATCATTGATGCCTTTGGTGTTGCTGATGTCCATGAGTGACCATAGCCACATACCATCAGGTGAATCAGCAGCTCGTTTGCCGGCTATTTCCATAAAAAATTGGTTGATTTTTTTTAATATTCCACACAAATTTTTATCTTGTTTCCCAGAGAAACCTTTTAATTTTCGGGGATGAAATTTTTTCTAAAACGTGACCAAAAATATAACAACAACATAACTAATTTCCATCAAAATCAGTTCAAGAATTTTCATGTGATGCCCGGACAGATAAATAGACAGACAGACAATAACAAAAAAAATATTTGGGTGCTATATCACGCTATTGAAGTTTAATCGAAATTCTGAAAAAAATTTCAATTTACAAAAAAATTTGCAGAAAACGATCGGATGCTCTAGCCTCTGCTGATCAGATTAGACCGGCAGGATTATGCGTTATTTTACAAATTGATTCTACGGTTTTAACTTTAGCAATACTTGCGGATTTTCTTGTCGATTCACAAGTAATCATAATAATTTACTAGTTTATTCCATTTAAGTTCACAACAAGTTTGTTCCACTTCTTGAACCTTGTAAAAAGTCCTGAACTCTCGCAATTCAAAATGCCATACAGGCAAACTTTTGCGATTGATAACTTCAACAACATACATCTACGGGAACGTAAACGTTCACGTAGGTGAATATCAACAATGTCCATTTTTTTCATTTTAGTGCCGAAATTTTTTCTTCAGATTTCGTGAAAAATGAGGTCCTGGTATAAGAATAGAACGTCCAAGCTAGAAGGATATTCAAGAGATCTGAAAATATCTTGATAACTTTTTGAAATATTTAACTTCAAAATCTATTGTTACCACAAGAAATGAAAATCACCCACCAAAATTGAAAAGCAGTGACACCCAAATTACATTTTTCTGTTGCAAAGCTCTAAAATCACTAAAATAAAGAACAAAAAAGTAAGATATGTACATCCCATCGTTTTACATCTCAATTCTCAACGTGGACACGTAAAATTGGCCGATTTGATATTCATCCGAATATATACTTTGAGTTTAGCGGAGGTCATTATCTAAATCTTTTGAGGACATGAGACAATGATGTCATCTTTGGTAATTCCTTAGGACGTTGGTGTATTTGGGTTGGTATAATATCAAATCGCTAATAATAATCGATCAGCTTCCTATTGTTTGGGTTACACCATTTAACACCTCGCTCTACTGCATCACTATTTGCTCCTTCATCACCATAAAAACACAAGCAAGGTGCGCGATATTACTTACTAGTGAGTTATTTTATAACAATCTTCCAAGTCGCAACACATCATGCATTTTCTTTATACGGTTATAATTCAGGTTTATGCAATTTTATTGAGGTCCACTTCATTAGATCCTGCAACTTTCTTAAATTACTTGCTCGAAGGCAGGTAATCTACGAGATATATATCAAAGCCCTTTTGACGTATCTATGATTATAACCAATAGGCGCGAATACTTGTTGCTGTTTTATTTTGAGGATAATGTATGCAACAAAAAATGAGAAGCAAGTAACGGTAGAAAACAACATTCAGTCAAATATTTTAGCATTTTATCAGTGACGGCATATATGTTGATGTATGATACAACGTTATCTATCAGTGCGAATTCTAGAAGCCGTTGTAAATTGGCTAAAGATTGGATGGATCCCGTTTAAGTCATTTACTTATGCTACGATCGAGCATCCGTTGCGGCACGTCTGTTGTGTAATAGAACGTTCTGCTTATAATTTTAGTCCAGTCCATTGATCTGCAAGTGTGTAATCTAAACAATGAATCTGTACGTTATAGCAGGGAAATTTATATTTTATAACTTATATGTGTTTGGCAACAATCTATACACGATATAAAAGCGAAATATGGTAAAAATTGAATATTAAATTTTTGAATGTATAATAGTAAAAGTTTATTTCGGAAAATCTTTCAGATAACATTAATTACAACTGAATCCTTCATAGCCCTCATAGCTTGCGTCGATCCTAAGTGATCGACAAAGAGCGGGCGCGGTCGGTAGTTGGATGGTGACCGCTAGTTTCCGTGCTTCGGAGCGGAAAAAGAAAATTTGTAAAATACTAACAGAACCTATATATAATATTTATTTTATTTTTTGTAGCACCTATCGCAACTTTTAGCTTATCGCCCAGGGTTGAGTAGTGGAGAATGCCATCAGGCATTAAGTCCGCCCATTGTGATCTAGTTTATAGGTTTACAATAAAGAGTAAATAATAAATAAATAAATAAATAAACCTTCTGAAAATCTTGTTAAGTTTTCTTTAAGTTAAGTTGTTAATCCGGGAAACGAGCTGACGATCCGCCTGATGATAAGTGGCTATCATCGCCCATGAACCAGGCATCTCTGCTGCGTTGCTGGCCAAGAAAGAAAGACGTAAAATTGAATTTCTTGTAGATTATAATGTCACTATGATTACATTAAAGTAGATAGGGTTGTAATATTGTTTTATTTTGTAGGTGGTCGGCCAAGAACTGCTTGCGACGGGTCAGTATCAAGCCGCAGTCACCGTTTTAGAGGCTGCCCTCAGAATAGGATCATGTTCTCTCAAATTAAGGTTTGTATTGTAAAATAACATAACTATTTTATGGATTTGAGTTACTAACAGTACAAACATTTTATGTAGAGACGATATTTCCTTGTTTTATGCGATAGCTTAGGAAAGTATTATTTTTATTATACGACTGCCAAGGAAGGTTTATTTTAATAATCTTATTTAAAATCCACTTAAAATGGCATGGCTCATATTATGCAATGGAGTATTACTATCACAAAAAGTACCTAGCAATAAAAATATTTTGGCCACACATGTTATTTGTTATTTACCGATTGCTAGTTACCTACTACTACTACTACTACTAGTTACTAGTAACCTACCTACTTGTACGAGTATATTTAACTGAGTATTATATCACTGAATTTACCTTGTGTGATATCAGTAAGTGCCCGCCTTCTTTACCGACTTCTGATATTTTGAATAAAGTAATTTGTCATGTAAGATGAAAGATATTGCATAATCGTGTATCAATTATCAGGAATTTTATTTCGCCTTTAAAAGGGCCGCCGCGTATGCGTATGATTTATATTTTAAGAGGGGTCCCGCGTGATATCTTAGCAACAATTTCACACCTTTAACACCTCTCGAAGTTTCAAAACGTTAATAAGAAGAAGACAAATTGCCGGGCCGCGAATCATTAATATGGTACCATTATTATTTTTAATCACGGTCCAAATGTACCAAGTTGACAGCGGAATAATTTATGTGTACACGAGGGAACTGTTATCTTTGGCGGAATTTTCACGTTTTGATTTATAAATGTTTGACTCTGAGGAAGTACGACGTATAAATGTTTCAGGGGATAACAGACGTCGGGTTTAATAGCGACAGTAAATTTGCGCGCCCGCTCGTCTCCGTTTTACGTTGAGAGCGATATTAATGTTCATATAATATTATTATGAATACAGGTTATGTTGTTTTGTACTTGCCGAGACATATGTTTGAAACTAGATCTGTATCAAGCAGTCATCACAGTCCGTAGTAAAAATAAGTAATATTATAATTTATATCCATTAATAAAGTCTTCTTCTTCCATTAATTAAGTACCTTTACTTAATTGATTGTGTTACCGCCACCATATCAAACGTAAATGTAATCTTCATTAATGCATCCGAACCCAACAGTCTCTTAGTCTCTTATATTCAAAAGCTTGAGTGAAAAATATGAAACGTTCTTTGTATCATCAGATACATATAAAATACTGATGATAATATACAATACATTATTAAAGAAGAGTACATTCGAGTCGACAAGGAATCAAACCCGAGCCGGCGACGAAACCCACACCTTCCGAAGATCTTATCTCACCTTGATGGATTGAATCCGTATCGATACGGCCCTGTTGTATACGAAACGTGTTGAGGGAAATCTTTTAACTGTATAAATAGGGACATTTATTTTTGATCCTTATCAATATGGGATAATTGGTGACTGATGATAGCCTATAAAGGAAGCAGCGGGAATATGTCTGGGAGAAAACGAGAGGCCTCGTAATGTTTCTAATATGAAATTGATATCGATGTGTGGGAGGTGAAGTTTGGAACGTTCAGCACAGAAATTTAAAAAGAAAGACGTGGATATATTGCGAGAAATCTGATACTTTTTTGGTGTTTGCATTACTATAATTAACGTTGTTTTAACAGTTAAATTTAGTTTTATGTCAAGTGGTATAGAGTGCTAAAATAAGTTCAGGATTGCTTGGCCACTAAGCCAAACAAATAAAGAAAAAAGAAGTCATAACATAACTCACATTGATTTTATTGCCAATTAACTTTATTGTTTAAAAGCATGTTTGCGATGAAAAAGAAATAATTAAATCTTTTGTTGTACCTTTCAAATGTGGTACCTACCTTCTAAATTTTATGCAGTTTAATTTTTCATCTCTACTTTGTACAATCTGACAGAAAGTTACGATTTTTAGGGTTCCGAAGTAAAATCGGAACCCTTGTAGTTTCGTCATGTCTGTCCGAAGCATAGTGCCGAGACCCTTAACGCTAGAAAGCTGTAATTTGACATGGATATACATATTTATTAAAACTCAAAAATCGTAGAATAAAATATATAAAAATTATTTTCAGGGTACCTGCACTACCAGGTAACGTAAGGATGAATTTTTTATTCGTCGCGTACACTATAGTGTGGGGTTTCGTTGAAAAGGTCTTTCAAAAATATTATGGGTCTTCTAAAACCATTTTTGGACTTAGGGTCCGTTTGCAAAATATTTGGCTTTAAAGTGCTAATTTTGATTAGAGTTAAGTGTGGTGGATACCGGCCTGCTAAACGGTTGGAGTAAAACAAGTAAAAAATTCTCAAAAATAGTTTATATGACGAATTTAAAAGGAAAACTATCACGGCTATGTTATCATAAGTAGTTAATGAAAAGTAGTCGATAAACTTACTACTTCGGAAACCTAAACACGCGCAATGGCGCGTGGCCTGACACGCACTTGCCTGGTTTTATTTTGGCCTGCGGCTGACGTCAGCACATCGATCCACGAACTTTAAATTTATATTTTTACATATTTACCTGTTTACATAAAGCTTTACTTTTACATAAATTCACATTTATGTTATTTTCGTTACGATTTGAACAATTAACTTGGATAAATTAAAGTCGTTGACAAGACGTGTGATTCAAAGTGATCGATGTCGACATGCCTTGTCGGCGAAGGTACTCGTGTGTTGTCAAATTACATCGGTGGGTGATTCATTAGGGCTCGGATTATTATATTTATCTGGGATTATTATAATCAGCCCTGTTTACGTGACCACTCGCTCCACAACATGGCCTCACAACCGGATGTTGATTTTGTTTTATTTTCGACGCTACAGTCACAATAGAATATAATAGTCACATGTTATAGCTTATTATAGATGCCCCAAAATATAATATAAATAATTTTATAATTTGAAAATGATATTTTACTCTCACTATCTGAGGGCAAAGAAAAGTTAGGGCTTGAAGAGTAAGAAGCTTGGTTCTACATGAGATCTGATAACTTACTCGTATTGACAGTGCGAGTCATTATGGTATCGTCTTGGCAATATTTTACATGAAAATGTTTTTGGTGGGATCACTTACTCCCACGCTTTCTCCAATATTGTTCACTCATATTAGTTACCTTTGCTTACAAGTCGGACTCCGATAGTTTTATTTCAGTAGGTACAAAATACCTAATCCTTGCACAGTCAGAACGGTTAGCATACATATAAATAAGCAACTAAGCGTAGCTATTACCTTCAAATATATGCAGCATTAACATTTACCATTCCGGAGTAAGCTGCTACCTACTCGCCACGTCACGTTGCCCGAGCGTCTAAAGGTCGTAGCCCATCTACACGACACCGCTCCCACCCAACCAAAGTATGATAATTCAAAATAGACTTAAAATCGTGCTCTGTAGGTGCACTTTACAGTAACAACAAAAATTAGCAGCCCGCGCGCGGGAAGCAAGGTTACCGCCACCTTGCCACTCAATAGTTGCATCTACAGAGCACATATTTAAAGTTTATATTTGAATTCTCATACTTTGGTTGGGTGGGAGCGGTGTCGTTTAGATGAGCTACGACCTTAATTCCCAGCTACTGACTGCGACTAGTAACTTAGCACTGGGCACAGAATAAGATATTAATACCTGTCACACAGTGTCTACCTACATCCCGGGGACATCCTAAATGTAGTTTCGCTTATTAGTACACGTCATCTATTTCTCTGGGTGTTTCCATCAGGTGCAACTACAAATAGGGTTGTCTCTTTCATTGTATGTTTATCGAACATAGTTAGCTATCTGTTAAAAGTGCGAATACTTAGAGTTTATAATTCTCATATCAGCTTTTATGATAAAAAAAGTGACGTATATTATATATTTTCGTATTAAAAAAAATTACGGTTACTTTCCTAGGATGGATTTAAAAATTATTATGGTTTATGCTACAAGAATGTAAGTCAATTGAAATAATATAATTATGCATATTTATGACGTAGGAAACGACGTGGAAAAACAATGCGTTTTTCCAAATTTAAAATTATGAATTCCCAATCAAGATTAAATTTTGTTACATTCTGCAATTTGTCGTTGACCGTACTTTAAGAAACTAGTCAACTCTAGCTAGTACAGCAATCAGGAGATATATTGCACTTTCCTAGGTGTCAAAAGCCTGTGTGTACTAATTTACAAGTTTATTACATACGACGATACGACCGCCCTCATTTACAATAAATGGTTTAATTAGATGTCTAATAAAACATTAATGTAAAATTCTTTCATATCGTAAAGATTACGATTTGTATGTGAAAGTACGGTGATATCGAATCGCAGGTACAATTAGGTGAATTAGGTGAATAGCTTAAGTGTTTCCTTTCTCCGTCGATACTTAACGTGGATAGAGTTTGTGAACCGATCCAATCAATAAAATATTCAACAAGTAGACTAAAAATGCCTTACATTTCTATGTCATCTACTTGTTAATTTTACAAAAATAGTAAAGATTCTATCTATTTATAATCAACCATGAAAATCGAGAAATTGTTATAATGACATGTACATACTATGTACCTTTTAGTATACTCGTGTGAGCATAGTGTATTAATCCGTAATCAAAAATTAAGCAATAGTTACTCAAATTAAATATTTACACATTACCCCAAATAGTTAAATACCATGTACTTTTAATGCAACATCTTACTGATGTACATAATCAGAGCGCTACCGATATCATCTGTATTTGCCGTTAAACCTTGTAGGTGTTACATAAATAGATAACAGTTTTGTTATTCATGAGGAAGCCGATAAATCGATAGATCGTGTCGTAAAGGCACTCAATCACACGGTGGCAACCAGGCAACCAGTCAACGCACCTGCGATACTACTGTAACCCGTCATTGAAGGTGCTAACGATTAAAATTATATCACTTCTAGTGGATATCGTAAATTCGCCTGCGTAGAGATACATTCTATAATACTGTTACATGCTTCGATGAAAATACTGTTATAATTTATCGAAATATAGTGTTTGTAATACGTGAGTTTTACAATTAAGGTCCATTTCGAGGCATAATGTTATTATCATAATGATAATGGGGATATTTTTGCGTAAAAATTAATACATAGGATTGATACATGATTATGATCTACACCTTCTAAGTACATTTTATCTTCTTAATATATGTATATAAATTACTTGTCACGTTGTTTGTCCGTGATGGACTCCTAAACTACTTAACCGATTTTAATCAAATTTGCACACCATGTGCAGTTTGATATTATTTGAAAGATAGAATAGCTTACATCTCAATTTATAGTCGCAATATTATTCATGATAAGCATAATTTCCACGTGCGAAGCTGCGGGCAACAGCTAGTAATTCTATAATGCTATGGCGCAGTCCATACATTTTTTACACTGTTTAATTTAGCTAGACCTCTAGTTACCTGAAGGTCAAAATAATTGCCGCTATCAAACAATTGAATTTCTGTCCTCAGAGGTTCAGTGTTCAGTGCATTGTCGTCAGCGCACTGGGCGCTGAGTCAGCTAGACGCGGCCATCAACTACATGCAGCAGGACCTGGCAGTGGCCAAGTCACTTGGTGACACGGCCGGCGAGTGCCGCGCTCACGGCAACCTTGGCGCCGCCTACTTCAGCCAAGGATCCTACAAGGACGCGCTGACGGCGCACCGCTATCAGCTCGTCTTGGCCATGAAATGCAAGGTAGGTAAAGTAATTTACAGGCACAAAATGCTTCAAAAATAATACCTTACTCCTCTGTGTTGCAATTTTGTGTAGAAAAAGTGTTTGAAGCGTGGTTTGCTCATTTTCTTTTCAAACATTTAATTATATGTAATTTTATGAACAGAATATTTAAAATATAATCCGTTGAATCGCTACATTTACACATCATTTTATTTTTAAACAGGCCTTTATTCCTAACATACTCGGGTCGTTTCAAGTTATTAAAAATAAAATATTTAAGAAACGAACAATGGAATATTTACATAAATACGAATATTAACAGTTTGATTTCTCCGATTGCAAATAAAATGAAGAGTGTAAGGCAGAAATAAATAGGCAGTGGTACTTGCGCATACGCAAGGAACAAGAGTTATTTTAATTTTCACATGGGATTGCGAGCCCCGACCATGACCTCGACCACGGTTAGCTTTAGTCTCTTTGTTTGTTAAATTAATAAGTCTGTCAAGCACGCCGAGAAGTTATTAATGGGTTTTATTTAACATACACACTCAAATCTACCTGCCTTTTTAACGCAGGGCAATTCAATGACCAAATGGTACTTTATGCTTTGCACAAGATACAAATCTAGGGGCGAGGTAGTGTCACCGCTAGGTCGAGCTCAAAGCAAACTTAGCCATTTCATGTTTTTATGAAAACATTTCTTTTTATAAAATTGCAGTAAGTACTGATGGACAAATCATTTTCAACTGAAACTTGGCATTTGGCATTTAGATAATGTTTTTATAGAGTTCAATCTTTAGGAACTTGAGAAAATCGGTTTAATTACCAAAATTAATGTAGGTACTACATAAATTTTTTATTCAATCAAAAGTATGCCTCAATATTTGGTCTTCATTGTTGTGTTGTAAGTTAAGTCTATTTCCCGTATACCGATTAAGTTTATTTAAAGGAATGCTTACTTGTTTGTATATCTGCCACTGGTAAGCCGACTGTGGCAATAGAGTGCGAACTTTATGCTCCATGATTTTCCTACACGTACAATTTATAGGTTGCTACGCGGTCATAATACGCAATCAATTATACTTGTAAGGTTTCGGCTAAGATGCTTCCATTTTAGTCACGACCTCATAGCAAGTGGCGAGCAATAGCGGTCACGATTTCAATATAATGAGTGGTGTTATTTAATGTGTAATAAGTGTTATTAAAACTTACTCTGAAATTATGAGGTCTAAAACCGAGATTCAGCTTAAATTAATCTAATTACTGTATTTCTATTTTTTGGTTTAGACGGGTCTTAACAAATCCTCGGTATTCTTTGGGCAAGCTGTAATCAATATGTTTCTTTTAAATAAAAAAATCGAATTTAGAATGACTTCATACAAAAAAGTATTGTGTTTATGTCCATATTTAAAACAAATACAAATTAAGGCAGCACGTTTGATCATGTTCCAGGGCTCCGCCATCGCGGGGAAGAAAGTAAACTCCGTTTTTTATCTTATTATAAAACTCTTATCAATTTGCAGCTCTCTTTGGAATTCAAAATATCTTAAATTGTTTGATTAATTGACTTCAATTTAAATATAAATCATCCTTATTCCCTATACCCAGAAAAATTTGAGATACATAATATGTGTTTACTTATTTACTTTGCAAAGAAATCGCTGATGTTATAATTATGAACTAGTTTTAGCTGGCTTTTGAAAGGTCAGTAAATCTGGACTTGTCTTTTTGTATGTAAGATGTATGCAATTCGAAATCATTAAAGAACGCTGATTGACGCTGTAAAGAATACTATCGTATTGCTAATTCTCTGTTGGAGTAAATTCACTAGTGCCATAGACGTGTGTGGCAAATTCGTAGAGCGATCTCCATAGATTGCATTACCATTAAGGCGCGATCGTAAAAACAACGCGTACCTGTTTTTTCTTCGACGTATCTGGAGGGGTAAGAGGAATTGATGATCGATAGGGGTCATTACGGTGGTGCAATGAAGAGCTCAATGCGTGTTGGCGCATTTACTGCGAATTAGCATTACTGAAAGCGGTGGCGGCAATTTGAAAGGATTTGTAAGAACTTTCTGACTTTGTAGTACACAAACGTGCTAGACTAGCTCGCCACCGTCCAGTTGTAATGGCGTAGCTCTCTATCAAATCTACTACATAGTTTCTCGTGTCTCAGAGAAAATGATTTACTTATAACGTTACAGTAGCATCACAAAATCGGTTTGTGACATGTGTAGATTTAAAATGTATTATTTTAAATTAATTACATTGCTGCTGATATATAACTTATATTGAAAACAAGCTTAAATAGATGCGCAATATGTAATCGAACTAATAAGAGAGGGAAAAATTATTTCCACAAACTAGGTAAAGATACTGTTGCGGAACGATTTAAGTTATACTTACATTAGATGTAAAAATAAAGGAAAAGATGATGAATAAAACGATGGTGAGTAAATAAAGATAAAGAAGACAAGATAAATTATGATAAAGAATTCAGATTTTCAAAAGGCTACCCTGATAATCTTAATCATAAATAGTTAGTGAGGATTATACAGTTTCAATTTGTGATGTGAAGATTTCTTGCTTCTTTGTAAGTATACTTTCTTTCCATTTTATCATCATGGTTGCTCTTTTTTAGAACACCTTTCATTGGATATTTTAGTACAGAACTATAAATAAACAAATCCCATAAAACATGTCATATTATCTGATGCTGGTGATGATATGTCATATGTGATGAAATATCATGTGTGATAGTGATGATATGGTGAACACTATTCTCCGCGCTGCGTAGACTAGGTGTAGCACCTACCGGGCGGTCGCAAACTGACAAAACGTGCAAATATCTTCCACTGTGCTGTAGTCAGAACAAAGTTTAACATGCTTATCAATTGCGACTATTCAAGAACGTTCAGTACATTGAAGTATAATGTCATAGAACAGACATCTCGAAAAAAAAGTGTGTTGGTTCAATTTTCAAAATTGAGCCCCCGTTCTCCTTTCAAAATCGAACGAATCCATTGAAGATTGAAGCCACGTGGCGCCAATGCATTGGGACATACATGGTGTTCGCGGTGTCTTTTCTATACGCTAAATAATACTTCAATGGTTCAGTATTGAAGATTAGCGAGCGCGATAGAACGACCCGCGGTACACAGCTACGTGGCCCACATAACTCGCGGTTACCGCTCGGTTAACTCTGTCATCGTGTAAATGTACTGCCTCTGGCCAAGTAGGTGTACACCTCCACTAGTTAAAGCGATTTATATACAAATATGAAGCAGTTTTACATGTTCGTAAAATAATATTGATTGAAAATTTTAATTGATTTTTGATATTATTTTGTACTTTTTTACCTATTTAAAATCTTTTTACTGAAATTGTGTTATCAGTAAATTATTACATATCATTTAGTCATGTTTAGTGTCCGAAATAATATTTAAAATTGTATACCTACCAACTACGAATATAATGTGTGATTGAGTTCGACTGACAGGAATACAATTTATTTCAATTATTGTAATACAGTTAAATCAAACTGTTTATTTTAGTGATTAATTAGTTTGAATTAATACCGGAAATGAGGCTCCGTCGCTAGTCAAGTTATAAATGGAAGTGATACTGACAGATTATTTTACGTCTTTTGTGGGATTCATACACAAAATATCTACATAATATGATTTCATACAAATGCGATGCGGACGGCGCGGACGATGCCGATAAATATGCATTCATCTTTATAGTCCATTTTTTAGACGAGTCCTGATTTTATTAAATAATTTTGACACTACTTTTTTTAAATATTAATTTATATTTGTTTAAAAATTAATTCATAGTCAAATTAATTTATTTGTAATACGATCTCAGTTGTGAAAACAGTGTATAAAGCTATATAAATAGGCGATATAATTCAGTAATACATAAAGGTGTGTTACCAGATTACCATAATTAAAGATTCCTATATCAGCGGTGCCATCACAGGCATGCGCACAGACGGACATTAATATAAGTTTAGCCGTCACGATCGCGCGCCTAGATACCAACCGCGAATAATTTGACAGTAACATGTGAGCCAGAAACCGAGCTTCATTAGTGAATGCCTAGAATAACCAATGCCGCGACGGTGCAATGCAGGTGCTATTAGCCAAGAGAAGGGTGCGTTACAATGGAGACGAGATTTTCACCGTTCTGGGGGTCAATTCTGGTCCGTCATCTACAAGCATAAAAATAGGCTATGTAACGCAGTTGATGACAAGCTAAGCAAAACTGTTCTCATTTGAATCCCTGACAGGGTAGACAAAATAAACTACCCCATAAATTAACATCCAGACCAGGACTTTAAATATAAAATGCACATGCAATCACTCCGAATTCCTCTATAATAAAATGCTACAGATACTGGTAGGTTGAAATTCCTTAAATCCTATGATCTATTCTCTCTGTCTGTAGCTGTGGTCTGTAGTAAGTCCGTAACAATAAAGTTCGAAATATTACTTTTTAATAGCAATGACCAAACGTGCTATTCAAAGCTATTCAAAGAATCGCGGGGTTCGCGGCAAAAATGTGTGATATTTCAAAATTATCGCTACAAGTTTTTAATCTAATGTTGTTATTGGTAGATTACATCTTATCGTCTATTCGAGACGCAAATCTTAAGCCTGGCTTTTGAATTGCCCGTCAAAGATTAAAAGGATTTTAAGTTCTGCAGCCACGTATTTCTGTGTGGCATCTCTCAAATACTTCGCGCATCTCGTAATGTCTGATCTCGTGATACGCCAGACTTATTAATATTATGCAAATAGTCTGCAATTTTATTGTTTTTGCTACCGTGAGAATAAACATGCAATACATTTGTAATGTACGATACCATACACATAAACTTGTTTAACTGGAGGTCGTGCTTTAAACTCGTATGTAATGAATAATTACCCATGGGTTTTATTTAAAGAGCACTGCTTGTAATTTAGTTTGAGCTCCGATTTCTTTTGGATACAACAAAGCACATTTCTAGGGGGTTCAATTGAACATTCTCAGTTGAAAGTAATAACAAAAAAATAAAGACTACAAAATAACGCACACGTTTGATTAAAAAACAATAATCCTAAAATAAACATCTTACAGAATTAAAGAAAGAAATAGGTAATAGGTATAAATTAATTATGAATCTATAGAACGGATGTAAGTAAATTTCTTTACTTAAAATTAATATTCATCAAACCAAACTATCCTAATTTATTAGGCATTCTCGATATTTATATACCCAATGTGAAATCACTTGATACAAAATTTTTATTTAATGTTGATAGCTGGCTGAATAATTAATTTATACAGATTGTATTCGATGTAAAAACAAATGTAAGTCGGTAGATATATTATGAATTCGTAGACACATAAGATGTAATTAAGCGTTTCAAACTTGTTTGCTGTACGCAACGAAACCGACATGCTGTTGAAGAACGCAACAAAAACAAAACGATAGGTAGCTACCACATAGTACATAAATCAAAACATCGTTTTTTTCGTGTCTTAATATTAACTTAAAGGATATCATTACGAAAGCAAAATTCTGTTCGCAGCTATTCATTATGCTGCGACACAAAAACTACTGATCTCGTTTTAATGACAGATGCAGAAATATTAGGAGCAGTTTTAAGTTTAACTTGCTTCTAAAAACATGAAATATAATCAATAAATTATAGGGCACATAGTTTCGAAATGTAGCTGACATGGTGGTGTTATAAATTTTTATTGTTTCGTCTGATTGTGAGTAGCTCATGGCTTCTTGATCGTATTTGGTGCGACCACTGAGACCACAAACGAGCCGTGAGAGCACGACTCTTTCAATTATTTGTAGAATTCCAAGTAGATTTGCGGACTGCGGGATTCTAAAGTTAGTGCTGTATACAACGGGACTGACGTCCGACAAAAAGAAACAAAGAGGACGCGGCGTACTTGATACTAGTTTCTGCATAATAGTCCACTCTGTACCACAATGTACCAGCAATTCAACAAACGAGCTTACAAAAGGAAATATAATGGAGATTGATAAACGTGCGTCTCATTCAAAGTCGCTTCGTCTAAGACAGAGCGAGCTGCGCTTTGCGCAACTTTAATGCTAAAGTAGCAGGCACCGCGGCAGCATTTAACAAAATTCAAAGCTCTAAGATTTTCTTTACAAGATTTAATCATACACATCTTCTTTGAAATTCTGTACAAAACTTCAATTATTAAAACTCCCAAACGTTGAACCCATTTCACGCAGTTTATAAGTCAAATGAAAAATCTTATCTTTACCCGACATTTAGAAATTTCGTAA
Organism: Thymelicus lineola; assembly: GCA_963932265.1. Classification (NCBI taxonomy): domain Eukaryota; kingdom Metazoa; phylum Arthropoda; class Insecta; order Lepidoptera; family Hesperiidae; genus Thymelicus; species Thymelicus lineola. The sequence goes on along the minus strand of OZ010681.1, from coordinate 3,951,074 downwards.
TTCCAGGTTTTCACAAATATCGATGTAGGTTTGTGCGTTGATACATCTAAGTTTTATGTATACCTAGTATAACTACTATAGAAGATGGTACTAACCGATCCGTGAACATCGCTGTACCTTCTATTAAACTGGTAAATGTTGAAAGGAGATCAAGTCAATATGTAAATCACCGCGTTATCGTATCATGTTGCACATACTTAATTAGCTAGATTGTTGGACCGGCGCGGCGGCGGCCGACTTAACTTTAGTGTGGTCCCTTAAACCTGTTGCGCGAAGTCGATTCCCGGGGTATCGATACAATTTATAAGCCATCGACTGCAATTGTGAATGCATTCAAATTAAAAATTGTTTCGTATTTCTTGCAACAATGTTGTTGTATGTTATATAATTTACATACTCACCTGGCATGTTCAATTTTATTTGATGATGAGAAACAGTATTTAAGTAAAGTCATTTTATAAGGATTTTTTGCATTTCTGCGACTTTTAGGTTTAGCAGTCGGGTAGCTTATTTTACCATGGTAATAAATTTTGATTATTAAGTATAAGTAGAGGATTACTAAATCAGGTCCATTGAAAAATGAGCCCTCATGTATACGTTTGAATTCAGGTGTGCAAATAAATTATTCAGCGAGACAATTTGCCTTGTTAAAGATATTAGTAGGCACTACGACGAATGTAATAATAGTTGCAGACGAACACATAATTTAAATACCCTATAGTTTTACAACCAATATTTCCAGGTTATATTTTATTTCAATCTTAACGTATTGACAACATTATTCATGTCTTTAAATTAATACATACTAAATACACAAAACTTAATTGCAACGATTTTTCAAAATCCATTTTTCAATTGATACATTATTTGCAAAAGTATTAAAAACAAATGAAATAAGTTAAGATAAAATCAATTGCATACTTTATCACTATAACTCAATGTATAACAAGACGTGGTCTTCTAGTGACGAAACTCCGACCTTAAAATCATGCAATACACAAAGCACAAAAACCTTCATTAATATTATCTATCTCTCCACAGAGGCATACAGATAAATTATAAGTACGAGTATATAGTCTTTGAAACTTCCGCGCGCTTATTAAATCCATCGACTCCGTTGATAATCGCGGCTCCTCCCTAACTATTTCTTTCGAGACAAAGACCCTATTGGCGGTCCGTCGTCGGATATTTTTTCCTTTGCCTTCCACTTCCTCGGTGAAAAGGATTCGCTGCATTCTAATGTTTGTTTCTTTTTGTTTGCCTTAACCCTCCTCTACCCTATCTTCTCAAAGTATACAGATACCTCCACGATGGAGATGTTTGTAGTAATACCTACACATTATACTTAGTTGTGTAAGATTTTGTAATATCTTAACCTAAATCCTATTAATATTATAAATGTGAAAGTTTGTGAAGATGATTGGATATTTGTTCTTCAATCACGCCACAACTACTAAACCGATTTGTTTAAAATGTGGAATGCAGATAGCTGTAGAGTGTAAACTGTGGAACGAACTACCTGCATCGGTGTTCCCTTTAAGCTATCACATGGGGTCCTTCAAGTAGCGGGTCTGTCGTCATCTTCTTGGCCGTAACGCGTTGGTGACGCCCCCGGTGTTGCTAATGTCCATGGGCGGCGGTGATCACTTATCATCAGGTGACCCGTCTGTTCGTTTGCCTGCTCAAAGCATAAAAAAACCTTTAACCTGAATTAAAATATTATAGGCTACTTTTTATCCCGGAAAAGTTCAGGGTTCCCGCGGGATTTACAAAAAATTGATGTCCATGCGCGTGAAGCCACGGGCATCATCTAATATCTAATTAATTAATTAAAAATTTCGTTTTGAAACCACTCTAATCCGCGGGCAAAAGCTAGTAGTTTACAATTTAAAGGTAAAGTAAAATAAAATGCTTGTTTTTTAAAAAAAACAGATAAGAAATAAGAAACTGGTAACCTTTATTTGAAAAATAAATTACCCTCTGGTGGGTTTGTAGTCAGACATTTTTTAATATCTTAGTTATAAAAAAGGATTTTTTGTTTAGAAAGTTAAACGACGTGGTAGGGTAATTGAACGCGTGCGAGGTGTCGCAGATTCGATTATTGGCTGACGACGGACACAGCGGACACTTAATTGTTAATGCCCGCGTCATGGCGAGGTGTATAATTTCAAGTCGTTACGTTTGTAGTGGCTCTTTGAAGTTGGGCGGGAGATAAATGAGAACTGTGGCTACTAACAGCTACACCACCTGTAAGTTGTGCGTCTACTCAATAAATAGCTATTGAAAATTTAAGTTCCACTTTCCTTTGTGTTTCGGATTTCTTGGAAATACTAGAAAAGGCGTAGTTTATAATTTTTTTCCTTCAAACGACCGCAGTGACCTTTGTTGATCCTGACCCCGTTCAAAATAAATATAATATCTAAATCTCAGGACACCCAAGCAGCAGCGGCAGCGTTGACGTCACTCGGCCACGTATACACCGCAATTGGGGACTACCCGAACGCACTGGCGAGCCACAAACAGTGCGTGCAGCTGGTGAAGCAGATGGGCGACCGGCTGCAGGAGGCGCGCGAGATCGGCAACGTGGGCGCCGTCTACCTCGCCATGGGGGAGTTCGACTCCGCTGTCGACTGCCACACGCAGCACTTGAGATTGGCCAGGCGGCTGGGGGATCAGGTAAAACTGTTTCAAAGATGTTATTTGAAAACATGTACATACTAAGTAGATATTACTTCCGTTGACTGCAACACGAAGTACCTACCTGAGATTAAACAGGCGGCTAGGGGATCTAAATAACCCTATTATTTAGAAACATAATTGTATTCCTCTTTCGTTATAATAAAATAGCCACTAAATAAGTTTCTAGGAAGATTCAAGGGTTTTTGAAATTGTAACCTTTTGTGATGGCAATGATCGCCGACAATTTTTCCTAGGAAAATGTTACATTTATAGTATTTTTTTAGTGAAAGAACATAAGCGTAAAACGGATTAAAATAAAATAATTCGATTCGAATCCTTAATCTTGTTTCGCCTTTTTATATGTTGAGAGATTTAAACGTGGCAAAAAAACAAATATTTATACACTTTTCTGGATGTCTTAGTAGAATTAACTTAAATTCCGAGTACGTATCTACGTGAATTATAGCATCTCGGCAGGATACCTTATTGCTGCCGCTAATCGGCCGCGCTCGGCTCGTTACTTTGAGTGAAAAAGTGAAAAAGCAAGTGTAATTATCAACACAGGAGGCGTAGTAACTAGTCTCGGGTGCGTTAAACTTTAGGCAAAAAAGTGTGTATATCATAATGCACTGTTTTACCATGTAAAGCGGGCTATGGATGATTAAGTGCGTAGATATGTATACCTATGATTACATGTCATAGAGTTAAGAAGAAAATAGTTGCAGGACCATAATCTCTGGAAGTCTCATAGTTTTTTTACACTTCGATCTGCCTAGTATCATTTTTACATAATACTTCTTAGTTGCACTCTTAAAGGCATGGTCTTATTTTTCGTTTCTTCTGTAAATAACAAATACATTCTCTCTACATAAAATCAATAGCTCAAAAGGTTTCTGCATCAAGATTAAAATATGTATATTAACTAAAACATCATCGCATTAACTTGAGCAAAACCTCGTATTTGCAGGTGGAAGAAGCGAGAGCGTACTCGAACCTGGGCTCGTCGTATCACTACCGGCGCAACTTTTCCCAGGCCATCGCCTACCACGAGAACGTGCTACGGATCGCCCAGAACTTGGGTGACAGAGCCATTGAGGCTCGAGCATACGCCGGCCTGGGGCATGCCGCACGGTGAGAATTTAGTTTTTTATGTAGTGTAGGATAACCTCGGCGGCTTGCTCCTAAGCAGAGATAAGCAGTAGCGGGCGCGGTCGGTAGTTGGATAGGTGATCGCTAATAGCGAAATTTACTTGAGCGTTTCTGTGCTTCTTAAGGCTTGTAATTTGCACGATCCCATCTTGACTCATAACGCATTGGATGTGTGCAATTCCACATGAGCAGCTTTAACAAGGTACTTATTATCACATGACTCCTACTCATTATTTTGTATGTTCTGCTTCTTTTCTAGGTAAGTTTAAAAATGCAAAGTAAACATCGTGTTTTAATAGAGACATAAAGCAATTAAGTACTTTGCTTTCGTATTCTTAAAATAATTTCATAACAAGTAGTTCTGCTTAAGAAAATTATGATTATTACAATAATTTGTTACTAGGTGCGCTGGTGACTACGCTCAAGCAAAAAAATGGCACGAACGACAACTGGATGTAGCTTTAGCAGCGAGAGATAAGGTAAGACATTGAATAATACATCATATTGCAAGTTTTATATATGTAGGATACAGCTTTAGCTTTAAGTGGATTCCTTTATCTCAAACTATGATTCGCATCTGTCCACTTTCTCATATTCTATATCTATCAATACAAAGTGCAATCATGGGATGTACACTGTAAATGCTGAAAATTAATAGTCTAAAAATAAATGAATGGTCTTTCATTCAAATAGCGCCCAGTTGTATTCAACTATTCAGGCTATTCAGTCCCGATACGCCTTCCAGGTGGGCGAAGGACGCGCGTGTTCTAACCTGGGCATCGTGTACCAGCTGCTGGGGGAACATGACGCCGCGCTCAAACTGCACCAGGCGCACCTCTCCATCGCCAGGCAGTTGCAGGTGAGCATCCTCCTCCAGCGAGAAGATACCTACCAAGTTACTTTGTAGCCTTGAGAAGATAGTTCTCTCTTCTTCCTAAGTCGTTGGTAACCTATGCTTCGATGATGCCTATGGTTTTGCTGAAGTCCACGGGCGACGGTGACCACTTACCATTAGGTGTCACTTCTGCTCGTTTATCGGTTACTCACATTAAAAAAACCTTCTGACATTTCGATTGGTGAATATCTAATCTCTTTTATATTACTGTGCCAGGTGACCTTCTGTTGAGTTAAAAGTTCGCTCAAGCACTTATCGCAAGTAGTTTATACGCATCAAAAACACATTAACATCATTAAAGTAATCAAGAGCAGTTTTCCCAACTAAAGGTCAGAAGGAAGAGCGTAAGTATTTTAATTAGGGAAATGTACTGCTGCAATAATGGTTTTTTAATTACATTTAATTGTATACTATTCACGGTACAGGATAAAGCTGGGATGGGCCGCGCTTACGGGAACATCGGTAACGCGTATTCCGCAGCGGGGTTCTATGAGCAAGCCATCAAGTATCACAAACAGGAGCTGACGATCTCTAAGGAGGTCCACGACAGGAGCTCGGAGGCTTCCACCCACGGGAACCTCGCCGTTGCCTACCAAGCCCTGGGGGCGCATGATATGGCACTGTTTCATTATAGAGCACATTTAGGTAAGCTATATATATAATCCAACAATATTAATTTCTATAAGCCACGACTAGCTACCCTGTTTCTAGAATCAACCGGGAATGTTACTTATAGACTTCGATTACTGCGTCTTGAGAGACTTGAGTAATAATCTGAGGATTATTAATAAACGGATCTGCTTTCTTCTTCACCAGCAACGTTCGATGATGCCTTTTGGTCTTACAGACGTCCATGGGTGGAGGTGATCACTTATCAACAGGTGACGCTTCTATTCATTTATTGGGTATTCAAATAAAGTCCCACTCAAACAAAGCCTGGATTACAGCCAGTGAGCTCCAGCAGTAAAAACTAGAGGTTCTCTTTTATGGATATTAAAAAAATTGGAGACATAATTTTGTCCCTGTTGTGAGAATTACATTACGCAGGTGTGGCTGTCAGTTGTTGCACTAAAAGTGGCTGGGCTGTTTTAATTGAACACGTAAAGCGATAACTCGGCTGTTTCTTCAACACATCAGTGACAATTGAAATCGACAATCATAACAACTTTATTTACGAACAGGCATAGCCCGCGAGTTAAAAGACGCAGCGGGCGAAGCGTGCGCGCTCCTCAACCTGGGCAACTGCCTGTCATCGCGCGGGGAGTTCGCCCAGGCCGTGCCCTACTACGAGCAGCACCTGATGCTGTCGCAGGAGCTCGGTGACGTCACCGCCGAGGCCAAGGCCTGCCACTTCCTGGGCTATGCGCACTACTGCTTGGGCAACTATCGGGAGGCTGTTAGGTAACGTTTGCTTACTTCTTCAAGGTCCATCTCTGTGCCGTTTATATGCCTAAGTTGGCATTCATGGTGTCCATAAATAGGATCTTCAAATGCCGTCAAAATCATCAATTTTCCCTTCTTTTTTATTTAAAATTAAAATGTGTGCGATTCACACGTGGTAGAAGTGAAATCTTCAAAAATTTTGGTTTCAAGATAATGAGACGAAAAAGCAATAAAACGAATATTCTGTCTTGTTCCTCGTGCCATCTATGAATACAACTTAGCACTTTTTTGGAACTCAAAAAGAACCACGAAAATAACAAACACTGTATAATGCTTCTTATCTCATTTTCTCCCATGTTAAATCTTATGAACTTATGTGTCTGCCTCTTTTTACTGTCGCGATGTCGCTTTTTCCTTTCATCGACTTTCAAATCACAACGATGCTAAGGAAGTTTTCACTTCAAGAACATCATTACAGATATTACGATCAAGACCTTTCCCTGGCGAAGGACCTGCAAGACAAGATGAACATGGGGCGCGCGTACTGCAACCTGGGGCTAGCGCACCTGGCACTAGGCAACCTAGAGACGGCGCTGGAGTGCCAGAAGTACTTCCTAGCCATCGCGCACATGACGCAGCACCTGCAGGGCAAGTTCCGTGCGCTCGGGAACATCGGGGACGTGCTCATCAAGATGGGCGATGTGGAGGAGGCCGTCAAGATGTATCAGCGGCAGCTTGGGTTTGCCAGACAGGTGACAAACTTTCTTGGCCTTGAATGTTAGAAGTGGTTAGTGCCGCGCCATATTCTGGGTACAAACCAATTACAACTTCAATAGTATGACGACCCGTGAAGCCCAATGGTTACCATGCCTATCACCGCGCCAAGGGTCCTGGGTTCGATTCCCAGCAAGGCGAAAATTTGAATGATGAGTTTGAATTTCTGTTCTCGGTCTGGGTGTGAATGTCCTTGTCTTGTGTGTTTTCCATGGCACCCATGACACAGGGAATTGTAGTGTGGGGCTATAAGTGTGAAGCGTTCATTAAGCGTTATTTATTATCTTTTATCGAAGTAAGATAAAGATAGACAGAATCCATGTTTATGAATAAGTTACAATCAAGCATTGTTCAATTGGTTACCTAAAACTGACTAGTTTCAAGTATTTTATTTTTATTACAGGCCCGAGATCGCTCACTGGAAGCGGCGGCGTGCGGTGCTCTCGGACTCGCCAGAAGATTACAGAGAAGGTTGGATGCGGCTTTAGGACATCACACTCAGGTACACTATGGTTTAAAGATCGTACATAATATTAGAGGCATACGGTTGGCTACTAATTATTTTGTAAATGTAATTTAAGAATCAGATACAAACGGACCGTAGACACCATTAATTCATAGTAACATAGAAGAAGACCTGCAAAAATATATCATATAAAATTTGTTTTCAATCTGTACAGGACAAGCCGTACCTAATTATATGTATATTGTATCAAAAAGTGCAACGCTGCACATCGGCGCGCTTACGCGTCTTTGTATCATTTTTTAAATGTCAATGAGCAGTTTAAATAAATAAACTATTTGGTAAACATTCACTCATACATCCAAAATCTAATCCGCTACTCTACTGAACTTCTTTAGAATGTCAAGTCAAACTTGGGTGTCCAACATTAAATAGTGTTAACACACAACTTTAATTTTAAGCTTTGACCCTTAATGTCAATAGTTATAAAGAAGGATTTACTTGATCCATACTCAGTGAAAACAATCTTACGCTCCAACTCAGAGTCACTAACGGTTACTTAAATTGCTCCTTAGTTGAATTTGTATGGTAATTCTTTACTAACCATTAGTGACGGTTACTTAAATCGCTCCTTAGTACAGAATTTGTATGGTAATTCATACTAAGGAGCAATTAAAGTAAACGTTAGTGACTCTGATTTGGGGCGTTATTGTCAAATATCCAATGTCCGTGTTGGTGGCAGGAGCTGACGCTGCGGCAGGAGGCGGGCGACGCGGCGGGCGAGGCGCGCGCTCACTCGCACCTCGGCGCCGTGCACATGGCGCTCGGGCACTACTCACACGCCGCACGCTGCTACCGGGTACGACGACTAACTTGTTTTCTACATGATAGAACGTATACCTTCTCTTGTGTACAGTAGAATCCGTTTATTATGACTCCGCCTATATTGACCAACCGCCTATTATGACGTAATACACAACGAAGTTTGGTTTTCATATAAAATTCTTTGTAACAAAGTCGGATATAATGACTTCGCTTACAGTGACATGTCGCTTATTATGACCCATTTTTAATAAATTATGTCCGTTTATAGTGACATTAGTGACCGACATGATTCTTTACACCTTCGGCAATGTTCGTTGATTCCCGACAACATTCGGCACGTGGTTTGTATTGTGTTTGTATTTGTTTTGTATGTCAAAAAATTAAAATTATACATACACAAATGCATGGTATTACGTGCAATTTTTATTTTTATTTAATATGCTGTTTCTTTATCAAAATAAGTATTTATTTACCTAAAAAAGAAGGTTGGTTTTTTTTTCCACAAAAATGCTTTGTATGACGTCCGCTTAGTATGACGTGTTTGTCAATTCCCTTCGATGTCATTATAAACGGATTCTACTGTAGTTAGGGTCGGTTGCATATCACGTGGTTAAAGTAAGGTTAAAGGTACATGTCGGTTATAGTTAAATTTAACCGTCGAAAGAAAGAAAACTGGGTTGCATCAACTAACCCTCGTTAAATTTTGACTAAAATTTAACCCTAACCGTAACCGTCCGAATACGATCGGTCAACGTCAAAGTTAAACTTGAAATTGACATTGCTTGTCACTGACAGAGAGCAAATAAGTCGTGGTCATTACATCTGTATACATTTCCGTTATTATTTTGATATTAATTGATAAATTAGTGTTTTTATGTAATTGAAAATCGGTTAAAATGTTTCAAAACAGTAGATTGATTCGATCTATAATTGATGAAGATACTTCATCCGATGATGACCTAATTGTCGAATACATTACGGAAAGAAAACCAAAATTCTTTAGGACAAGAATTGATCATTTTCTCTGGGATGAAGTGGACTTTGTGGCGCGTTTTAGGCTATCTAAGCGTGTAGCTAGGTATTTAGTTTGTATATTGGAAACGACACTTAAAAGTAATACAAACAGGTAAGCACTTACTTATTGCAATGGTTGAGTGAAATCGAAATTATGTGTATTAATGTGAATTATGTTTACCTAAACCTAATAAATTTATTTATTTCAGAAACCATGCAGTATCAATACCTGATCAAATACTACTAGCCTTGCAATTTTATGCATCAGGATCTTTCCAAAGATGTGTGGGCGATACAAAGGGTGTACACAAATCTACTGTTTGCAGGATTATAAAAAATGTAAGCATTGCTTTAGCAAAATTGAGACCTCGTTACATAAACATGCCTAGAAATGATGAGATAAGCCAAGTTATAGAAAACTTTCACAAAATAAGTGGATTTCCCAAAGTCATTGGTGCAATAGACTGCACCCATGTACCTATAGCATCACCAGGAGGAAATGAAGCTGAATATTTTAGAAACAGGAAAGATTATTTTTCCATCAATGTACAGGTGATTTGTGATGCAGATAACTATATCCGGAATATTGTAGCCCGATGGCCTGGCGGCAGTCATGACAGCCATATATTTAATTCTAGCAATATAAGGGGGAGATTGGAAGATGGAGAATTCGGAGATTGCTGGTTATTAGGAGATAGGGGCTATGCTTTAAAACCATATTTGTTAACCCCTTTAACCAACCCCTTAACACGTGGCGAAAAATTATATAATGAAAGTCACATTCGCACTAGAAATGTAGTAGAGCGTACGTTTGGCTGCTGGAAGAGAAGATTCCCTGCAATTGGTTCTAAATTAAGAACCAAAATTGACAGAGTGCAACCAATTATTGTAGCTACAGCAGTACTGCATAATATTTGTAAAAAATATAATGAAATTGAACCACCAGATTTATTACCAATAGTTAATGAAATTGAAAATGATAATTTAAATTTGAACTCTGAAAGCCACAATACTAATCGAAGAAATCTGATAGATCAATACTTTAGCAGGTTGTAAATTGTTATATCTAAAAATAAAATATTTTTGTCTAAACTGTGCAATAATCATTTATTAAATTTTTCAATCTCCATTTCCAGAAGCTGAGATTTTAATTTTAAAATATATAATTCAGCATTATGCTTTTCTTCGTTGTGACGCAAAGTTTGCACATGTAGTTCTTCTTGATGTTTTAATCGCAGCTGGTGCTCTTGTTCTTCTCGTTCGTTCGCTCCATCCAACATATTTAGTTTTTTATTATTTAGGAAAATTTTTTTTTGGCTTAAATCTTTAAAAGATTTTCTCAGGACTTGCGGGGTGACTGTGGCTCTTTCACGTGGACCTGCAAGGTAAAACATATTACAAAATGGTAAGATATCTCAGTCATAAGTCACAAATTATTATACTTGCTATTATGTGGCCACAAACTCATACATAGAAACCATAAAAATAAATTTATTAGGTACATACGTTTTAATGGAGAAGAGACCGGACATCTCAGCAATGATGCAGGAGCTCCACTATCAAATACCGGCAAGACATCGGTGCTCTCCGAGATGTCAGTCTAAAATAATAATCATCATTAAATAACTTATATATTAGGTATAATTAATTTATGATGAAAATTCTTCTGTACTAGGAGAGAAGCTATGGCTAGCATCTATTATTTCTATTTAGTAGTAGTATTTTTTATGCTGTACTAGTAAAAATTTTGGTACCTTTTCTCCATGCTGATCTGTAAATGTCAGTTCTTGACTTTCTTGGAGGACTACCTGGCCACTTTGGGTAGTGTAATCGGTGATCTGTGCAGATAATAAAGCAAATATATATACAAAACATGTTATTCAGTGATTTAGTTATGTTGAGCATACTGTCAGTTATGTGCATTTTAAATGTCACTTACTAAAATGATGAAGAAAAACATTGTGAGGAAACTTGCATGCAGTAGAGTTATCAAAGCTCAAAGTGTGTGAAGTTTGCGCTCATGGTCAGCGTGATGGACTATTCTATTCTATTTTATTGAGAAAGGTGAGGGTGCCTATGCTCTGGTGTGGTGGCTTGCACCCCATTACATTATAATAAAAGGCCTTTAAATGAGATGGCCTTAATATTATTGTAAGATCTTACTCATCAAACAATAATGAAGCTGGGCATGTATCTACTCACAGTCTGTGATGTCTGATCAATTATTATTGAATTTAAAATATTGTCCTCTTTCACTGTCGATATAGGTTCCTAAAACAAACGGGCAATGTATTATTTAAAAGTATATTAGGTAAGTATGTGACTTTATTTATATATCAAAAAAATATATGTATATAGCTACCTTAGGTGTAGAGTCAATTAAGTCATCATCATACTTAGCTTCCAGGCCATCTGCTGACATGACAATAATGGAGCGCATCCAGTCTCCAGTATTTGGAGAAGCAGGAGGGATGTCAGGTCTTCCTCCTCCAGTGCGTCGTCTTTCTTGCCGTTCTTTGCTAGCATCCTAAACAAATTATAGCAAATATTATATTATAATGCTACAGTCAAAACTCGACCTCGGTCTAAAGTTGGTAATTAATACATACTTTACGTGCAGTCTTTTTCATGTTATCAAATTTATATTTTAATTGTTTTATGGAACGATGTGTCCCAGCATCGGAATTGAATATCCTGTGTATATCCTTCCAGACCAACTCTTTTGCATGGTGGGAAACCGCGTCAGTTTTTTTGCACATCAATACATCCTTATTTTTTTCGATTAATAGTTTCAATTTCTCTATTTCATCGGCTGAAAAATTGGACGATCGTTCTCTGAAAATTAGCAATAAATATTTAAGTACATTTAAGTTTACAAAACAATGAAGTAATTGAATTACTACATACAGTAAAAGACCACACAACACAACCATATCACAACCAGAATAACAATAAATTAACAAGTAGAAACGTACTCACTTTACTAAACTGTCCATATTAAAGTTGTTTTTGAGTTTCAAGTCCTTTTTAATGCTTACGTATAACTTCGATAATTTTACCAAAATTATCGTTTGTCGTTTAGCGATGATTGATTAACGATCGAAGAACAGACAGTAATGACACTAATGACAGCATTGACAGGTGAAAAGCTGCCTGCACTGTCAATTTGACAAGACTCGTACGACATTTCAGCACAATGTTGCCAGTATAAAAATATCTTCCACACAAAACAAACTCAAAAAACCTGGAAGGGAGTCATAATTGTCATGGCAGTCCCATTGACCGGCGTTACTTTTGACGACGGTTAAAAAAGGCATTGTGCAACGCCACATGCAACTTGACCTTCGGTAAGAGCTTGGTGATGGTTATGGCATGGTAAAAGTTAGCGCTGGTTACAACGATAGCTAAAATGTACCAACAACCGACCCTTAGTTTGTCACTACAAACCACACTAGCGCGTCATGGCCCCCCTAGCCTTGCTTGCAGTAACACTATACTGATGGGTTCCAAGTTAAATACTCTAGGTTACATGTGACAGACATAGATGAATCTTTATTTCTCATGACATTTGCTGAAGGCATAATTTGTAAGTTCAGTAGTTCTAAAGATAGTTCTTACCTTACCAGGTCACGTCAATGAACAAATGAAACTAAACACTCCCTATCGTATTTATGTGGTCCTATGGAATTTCAACGGAAAATATAATTTGCAAGACTCTGCAAATTAAATGACGTAGTATTGTAATTTTTAATCTTTTTAGGAGCAACTGGAAAGAGCCCAGGAACTACAAGACTGTGCGTTGGAGGCGCAGGCCTACGGTAACTTGGGTATCGCCAAGCTTAACATGGGCCACTACGAAGATGCCATTGGATATTTGGAGCAGGTGAGTTTTCACATCTCTACGTTAATTTTCATACATGCCTTATCTAAATGAAAGTCTTCAGAGGTATTTCTCAAATGAATTAATGAATTAAGCTTTGGAACTCTTACCGAACTCTCGGACATACCGTGCACAATTTAAAATACTGGATAGTTAAAAAATGTTTTTTTTCTAGATATTTTTCTTGTGAAACAATTTTTATACGCTCTGACATGAAAAACTTAGATAAAAAAGAAAACATTTAAAAACTCTCCCATGACATACTACACTGAAATACTATTTCTATGACCCTTCGAGCACTACCATATTGAGTCTAACATCCGGTAACCCGTAGCAACTGGCGATCCTGGAGCGTGTGAATACCTCGACGTGCCAGCTGGAGAAGGCGCGTGCGTTAGGGTCGCTGGGGGACTGCTACGACGCGCTGGGGGATCCCGACGAGGCCGCCAAGTACCACGAGCAGCACCTCGCCGCAGCGCTGCGGCTCGACAACGCAAGGGAACAGGAGCGCGCCTACCGCGGCCTTGGGCTGAGCCACAAGTAAGCCCACCCGAGAATTTCCCCCATATTTTGGTCCTTCGAGCCGGATATTTTACGCGCTCTTTCTACTCACATTACTTGGATCGAATATCAATAGGAAGCAGATGAAAAAAGTAAATGTATTTTGCTTATAATTGTTTGGTAGTATAATTGTGTGCCAAGTAAAGGCTCCTTGGTCGTTCTCAAGCCAGGGGAGATGTTTGTGTCACAAATAAATGTTTGTTCTCTGGTATTGGTTACAATTTTTGCGTTTGTGTTACATATTAAGCTTTACTAATATTAAAATCCTATATCGCCAGGTCAGTGGGCAACCTCCAACAAGCGCTGGTGTGCCTGGAGAAGCGGCTAGTGGTGTCGCACGAGTTGGGCGTGGCCGAGGCCAAGGCACAGGCGTACGGCGAGCTGGGCGCACTGCATATTGCGCTCCACAACCTGGAGCAAGCTGTCTCCTGCCTCGAGCACCAGAAGAGTATCGCCAAGTGAGTCGCTTCAGCTTGTAGGGTGAAGAGCAATAGCGATAAAGGTTTATAGTCTAAGATCCGTTAGAGACGTTTCTTCACCCATCTGCTTACCGGATAAAAAATATTTTTTATCAAATATCATATGTTAAGAAAAGTATCACGAATGGGTTGCCTAAAAAAATATGTTCAAGGCTATCATTAATCTATATACAGGTGGAAAAAAAATGTAGTTGGAGGAAAAGTATTAATGATGGCAAATTCTACTGAAAGGAAACATTCCTTTATCATGCCAGCCATCGAATGATCCCGTTGATATCCAAACCAGTTGGAGAAACTTTCAAACGAGACGTATTAAATGGAACACTGCGTCTAATCATATTATCCATACTTACACATAAAAACCGACCACTAGCCGTTATGAGCTTATTAACTAAGTTCGCAGTGAACTGTAAAGCACCTCTCTCTGTCTCTCTGTCCCCAGGGAGCTGAACAACCAGATAATGGAGGCGGAGGCGTGCCACTCGCTGGGCGTGGCGCAGCACGCGCTGGGCGACCACGCCGCCGCCGTGCGCCACCACCGCGCCGAGCTCGAGCTGGCGCACCGGCTCGGACTCACGCACCTGCAGGTACCCGCAACACTCACCACCGACCACGGATTACCACTCGCTATCTTCCCTTACGTAATCAATTGACTTCTTTAGCTTAAGGTTTAGCTTGCATTCAGATATAAGATTATTGTAAGAAAAGCTAAAAACTTTTGTCAAAATTCATGTTTCTTTTAGAGCGAGGAAATTGAGGGAAAATTTGACCACAAATTATTTGATGCTTCTGGTTGAAAGAATATGTATGAACAAATCCTCGAGTTAACGTTCCCGTAAAAAATTAAATTGGAATAGTCTATTACGTAATTATTTGTTAGTAAATAACTGTGTTCTGACGTCGTCAGGCGCGTGCATGCGGCGGGCTGGGCGCTGCACACGCCGCAATGGGCGCGCACGCGGAGGCCGCGCGCTGGCACGAGTCCCGCCTCAGACACGCCACTGCCGCAGGTAACCCAACTGAATACAGTTCAATATGATATTCACACGAGTTATTCACGTACGTTGTATGCACTCTGTTAATGTCAAGTATAATACTCGTCAGAAATACGCACACATCTTGTTTGTGAGTATGCGGTGCATCCCGATCCCTTTTGCTTCTATATGTACATCATCATCATCAAATCCCTTACTATCCCACGTCCGAGTCCACATCTCCTCTCATAACTTGAATGGTACTGGCCATAGTCCACCACCCTGCTCAAGTGCGGATTGGTAGACTTCACACACGTTTGAGAACATTATGGAGATTTATTAGGTGTGCATGTCTTCACTATGTTGGCGTGGCGTCTATGGTGATGGCAATTGGGAATATCCATTCGTTTCAACCCCCACAACTTCTTTGTTATCGGCTTATCGATTCAGAACCGACACAGATTATTTGACAACAATAAACTTAACTGTTGTGTAATTGAGCAGGTGACATCCGCGGGCGCGCCAACGCGCTGGCGGACCTGGGCCGCGCACACCTGGCCATGGGCGCGTGCGGCAGCGCCGTGTCCTACCTACGGCAGGCGCTGGCCGCCACGGAGGGAATGGCCGACGCTGATGAAGAGGTATTACACGACTTACTATATGTGAAGCTGAAAGATTATATGACGGGCATTCAGTGTGGAATTTCGATAGGTACGAGTATACAATTAACACCTGACTTAAACTATCACCTTACTAGGCAATCATTGTTACTAAGTAGTTACGGGTGTGAATTTCCAACTTTACTTAATTTCGGAAACAACCAATCTTTTCCTTTTATTAATACCAAAAGATGTCCTGACAAACCTGCTACGTCGAGGTATTTGGCCAACCACCAAATCGTCGGTTTAATGTTAAGGTGCGAATCCATCATTCACCTGTGCCTTTTCGTGGTAAGCTAACGAGTGCTGTCCGCTAACAATATCGATGTTCGGTGTGTTGCGCAGGCGCGCGTCCGCCACCGGCTAGGATTCTCGCTGTGGGCGTCGGGCGAGCTGGAGGAGGCGCGCGAGCAGCTGGCGGCGGCTCTGGCGGCGCTGGCCGCGCACGACCGGCACCGCGACCGGACCCTCGCAGCGCTCTACACGTCCACACACCACGCGCTACAGCGAGTGCTTGTTGGTCAGTACTTTATATCTCTAGTCATTTCGTATACAAAATGGAATCTTTATACCCTTAGTGCTACAATATTCGGCCATGAAATGCTAATTTTGGTTAGAGTTAAATGTCCCCCGCCCCTGATAGCTAAGGTGTTAGACATGTGAAGAAATTCACAGCAGTAGTTATGATGAATTTTAAAGGAAAACTTTACCTACTTGTTGACGAAGAACTTACAACTTTTTCATACCTTTAAACTGTGCCTTAAAGTCAGTACCCCTCTTATGCATACGAGATAAGTTATACCTGTAGGAAATTATTAACCTGTATCCTCAGAGCTGGGCCGGCACCCCGAGGCGCTGGTGGTGGCGGAGCGCGGGCGCTGCCGCGCGCTGGACGCCGCTGATAAGCCCGCCAGCCCGCTCAGCCAGGCCAACCTCGAGCTGCACACCGCCGTCACGCAGAGGTAACGCCCCAACTCTGATGACCTGTGCTGATCACTGCGCTAGCAGTTATAATGCCTACTAGGGGCTTAGAAAAAATACAGTAGCAGCTTTGACATTTTTATTCTTGCCAATTTTTTTATGATAATTTATATTGTACATCTACAATATTAATAGATCGATTCATATTCCATTGATGAAGATTTCACCAAGCTAATACCTAATATCGATTTAAGTTATCGATTAGGATAATCAGGTACATAATTATCGTGCAGGGAAATTGCTTGATGTTTTAACATTAGATGATTAAAAAAGGTTCTTGATCGTAAACAACCTATTCAGTTGTCAAATGAATCCTCCCAGAAACCTAACGGAGGACAATGGCAAGGAGCGCGCGGAGCAGTGGACGCCGTCCTCCGTGGAACACATCCTGGAGGTGGTCAACAAGCAGAAAGCGCCGGTGCTGTACTACAGCCTGGCCGCTGGGCGCCTGTACGCCTGGCTGCTGCAGCCACACAAAGGTAACATGACCAGGCCACCATAATAATCGTTGAAAATTTACTCTCAAATCTATCTATCTATCTATTTGCCTCAAAATATTCCCTCAAAGTCTCGTCAGTATTGCTTGCTCATGCGAAAACATGATTGAAGAGTGAGCACGGGTTTTCCTTTATAATGTTTTCGACAGTTCTTGTAACAATTTTTGCAATTTATGGAAATTTTAGCAAATATGGTAGATGTAAAATGTCTTTTGGGTACCGCTATATTTGCTATCTAGAAGTTTCGGTAGTATACATCAAAGTCAATAACCCTAAAGTGACATATTTTTACTAGGCATCGGTTTTTGTTGCAGGCATATTGAGATTCCACCAAGTATCCCTGGTCGACCAGGCTGAAGATAGCGACAACAGCTTGCCGGACATCAGCCCCGAAGATCTTACGCCGAAGTACAGTAAGTGATATACTACGGATGATATCCGTTATTATGTATCTCGGGAACGTTAATAAACCGATCTCGACTCACGAGTACGACTTCAGATCTTAGTTCTTATAAAAGTCACTTTTTTATCTCAAACAGAATCCTGAATTTACGGGCATAAGTAAGATATTCGACGTGCACGTATCTATATTGATTCTTAATGTTTTAGTTCCCGGAAAACTGGAGAGATGTATCAGCGAATGGTCTTCTTGGATTAAGACTGCTCAGGGACGAAACGAGACCGACGACCAGTGGGAACCTGATGAGAGACCCAGCACAGGTCTAGCTAGAATGGTGAGTCTGAATATTGTACTAGTAGCTCATTATGTTACAATTTCGACCCATCGTGTATCGTGTTAATATAACTTTTTTTAAACAATCCCTATTAATTAGTTTTCACCAATACCAATCACCTGTCTCGAGGTAGCCATCACTTGCCCACTGTTGCGACAGATATGACATTTTAGCGACGCTTTCATGATATATACTCGTAGATTCTGCACGTAGTAAACTTAGTATGATATTAATTGAAGATGTTGATGATGTACCTTAGAATTTTGTTTAGGATTTAAATTCCTGTCTTCAAGGAGGGAAATGGAAGTCATAGTTTATTGACCGTAAAAATAACATTGCAGCGGTCGAGTACACCCATGACTATAGATTGGCTCCAAGCCATTAATGGCCCACTATTGAGAACGGGTCTCTCCCCTTGAGGAGGCCTAGAGCATACTCCAGCACGCTGCTCCAGTGCGGATTGGTGGAGTTATAGTATAGAGTATAGAGGTATGGTGGTTGTTGCAGGTGTCGCGCAATCACCTGCTGAACTCGTCCAACTACTCGCTCAGCTCGCTGTTCAGCGTGGGCTCGGTGGGCGGCTCCGTGGCCGGCTCCGTCGCCAGTCTGCAGGGCTCCACCAGGTAATTTAATACATTACCGTAATACTACATCCAACACTTTACTGTTTATACACGTAATACAGCATGCAGGTTTTTATATATACAGGGTGAATTTTCGAATCTATGAGAAATAGCGAAAAATGGTCAAAGGAGTTTAGGGGCCGATTTTGATGAAAACTAAAACTGCATCATTAGATTTTTGAAAAATGAATAACCTTGGCCAGTAATCGAACCCGTTGATTTGACCAATACATGTGTGTGTAGGTCGACACCCGCAGCGGCGCCTGCGCCCCGGCGCAAGCAGGCGGCGTGGCAGGGCCCACCGTGCCTGGGGGCGCTCTACCAGATGCTGTTGGCGCCCTTCGACGACCTGCTGCCCGCCTCCTGCAACAACACGCATGGTAAATACTGGGCTTAGTTGTATGAATGTTTAAATATTAGTGTAAAAGCTTTAGAGAAAGAAAGAAGAAACAAAATAGGATTTATTTTGCTAAAGTAACTCACATTCAATGAACACCTGTATTTAATAAACTTTAATAAAAGTGCTGAATGAATAAACGATTTACTTGTTCAAGTAGATATGCCTGCGTATCAGGTTACAACTGGTTCAACCGGTCTACACACTCATAATATGACCGGTAGAATGTTCCCTAAAATCTAATTTTATACCGACTGTCCTCCGATACCAAACCTGCAAACGTGTGTTCAGGCGGCGGTCGCAGCGGCGTGCGTCGTGGCTGCGGGGGGCGGCGCGAGGTGGTGGTAGTGGTAGAGGGCGCGCTGTTCGCATGTCCGTGGGGCGCGCTGCGCGGCGAGCGCGACGCCGAGCCGCTGTGCGAGCGGTTCGCGCTGCTGGCCGCGCCCGCGCTGCGCCCGCTCAGACACACGCGGCACGCGCGCGACAGAGACCGAGAGCGAGAGCGGGACCGCGCGAGGAACCATCATGAACATGGTAAGTTGGGTGTGAGTGTGTATTTACATAAGTGTGTGAGTATGTTTAATTTAAAACTTGTGTGTTTTTGTGTTAATGATATGATTGACAAATTTAATGTTTTCAATCACTGTGTATAATTATTTATTTATTTATTTTTATGACTCCCAATTCTGTCATTACAGTAAACCCCAATTTGACAGAGGGGAAAGCTATAATGCAATACATTAGATAATAAAAATTAATTAATTGTTAATTAATTAACAAGCATAAGTAAAAAATGTGATTTAGTACCTTTTAAACATGACAACGACTTTTTTCTACAACTTACGGCTGTCGATGCGCACTACCATCCGACTGCCCTTTGTCCGATTCTCTATTTTCTATCGATGTAAAAGTCATCGTTCATCTCCAACTATACTGACCACCGGCAGCAGGCGGCGCAGGAGCCGCAGCAGCCACCACAGCGGGCTCGGAGGCGGGCATGCGGTGCGTGGTGGTGGGCGGCGCGCGGGTGGGGGGCGCGCGCTGGGCCGCGGCGCACGCGCAGCTCAAGGAGGCCGAGCTCGTCGCCGACATGCTGCGCGTCACGCCGCTCACCGACTACCAGGTAACAGACACTGGCGGAGGATAACACACAATGGCGGAGACTAACGGGCTCTTAGCGTAATTGATATAGATGCACCAACTCAGAGTCATTAACGGTTACTGAAATTGCTCCTCAGTACAGAATTTGTATGGTGATTCTTTACTAAGGAGCGATTAAATTAACCGTTAGTGACTCTGAGTTGGGGCGTAACGGCTTACAGTAATGGATGTTATGATGTATCGGATATCGTCATTAATTAATTAATTATCATCACACAATGTGGTATTGCAGCATTTAATGTACTTTAGCCTTCACTTCACTAGTGTCAAAGTAACAAAAAATTCAAACGTGAAATAAATATCTTGAATTTTTTGCATTTTTGACACATTTATATAAATAATATTATAATAATTTAATGAATGTAATTGGCATGCAGGCGTCGAAAGAGGCAGTCCTGTCCCAGTTGCCGCAGGCGGAGTGCATTCACTTCGCCACGCACATCTGCTGGAAGACACCCGCCATCGTGCTCAGCCCCGGGGAAGTGGTGAGGGGATTATTTTACTCAGTTCTTTTTTACATTTCAAAGATAAAGGACGGTCAACTTTTTACAATATAAAAACTCAAAATTATATTAAAGACAAGTAAGCCTTAACGCTTATATATATTTAACGCTTATATATATTTAACCCTATGAAGTTATGAGGATAAAATCAAAGTTTAACGGAATATATATGTGTGTTTGTTGCTTAGGTCGATTCCCAAGCGAAACGCCTCCTCAACACCAGCGTCGGTAGCGGCGCCGCGGACAATTCCACTGAAAATGAAGAAGAAAGTACGTATTGAACATTATTAATAAGTGAACACGTAAGTGAAAATTATATTAATCATACCTTTATAATCATTAATATTTCCTTACCCCAGATGCTGAACTGCCACAGAGTAACGAAGAGCTCCCGCCGGCATCGGAGTTCATGCTGACGGCAGCTGAAATTATGAACTTGAAGATCACGGCGCGACTGGTAATAGAATTACTTAACCACGATCTAACGATGAACTACATTAATACACTTTATAGCATAAATAAAATACATTTCTTAAATATCTATTTATCTTCTGACTAGGAAATCACCCTCGCTTCGCAAATTCGGAAAAATTGTATAAAAATAAACATGAGATGTGTCAAGGGACACCCGGATGGAACGAAGTTCCTTTCGATTTAAGTTTTGTTTTGTTGTACAGCGCCATCTCTGTAAAACTCTGTGAATCACTTCAAAAAAAGTGTCGTCATTCTTAAGAATCAAAAAGTGTCGTAATTTTCAGTCTAGCCCCCTTTCACAACGCGCGAAAAGGAACTTCGTTCCAAATATAATATATAATATAGCCTATGTCACCCGCGGATAGTGTAGCTTCCCAACAGTGAAAGAATTTTTCAAATCGGTTCAGTAGTTTCGCAGCCTATTCAGTGCAAACAAATAATCAAATCTTTACTCTTTATAATATTAGTATAGATAATGCTTGATGATGTTTCTAACTGATTAGGAATATAGCCTGAATACCGTCAATAGTTTCAGTTACGTATAATTATCTTTATGTCATGTTTATGTATGTATGTGTAATGTATCTTTACCTTCTTTTCTCCATTTGCTCAATCTCACCTTTTTTTAGTTTGTTTTATTTTATTTCTCTCAATATTTTTCGTGTAGTCTCAATTCGAGCATTCCTTCGTCAGGTGGTGCTATCGTGCGCGCCCTCTAGCGCCGCGCTCCAGGACTCAGAGGACGCGGAGGCGGTGACGGTGGCCGGCGACGGCGTGTCCCGGCTGTGCCGCGCGCTGCTCGCGGCGGGGGCTCAGGCTATACTGGTGACGCTGTGGCCCGCGCCGCAGGACACCGCCACCAAGATCCTGTACCGAGCGCTGTATTCTGCCCTTCTGCAAGGCAGCAGGGTTGCCAAGTAAGTTGGATATTGAGTTTTAGTATAATCTTAAGGTTCTTAAGCTTGTAAATAACGTTTTATACTGACTTTTATAAACTCATGCTTAAACAGGCATAATTATTATAATAGTGCATACACCTTTAGTTCGACTACAGTGAATGACTCTAGTGTACGCTAATCCATCATCAAGAAAGTTGATTGGTGTGGACATACATATTGTTATTATGTAAATTCAAATTAAATACGTTTGCAACTTTAATGTGATTGATTCATAAATGAATGTTTTATTTAAAACGTTATTTAGGTACATTATTATACATATTTTCTTTCTCTTTCTGATCTACATATATGTATATTGTACGTATGCTATGTGTGTGTGCGTAGGGCGCTGGGCGACGCGATGCAGACGGTGCGGCACACGAAGCACTTCGCGCACCCGGCGCACTGGGCGGGGCTGGCGCTGCTGGGCGCCAACGTGCGGCTCAGCAACAAGGTGGCGCTCATGGGGCAGGCGCTCTGCGACCTGCTCGCGCAGCCCGACAAGTGCCGGTAACACAACACTCACACACCACACCTGTCACATGGATTCAATCCATTAATCGCCCACTACTGAGCACGGGGCTCTCCTTTTAAGGAGGGTAGAACATACTCCACCACGCTGCTCAAGTACGGATTGGTGTCACCAGTCACATGTTGTGTTATAAATTACAGAGTATTTGTTTAACAAAACCATCTTGCAAGTTTGTTGTCGCTTCTCCTTTCAGCTGCTCACAGATGTGTGGAGAATACCTCCCTTGTATTTGTAGATTTCACCCAAGCACTTCACTAACTTTCAACACAATAACGTTATTAGAACCGCACCATTTCAACGTTATTCATAAGGGAGTAAATAATAATCACACTTTGTGTAATTATATCACTTTTATTTGCCAGCACAACCTTCTAGTTCGGTCTCCAGCAAACGAATGGCCAAATTTACCGATCTTTACTCAAAACAAGACTTCCGAGTTTCGAAAGGAAAGGAAGGAAGTCTGTATTTTCAAAAATGTCAAATATTATCGCCGGAAACGGATCTGAGACGGAAACAAAAACAAAAACGGAAACGGAATTGATCTTCAACAACAATATTTTGTACAACGTCATATTTCAGAGTTATTTTAGAACTAGAATAATTTTAAGTTGGTAACATGTGTTATATCCAGTCTGTATATGTGTGTAATACCAACGTGTCTCGTGTTGTATTGTCCCACAGCGACGCGCTGCGCGTGTGCCTGCACCTGGTGGAGAAGTCGCTGCAGCGCATCGTGCGCGGGCAGAAGAACGCCATGTACACCACACAGAAGAGCATTGAGAACAAGGCCGGCAGCGCCAGCGGCTGGCGTGAGCTACTCATGAGCGTTGGCTTCAGGTGAATACACTAATATACACGAAAACACATATGCACGCACACTCAGACTCATACATACTCCCTCGCTCGCTCACACTAATACACACACACGATCGTACACACAATTTGAGTTTCTCTAACTTAGCGTTAACTCTCATTATTTTTAAAGTATGGTCTTAACTTTTCCCGTGTTGGACCATTTTTAAGAAATAGCTGCGCTAGACAAAATTATCACTTACGCATTTACATTGAATTAATTAATTATTTCATCTAAGTAGTTTACATCAAAGGCTGTCAAACGAATTACACCATTACATGCTATCCGTAACATGTTGGCACTTGTACAAGGAGACAATAAGAAAGCGAGAGCCAGTTGTTCTTTAGGAGACTAAACCCGTAAACAATATTATGCAGATTCGAGCCGGCGGCGAACGGAATCCCATCGAGCGTATTCTTCCCTCAGAGCGACCCTGAGGAGCGGCTGACGCAGTGCTCCGCCAGTCTGCAGGCCTTGTTGGGTAACTATTATAAATTAATCATGATCATATTTAGTATATGTCATATAGTACTACGGTAGGTACCAGGCAGATCAGACACTGATGATAAATAATCTATGTCACAATTCATAATTGTTCCATTGCTGAAATCGCCTCGCATGATGACTGTGGGTTGACCTTAGTCTACCACACTGGTTTATGGATTGACACACTTCACAGACCATTGAGAACACTATGGAGAACTCTTAAATATGAAGATTTCCTCAGGATATTTTTCATTTTCACCTACTTCTGTAAACAAATGCTATGAAGTTTTAAACACCTATACCAAGGCTTAGCTTAGTTTCTAGATCCACTTTTGTTTGTCTTTGTTTGTCTTTGGCTTTTCATAAATCCTCCACCCTCTTGTTCGAGTCAGTAATCAAACGACTCATTGTGTACCGGTTGGGAGTTTAGGAGTCAGTTCTTCCTTTCTCTGTCTCTCTTTGTTCAACAATCGATGGCTGTAGCGTTACTGGATACATACTATCAGGTGAATCGTCCATCCAGGTCTGACGCCGACGACGCTGCAGGCGCTGTCGAAGCTGATCTCGAACGGCGACGTGGCGGACGACATCATCGGCGTGGTGCGCTCCGTCATCTCGCAGTTCTCGCTCAAGAGCTGTGACACCGACACCATCGAGGTCGCTGTCAACGTAAGGTAAGATACCGTCCACTACACGACACACTCTACCGTTCGTATCATTGTAGACCTCGTTGGAGATTACTGCGGTTTTCTCGCGAAATTCAATTTGTTCATAAATCAATAAGTATACCTAATGTAAGAATTCTTAACCTTTCTCCATAGAAATGTCTATCCCGTTGGAAAACACCATAATATATCCCAGGATTTCCAAATATCCTTGATCTAAATATCCATGCTTTTTTAGTTAATTTTATGATTTCCGTGAATATTATCTCACCGAATGTATATGAGTCATTTTAGAATGTACAGATTAAGCCCCAATTCAGTTTATTATTAATTCAGTACGCATGAATCCAGGTCAACGTATGTATGTGTGTTGGCAGGCTGTGGCGCGTTAACGGGTGCCACGAGTTGCTGGCGTCGCTGGGCTTCGACCTGGCGGAGGTGGGCGCGGACGAGGTGACGCTGCGCAGCGGCAAGCCCGCCAACCGCCGCCACGTGCACTTCGTGCTGCAGGCCTTGCTGGCGCTCTTCGGTACATACACAACACTTGCCTTGCCATACCTACAAGACATTACTGTTGTTTTACCACGATTGCATTACTGACAGTGGTTAGAACGTTGATCTCCCGAACGCGGGGGCCCGGATTCAAATCCTGGCACGCACCTCTAATTTTCAAATATTATGTGCATATTACAAGTTAATTATCACTTGCTTCGGTGAAGGAAAACATCGTGAGGAAACCTGCACACCTGAGAGTTGTCCATAATGTTCTCAAAGGTGTGTGAAGTCTACCAATCCGCACTTGGCCAGCGTGGTAGACTATGGCCTGTACCCCTCACATTGTGAGAGGAGACCCCGAGCCCAGCAGTGGGACAATTATGGGTTGTTGCTTTGCTTTTGCTTTGGCATTACTGACATAACTGTTGATTTCAAATACTATGTCAAAACGAAAGCGTAGTTTACGTTGCCATTAAGTTATTTTGCGAACCAAACTTTATATTTATATACATCTGGAGGGCTTGAAGCTTCGAAGAGGTACCTGAAGATGGATCACGTGACACTGAATAAATATCTGCGCCCTCTGATTGGTTGAAGTTATACACCGACACCCTACGAGTCTTAAAGTCAACGTCATTCAGGCCTATGATTGGTCCAATGAACATCAGTGTATAGTTCTTGTTGCAATCATTTCAAGATCATTCGTTATTTTCTTTACAATTCTTGTTTTCATTATGATCTCCAGTTTATACTCACTGATTGCCAACAGATACTCAAGATGCCCCTCGCAGTCTCAGCCTAGAGTCCAGCTCCAGTGTGGAATCACTGGCTTCCATCGACGACGGCGAGTTGGAACCTCACTCGGACGGCGAACCTCCCCCGAGGCAGCACAGGCGTACGTATTACCCCCTACTGAAGCCAGACAATCCCTTTCCAAAATTACTTGTATTATTTTTAACAATTACAATTTTTCGCAGAAGAAAGCGTCTCATCAGTCCCACCGCCTCCCCTGCCGCTGGGATCCTGCGGTGGTGCTTTCACCATGTACGTCCGGGGATCCGCCTCATCCACGGAGGTGGGGCGCGGGGAGCCCGATGGCAGGACCGCCCCGCCGCCCGCACCTCCGCCCCCCCGGTACCGCGGGGAGAGCGACGCGGCGTTCACCCCGTCGCCCCCCGCCGCACCGCCGCCCTCCGCGCCGCAGCGGGACGTGTCGCTGGCGCTCGCTCACCAAACCAAGATCCGCACGCTGTACACGCGGCGCCCGCCCTCCACCGACGACTCGGACTGGGAGAGCTCCGGCCACGATACGGTGCTGCGACGGCGCCCCGACCACCGCCCCGACCACCCGCACACCCGCTACCTCGACGCCTTCTACGACCTCGCGGCCGCACAGCCGCGCCGCACCGCCGAGGACGACAAGCCGGACCAGCCCTCCACCTCCAAGCGGGTCCCGCGGCCCAAAATGGGCACCGGAGGCCGAGACTCCATGGCCCAAGTGCGGCACATGAGCGGCGAGCTCACCCCTACCATCTCCGAGGTGTACCACGAGAGGAACATCGGGCTGGGGCTCGCGCCGCCCCTCGCGGAGCTGCTGCTGGCGGAGGAGTCCAAGACGGAAATGCGGGCGGCGAGCTCCAGCGAGAACCTGCTGCTGCAGAACCTGGAGAAGCTGGGACTGCTGGGTGACGCCAGCGAGACAGAGGAGCGGTGGGGTGGCGGGGGCGGCGCTAGCGTCGGGCCCGGGGCGAGACCCTGGCTGTCGGCGCCGCCACTCGACACCGACGTGCAGGGCTCCGACCTCACCACGGCCGAGATCATCGAGCGGCAAGTTCAGGCCAAGTTCAAGAAGGACGAGCCGAAGCGGAAGGAGGAGAGCCTGTACGAGTGCAAGCCCAAGGAGGAGACGGCGGGCCCCAGCGGGCTGGAGAAGCGGTCCGTGTCGCCTTTCTCGGAGCTGTCGCGGCGGGACGAGGGCGACGGACGCAGCATCGCGGACTCGCACTCCTCGTACAAGGCGCTGGTGCTGAACCCGCGCCCTCCCTACCTGCCGGAGGAGGGCGAGGCGGGGGGCGCGGTGCCGGAGGGGGGCAAGACACACCCCCGCCCGCGCCGCCCCCCGGCGCCCCGCACCAGGCCCGCATACACCACCCTTGATTTTCCACCGAGCAAGCAGTTGTAGTTCAACGATCGTAATGTTTATGTGGCAATGCATTGCATTACCTAGTAGGTATGGACCTTATTGAATTTAAGTGTTACAGAAAATTGTAAAAAGTTTTATTGCGTTAGTTATTTAAGTGAAGGGCTATGAAATGTTTTTAGAATACGTGAGATAACTATTTGACCGACCATTGTTTAATATTTAATAATTCCCCTCGAATATTATTTAACCGTTTTATATTATACATTATGCTTATTTTGTAAATTATTGCTGATAATTAAGTGGTATTTATTCAACGTTAAATGTAATTTACTTGATAAAGCTAGACCATAAGTAGCTATAGGTAGGTATAAAGTTTCAATGTAATTTGTAACTTGTGACTTTCTACTATAAGTTATCTCTTGCCAATTGTATAATAACAGAGTACGAGTTACATTCGTAAGTGAAATACAGCAGTTAAAAAATTAAGATATGAGCATGTCTTATTTCAAGTACAATAGTTGCACAGCTACTTTCAAACGTTACGTAATTCTGAATACCTTTGCACCCAACAACCTTGGAAATTTAATTTATATCTCGTGTTAAAATGAACATGTCCAAATGTTTAAACAAATGTTTGTTTGTCTAAGCACACCTGCATACTACTATTTTCTTGACGCGACTCTAATATACGACCCAAACCTATTTTGCGCCACTAATAATAAACTCTAAAGTAGGTACTTAAACTACAAAATCTCTCACTCTATATCGCAGTATATTTTAGAAATTGCTTCAATATTATGATATAGGTACCTACTACCGCAATTTAAGAATAACCATTGTCTTTAGTAGAAGGATGCACCTTAGCAGCCGATTTCGACTCTCAGCCGTCGTAAATATTTACATAATACTTAATAATATGTGCATATGTAATACATATATGTGTATATATAATGTGTAGATTTTCGTGAAATTTACTATGATCTGAAATCAAATAAATAAAAATCTCATGTCACAGGCTTTGTGGTCGCACTCCTTCGGAACGGCTCGACCAATTTTTATGATTTTTTTTGTGTATATGTCACCGGAATATAATAAGAACCGTAAGTTTATAAATTTCCTAGGAAATTTATAAACTTTCGTAGGATTCTAAACGAGAGATAAATTGTATTATTTTACGGCCACATTTTCGGAAATTGATAAACTAACCGAGCTCACTCGTAAAATAATAAGTGACCAATAACCAAACGCCATATGCGCTCTGATTGGTTGAATAAGTTACGTGTTCCTTCTCCTTTGTTGACGAAGTGACGTTTACCACAGAGCTACGAAAGTTTTAAGTGGCCATGACCAAAACTATGACATGATTGCACACGAAATCGAAGTTGGCGAATCAGATTCTTTCGATTTCAGTTGTTTTTTCATGGCGAGGGGCTTCGCCTTAGATGTCGACGGAACCCCGCTTCGCGGGGTTCCTATTTTTCCTAAATAAAATCAGACAACCATAACCTAACCTATCCTTCTTTTGATTTGAGTTCAGTTGTTTTTTCATGGCGAGGTGCTTCGCCTAAGTAGGGATTATTAGTATATTATGTAAAAAAGTAAACTTGTATTATAGGTACCTAAATAGTTTTAAAGTAAAAATACTGTTAGGTAGGTAATCGAAACTGATAGATTTATAGTTTATAGTTTGGCAAGTCTGATTGTACCTAAGTCTATGGACACAAGCATCGCCTCTGTCAACATCGACCAATCAGAGAGCAGTGTGTTATTTTCCGTATTTTAAAGAAGCGTAAAATTAAAAGCTCTTCTGTGATTGGTCGAGCCGTTTAGAATTTTACGAATGGGCAATCCGTTAGTTTATAAATTTACCACGAGACGTCGCAAATTGATAAATTTCCGAAAATGTGGCCGTATAATAATACAATTTATGTCTCGTTTATAATCCTACGAAAGTTTATAAATTTCCTAGGAAATTTATAAACTTACGGTTCTTATTATATTCCGGTGACATATATATGACAATAGATATGACAATAGGTCGTAAAGTATATTTTATACCATTCGGTGATTAGGGTCCCTATCCAGAAATTTTTTGGCAGAACTATGTTTGTTGAGTCAGCTATACATATATGTATTTGTGGAAATGTGTAATAATCATAACGGATTTTTATGATATTTAGCACACAGGTATACATAACACATAGGGCAGGTCATAGAAAACGTAAGCAAAGTCAAAAAGTAAAAAGAACTCGGAGCACTAGTAGATACCTATAAAAAAATAATCAATCTGACTGATAGAACCAGAGGATAGCGCTTTCAAATAAACAAACAAAGAAATAAAAAACTGTCTGGCTTTATAATATTAATATTTATAATATAATTACGCTTTCTGAAACAAGTCCAAACAAAAAAATTAAGTATAACAACAAACTAAACTACAAAACAATTAAATTTAAACCTGCAAACTGGCACACATACACTCAACTGTAATGCACTCTACGTACATTTTGCTTATCTGTCATATCACGCGACTGGCAGCGCAGCAAACAAATGAAATCAATTTACAACAACAAGCAACACGTTATCTACTCTTAAAACAAATCTCGTAAAAAAGGTACAAGTCAATCGAGCCTTGAACACACGGCAATGCAGATATGATATAGTTATATATTTAATGTACGCTATGTCCAATAAAAAGGTTTTAAGTATGCGGAAGTCGTAGCGGAACAAAAAATATAGCAGTCATTGAACAAAATAAAGAAATATAAAGCCGTTGAACTTTACGTAAACGCCTACGGATTCAGTTCAACGTGAATATGGACAAGGACGCAACACGATTGATCATATCGATTACTGCTTAAGAATTTCTTTGTGAAAAATAAAACAAAATTTCCAATCTTAACGATTGGAATTAAATGGAACCTCTAATTTTTCTAAAGGAAACCTTGCCCTGGTTTATCAGAAGTTACAACAAACAACAACAACTACGAGTATATCAGAAGAAGCTCAGATTATGTGACTAAATGTCACGTAAGTTAAGTAGGTTACTGAAAACTAAACTAATTAAATCGTGTTATTATAAGTAAAATCCTTAATATTACCATAATATCATAATACTTGCGAGCATGATAAATTAAAAGGCAAGACCTAAAACTAAAATTAAAAGGCAAGAACACATCCAGAGTGAGAAATATAGAAAACCGTATTATTACAAAGGTAATTGTTAAATACAATTTAATAAGTAGCTACTTAGGTAAAATAACGGTGTAATGAAAATATATGGTAGCAGTGCAACGTAAAACGAAGTAAACTTGTTTAGACAGGCTTCATTTCAGATTAACACAAAATATTCGATTTGTAACTACAAATAAATAAGCGTGATCAAATACAGACAGTAGCTGTACTAGGTAGATGCTATGTGCAAGTAGAAACCTCGTCACACGTGTACCTGTACACAATGCATGATGCAAAAATATTGACTATGTCAGCTGTGTGTGTGGCTAATTTCGTTTAGGAAGCAGGAGGTCGTAGGACTAAATAAGAAATCTACTGAGAGAGAAATGTAAGATACATTAATAATTAATGTGCCTATGACAATGTAAAGACAGCCCCCTGATATGCCCCTGATACCAAAATATTCAGAGCAGTGTGCCAAATATAAAACTTTAGCAGTAATCAAATGCATAAGGTTGTTGACCCACATCACGGGCGTAGCTAGGTTTTAGTATCGGGGGAGTGGAGAAAAATCCAAGAAAATAAAACAATTAAGTGTACCTACATAAAATAACCCATATATCCATAAGAAAATTGAGAATTGGGGGAGTCCTTTTTCCAAGCAGTGTTCATTATGTTTCAGAGATCTACAGATAAAATGTATGGGGTGAATAGTACATGTTAATATTTTAACTTTTCGGGGGGTCTGAACCCCCAAACCCCCCCACCCCCATCCCCTGGCTACGCCCGTAACCCACATGCTCACAGTAGGTAGACCCCAGAAAGCCCCTGCATGAAACATGACAGTTATAATAACAGTTACACATAAATAAACAAGTTATGCGCACAATATATTTTCACACCGTTTTTTACTACATCGTTTATGGCAACGAAGCTTACGTCACAATGCGAAAAGTTAAATAAAATTTGTTACTTGACTGAGTATAGTAAGTGGGTAATTGAATCAGTTTCAGGTCGGTTGAGAAAGATGTGTAACAACCGGAACAGAATAAAATCATGATTGTGATAAAATATTTAGATTATTTAGCGAGCCGCTGTAAGCATGCAAAGAAGACATTCTGTACTTAGCTACACTTAGTAATTTATATAATATTATGACTTTTAATCTTGATCGACGTATAGCAGTAACCTAGTGCGACCCGTTTCGAACTTACAAGCATTACTTAGGTACTATTTTTTTCCTGAAATATTCTTCTTTATTATCTTAATTTCCATCGATGAATGAAAATACAAATCTCCATTATATACTTATTCAGAAAAGAGTGAATTCATGAAAACCTGGACAACAACTAGCATAGTTGACGATGGCCATGGTCATGTCATCTCAGAGGATACCCGTGGACCCCGTGGCTAATAGGTAATGGTTTGACTCCTGACTCCGATGTTGAACATTATTAATTATAAAATTTAGGAAAGCTGAGATAGAAACAAAGTGGAAATTTCTACAGAAAGATATTGCTATAATAACCTCCTTACCTACTAATTGTAATAAAAGAATTCGTGGAAGTAAACAAAAATGCCGAATAACACTATTCAAGACAAATAAAAAATATGACAAAAATTCCACTTAAACAAAACGTTACTGACTTTGACCTAGTTCTTAAACACAATTTTTTCAATCGGTAAATACGTTTCGCTGTTATCAAGATCTACAATTTATTTTTAATGTGACAGATAACAAAGCAAAGCTGTAATTACAATCATTGTAATTAATAACACATTGCCGGATCATGCAATGCAATCCTCGGTGTTATAGTCTCTCCGTACATTACTTTCTTATGACGAAAGTTATTAGGCGATAATTCTCGGTACACAATAGTGCTATAAGTATAGTAGCCATAGATACTTAGATAGTAATAATTTTCTGTCTAACTGATAGTAAGAAGATATTCTTCTTGCAGTTCTTCCGCAAAGGCTTCACAGATGTGTTGCCGACGAAGAAAGAGAGAAGAAAGAAAGAACTGGCTCTCAAGACCCCAGCCGGAACACGTCGAGCAATTGGCGACTGACTCAAGCAAGACAACAACACACACATCTCAACACTGGACCAGTAATCAGCAGTTGCTACTATAATACTTACTGGTGAAGTAAGCCTCAGACCCATGAAAATATGAAACAACTGCCAACTTACTGAAGCCATGTTTTTAATGTCTCCCTGTTCGTCCAAGTTACTCGATCTGTTTTTTGTGTGAATAGAAGACGAACACGCAGATCAGCCACCCGATTAAAGAGTTCATGGTCACCCATGGACATCAGCAACACCAAAGGAATCACGAACACGTAGCTGATCAAAAGGAAAGCGCAGACCTGCACCATCTCCAGCTCTCCAAACTTTAATTAAGGATTAGTCAAAATTCACTCTATTCTATCAAGTCAAGATTTTAGAACGAGTTTCAGTAGGACTATTTACAACCTCTTTATGGGATTAGCTGCGTAGTAACCGTAAATCTTGCAATTATCATATTATTGTTGTTGTGAATGGCACAATGTCGCAATATCGTTAAACCAACAAACTTGTAATTTATGAGGCGCCTGTGACTGAGTTAACGTGGTCAATGAGTAGGCCACTCAAAGTTTATGTAAAAGGAAACCCATCATGAAAATCTATTACCTATTTACTTTTAAGTTACTTTACATAACTTAATTTACTAAACAGTGAAAAAATATGCTGAAAATCAATGATTTATTAGTCGGACATAATTTTATTAACTTATTTAATACAAAAAATATAATAGCAGAGTATAATCTATACTATAATAAAACTCAAAGGGCAAATATTGTATGCTCCGTGTTTTGACAGAACCTAAATGCATAGTTAAGTCTTATTTCACAGTCATCAGATAACCAAGTACACCAAAGTTACACTTGCACCTGTCTGGTTCCCCATTTAATTCAAAGTATCAATTTTATGTTTATAAGAAACTGTATAAATTAAGTAATAGACCTGCGACCCAGTTTCAAATCAGTGTGTAACGCCTTTTACACGCGTCCAAATATTTCTGACCGCCTTGTGTTGTTTCGGCACGATTTAACTGTTGGCTGTTTACCACTATTGTATTCAAATTGTCTTGTGTACTTCCTTGTTTGGCAGCGGTACATAGGTTACTACTATTATATTATTATTTTGCACATATACCTACAGACATTTTTAAAAACCTTCAAAACTATCAAATCTTCAATCAACGTTAACGGAAGTGATTATGAATTTTTTAAATAAATACGTTGAACTTACTTAACATCGTATGTCACCGTATGACCGTACCCGTGAACATTTGTAGATAACACTTAAGATAACACCGACGCGTTGCTAGCAAAGAAAAAAATGAGACCAGCATTCTTCTGGATATCCAAAACCATCAAAAAACAAAGAGTTAGGCGTCTTAATAATTGAGCCATGATGTAGCTTTTGCTCATTTCTTTGCACTTTTACTCGAGTGCCCAGATCCTCTTTATTAAGATCAAAGATTTGGGAGACTTTCTCCAACCTCGATGTCGCGTCCCGATATGTTTAGGTGAAAAAATATCTTAACATCGCTTTCTACACTAAATCATTAAGGTTTGAACAAATGAATCTGAAACTTAGTTAACTGATTTTCTAACTTTCACTGTCTGCAACACGACAACTAATGAAATATGTAGCTGCAACAGAAAGCACGAATCTCAGTAGACATTGCAATTAACTACGGGTGTCATTCTGTATGTATCACAGTGGAACGAAATTTATTATATAGGATTTAATGCAGTAATAAAGTTATACACTGTAAATTATAATACATTCCTTGATTTGATTTTATTTAACTCTCTTTAATACCTATCGAGATATTAGGTAACTAGGTACCTACGTTATGACGCTAGACAAAAAAATGTGTTCAAAGATATCTTCATTTCATTGAATATTTTCATAGCTGTATTATCAGGTAACTAAAGCAACAGTTTATGTTCACGTTCCTACATTACCTATTATATTACTTATCAATTAATAACGTTTGTTATTATGACCGATTCTCATTAATTGAAGGTCACTGAATATTATCGTTGGTAGATAATTAATTTTATGTATAATGTAATTAATTGTATTGTGTCGCAAAGCATTATATGAAAAAGCTGAATCTATGCCACATAGGTACCCATGTTTTGATTGGTGATTTATCGGTTCAATACGAGTGTATTTGCAAGACGTAGACCAATCCTCATAATTTATTTATGTAACATACACACAACATACCTAAACGTATAAATATACAAAACATAAGGCATATATGTGGTAGAGTCAGCTTATTTTGATAATGTTACATTTAACGATAATATTCAGTTTCAATTAGGAGACTTCAAGAAACCTACAAATTCTATACCACTTTATGTCAGTAGTATAAACTATACATTCATCATTCATTCATCAGTTCATTAATGCGTCCTATAATATAACTAAGTAATGACTTTTGTATACATTTAAATACTCGAACCTATTTGCCATTTAAGTGAAGGTCATTTTATGTAACATAAACTTGCTGGACAAAATATCACATGCTCCTCAACATTAAATCACGGACAGTATGGACACGCCCTTATCTGATTCTATAACATACTTACACGAAGTTAACGGATCTGTAATGGAGGATTGACAAAACGTTCAATGTATAGATTACCATTATATTTATAGAATCAGAAATGTTAACAGGTTGTGTAATGTTTTATCTAAAATTATATTGTACATAAAAAGCTATCAGACATGAGAAACATTAAAAGTTTTAAGTAAATAGATATCAATCTCATTTGATGTTATCTGAATGATATGCACTTTGTTGCTGCTTGAGATTACCGACGCTCTTTCGAAATTTCTTAATATCAATGTGGTTTTTGTAAATAATTACAGATAATAATATATTGTTACTAGATGAGGAAGGTTGAACTATCGCCTCATTGAAACATAAACTACTTATTATAAGTACTACTATTTCTTCTGTGCATAAACACAGGTGTCCCAAATTGTTTTGACTCAATACCATTGTAATGTAGTACAATTTTGCGTGATAACTTGCAGTAGTTGCCGTTGATGTTAGAAAAAACCGATACCATCCACCTATATTCGTTTCGTAATGTAAATAACTAAGCTAGACTGGCGGATATAATTAAATTTAACCAACTTTTAATTCCTTTCGAATTATTTACAGAAGGATCATATCAATATGATAATATTAAAATTCAAGTAAACATCATACATCAAGTAAACTCTTGATGGTACAATGTTAAGAGGAACACGAACGTCGTTCGTTCAGGCCTGCACAATAATGTTGTATCGCCAAGTAGCCATCATCCAGGCAACATTTTGATAAACCATTTCAACCTCATTACTGTACAGGTTGAATTTTTCGCTATTCCTAATAGTTTCGGATTTGGCTATTCACGTCCACTCCAAAATTCAGCCTGTATACATATAGAAAGCGAATATAGTATTATTTTAAATTGTATCAAATGTCAAAAATGGTTCTATGAAATTTTTAAAAGAGCTGTACCCTACACTATGGGTTAAACGAGAATAAACAAAATCATCCCAACTTTACTTTATAGAGTCAATATGAAAACTTATATCAAGATTTGATTCCATCTTAGTCTTTGTGATAAATATTGTACTTATATATTTCCATTGATTTCTTTACTAAATAACAGCTTTCTAGTACTAAAGGTATATGTGCTATAATAATAGTGCGGAAGGACGAATGGAAGGCGTGAACATGACGAAACTGTAAAAGTTCCGTTTTGACTACGGAACCCTAAAACTTGTTCAAAATGTGGCTCTACTTTGTTATAAGCTCCTCTAAAGTATTCGAGATGAGTAAAACCTATAAAGTTCTTTGGCCTCATTCTGATTGAAAGTCGATACGCTAATACCAACAGGTAGACAATGTAGACATGACATTGTAAGTAGTTTAAATATCACAACAAGAACACGCTGCGAATTTATCGCAAGATTTATTTAAGAACGTCCTATGTCGAGACATTGTCAATAGCACGATAGTTATAATACTAATAAAAATCCAGTCCCACCAATCCGCACTGGAGCAGCGTGGTGGAGTATGCTCTTGGCCTCCTTAAGAGGAGAGACCCGTGCCCAGTAGTGGGCCATTAATGGGTTGAAGCCACTGAAATTCAGGGTTACAGGTTATATTTAGTTTAGTTTTAGGAGTGAATTCAGACTTATTTATTTATACGAAAATTTTAGAAATATGATGCGCAGGGATGATGCCGAATTTGGAGAAACCTATTTTATATACGGCACAAAATAAAGTACTCAAAAAATATAAATTTGAAATTTTACTAATTCTGATAAATACTTTTTAAATTACCCATCAGTTGGCATATAACCTTACGTATTTACGTACGGCACAATGTCAACAAGTGATCTTAACTATACGTAGCATTGTGTGGATTATCTACATGAAATCTCCGAATAAATCAATAGCAAAGAGCAATATCTTTTACATAATGCAGAATAATAAGTTTGTGAAAAGTTGAATAACAAATAAAGTGCAACTGACTTTCATTGAACAAAAGTTCTCTACTTATAACTGTACTATTATATTATTAAAAATACAGTTAGATACTAAACCTGTAAATAATTAATTTTTAATATAATACGATTACTAATTTAAACTATGTCTAAATAGATTTATCTAAATGTTAATCTCTTGGAAAAATTAATGATTAAAAATCAAATAAAAAACTTAAATGAAAAACTGAAATTTAAATTAACCATTTAATTAAATATTATTGTTATTATACTTATATCCGTTTTCTAAGTTATTTACAAACAAAACAAACTACAAAAAATATAAAATATTTTCATTTTGTTATCAGTTAAATTTTATCCCTTGTGCCTTTCATGATTCTTCTTCTTCTGAATCGTTACAATCTTGGCAGAACGGTGGCACTCTTGAAAATCCGTCGCCATTCTTCACTTCCTGCCCTCTTCGTGCATTCGTGGACAGGGGCTTCCGCAGCAGCCTTGACCTGGTCTGTCCAACGCATGGCCGATTTGCCGCAAGGTCTTGTGCCCTCATCATGATTGTCTTCGTTGTAGCTTAATTTGAACCTTTCCCTTGTTCAATCATTTTTAGGGTTCATACCCAAAGGCTGCCCACGGAGACACGGAACAGACAAAGCGTCTGTTCATTAAAATGATGTGTAATATTAATTATTAAGAAATTTCGTTAGTTTCGTAAATAGATATGTGAGTAATAGATTAACTATGTGGATAACATTTGACGCAACACCTCAGTTATGCTCGTTTAAAGACTTTAGCGTGTGATGAATGTAGAATATGATATTGCACAGAAGCCTTATAAAGCATTTTATTGCAACCTACAAATGGTGTTATGCGTGATAACGATACCTACATGCAACCTTTTTAATGGTAATATTTCAGAAGATGTTGGGCATACTTTATAGACAGATTTATTAGAATGACTGTCAAATCGTTTGCCGTGTAAGGCTTATGAGGGGTTAACAAGAAATTGTTATTGTTATGAGCCCCTTTGACGGATGTTTATTAGGATAATGACTTTAATTTACTGGTGAATTAAAATCCATTCCACTGACTTCGTACTTTAAACGGAAAGCACCTGTTAATATAATGGAGTTAATATAGAAACAACAAATCGCCCAGCTGTAACAGACTATAGTTAGTTAGTTGCTATATGTACTTAAAAATAATCATCACTTCAAATCTCTGTTTGGCGAGAATCGTCATGAGAAAACCGGAATAGGTAGGTTCTTAGGTTCTTCATAATGTTTTCAAAAATGTTTAAAGTCTGCTAATCTTCACTTTACTGGCTAGCGTGATGTAATACGGCTTTACCTGTCCTTCGAGTATTTGGGAAGAGACATGACCGGTGCTTTCTGCTCACATTTTTGTTGAAAATGTTAACACACTACACGAGTTATAGGTACGACATACATTACTTTTGTTTTCATTGAGAGAGTAAGATATTAAATTGCGTACAAAAATAACTAAATAAGAAAAGAGTGGATAACAAAGTTTTCAGTCAGTTGGACACCAAAAAGGGACTCTACCTACTTATTATACAGAGTTAACTAGTTAAAGATTATTTCAGTTTGGTAAGACAAGTTTTTTGTTCCAATTATATTATTACGACACGGTACATAAAGCTTTTATTAAATTGACAATATAAATGCACCAGTAATTGATAAGACCACCAGCCGGCAACCAGCGACATGCGCATATAAAATTGTAAGTCCTCAAAGCACTGCTTGACGAATGATATTTTAGTTGTTTCTCATTATTTTTATAAACTAAGCACATTAATCTATCAATCCTCACGATTTCACCTCAATCTGTCTGTTGCTTGGAAAACTGTGATAAGCAAAAAACAAATAAAGTGTTTTGTAAAATTCTTGTCAGAAGTCACTATCTAAGCCGCAAATATTTTATGGATTGTACCTTCTTGACACGGTTCATGCATAGTGCGAGGGACCAATAACCGTTGGAGAAGAAAGGTCCTCGGAAAAAGGAGCATAGGACGCCCCCTGACCAAGTGTACTGACGACCTGAAGAAAACAGCGGGCATACGCTGGATTCAGAAGGCTCAGGACCGGTCAGAATGGCGCAAGTTAAGGGAGGCCTATGTCCAGCAGTGGACCTCTAAGGGCTGATGGATGGATGGATGGACATTCCTGATAGAATCGATAACTTCAAATTTGATTTCAACCCATTAATGGCCCACTACTGAGAAAGGGTCTCACATTAAGGAGGCCTAGAGCCACGCAACCCAATTGCAAAGCTGCAAAAGCTGCAAAGTTTGCATGCTACCCAAGCGAGAGGGTCCCTGACATCGCATAACGGCTGTTATCTTACTATAGTAAACAGGACTGACGGCCTTACGTGCCCTTTGAAGCACGGAAACGCTCGAGAATTTTAGCCACTAGCCGTCACCGATCCAACTAACGACTGAGCCCGCTGTTGCTAGACATGACACAACGGTTATGAACGCTTCTTAACTTTGTTTAAATTCAGTCAATCACTGGAATGTCATAATGATTTTCATTATCAACGTTTCTCAAAGTGTCGATTACCGGTTCCAGTATCGCTTGTACTAAGCTGGTAATATGGATACAGTAACAATTTATTTGCCGAATGGCTGCGGTCGACCAAGGTTAATTATATGATAGAGGTGTGGTGTGCCACATGATACACGTAAATTTAACACCAGGTTGGTTAAATAACTAGTTGGTTACACTCAACCACCATCGGTCCACTGCATGGCGTAATTTGCAATATTAAAAGCCAAAAAAAATATCTAACTGTTATACCGTATAGGCAACGTATCCACAGATACCACTAATTTAAAATTTAAAGGAAGAAGAAAAAAAATCTGATCGCTTCTCGTCTTTTAGTGATTGTACATACTCGTACTGTAAAAGTACATACACTAGTGTGTAAATTCTACAAAATTATCTGTAGAAATTTGAATTAAAATAACTTGTTTTACTTGTTCAAATATAAAGTACACTAACCAATAATCTCGTAAGTACATTAGTGCTTATATCGAAATAATGTACCAATCCTAATATAAATGTAAATTGTTCGATAGCAACTGCATAAAGTTCTGTTTTAAGACAAATGATGACACTCATTACTCGACCTGGACAATGTTCAGCAGCTGTCAGTAGATAATGTACAAAATGAGGGACATTTGCTTTACGTTTCTCATAAGAATACCTCACTGAAGTAATAACACAGAAGAAATAATAGTACATACATAATACAATAGTAATAAGTTAATTTTGTACACATATACATATATACCTCTAGACAGAGGTTCACAGACTTTTTTCACTTTCAAAATTTAGCTGGTTCCGATGGACCTCCTGCAGCTACATTTCTACCATATTCACAAAACACGACAAAAAATGTCAAGAAGAGATCTAACTATGAAAATTTGCGTTGCGGCTGAGTTTAGATTGTATAGAGGTTAATAGTTTTCAAAAAAAAGTTAGAATTGATTGGTTAAATAATTAATTGATTTTTTGTCACGCCAACGTAGACCCCTATGGACCCCTGTCTCCCTTGGACTCCTGGTGGTTCACCTGGACCACTTTGAGAACTAAGGATCTAGACCAAAGCATAGGTTGGTACAAGTTACATTAAATAATAGTCACCCTAAAACTACAATTTTAACGAGCAGAGCGAGCCTAATAGGGATAGCACTGTTTGCTCAGACAACACAACACAAAAGACATCACCGACGGGTTGGCGATCAATAAATTTGTGGACACACTTAAAAACGCTACACCCTCACAGCCTTACGCTAGAATTCCTTGTGTCTTGAATGCCATGTTCAACACACAAACATAAGAACATACACATTCAGACCGAGAGCAGAAACTCAAATTCATCATTCAAAATTCCGTTTCACTGGGAATCGAACCCAGGACCCTTGGCATAACGATCCGGCTTGGTAACCATCAAACCACACGGATCTTTGAACTTATTAATTAAGTACCTTTAGGTACCTTTTTAAACGACTTCATTTACGAGAATATTCGCGGAAGTCCACCAAGAGGAGTTTAAGTTCATGAGATTGGAATGTGCACGCCACAGGTCCAAATATGGACTCATTCCGATTTTTACGATTATTTACGGTAATCACGATATTGTCATGGGATCGAACCTAAAAATGTTTAACCAAACTACATAAGTAGGTTGCGAGTGTCCAATACACAAACCGCAAGAACATACTCCGACACCCGATAATTGTTGTAAGGTCAAGCAGGTACTACAGTATGAATAAAGCATGCATTTAAAGTAAACGCGAAAATCATGAAACATATCGCTCTGAGCATCAACCATAACGACGTCACGTCACGTCAGAAATGCGCCAGTTTTTGCAGTGCAATAATGGTGCAATGTACTCATGAATCATATTGAAAAGCATGACATTTTGATATTGAAATAAGTATAATGTCATAGAAAGGACATCTCGAACAAAATGTGTGTCCCTCCGCCGGGATTGTCGGACAGGCCCTATCCTTCCTTTTAAAATCATTTCTAAGTGAGGCACCGCGCGATTACTAGGATCTTTTTTCAAAAGGGTATTAGATACTTTAGTCAAGATCATTGACTATCATCATCATATCATCATTGATCATTGACGAGATTTAGTCATGGAGATACTTTGGTCAAGAAAACTTTCAAATTGTTTTTCTATAATGATCTATTTGCTACGTTTACTACC
This sequence comes from Thymelicus lineola, assembly GCA_963932265.1. Taxonomy (NCBI): domain Eukaryota; kingdom Metazoa; phylum Arthropoda; class Insecta; order Lepidoptera; family Hesperiidae; genus Thymelicus; species Thymelicus lineola. Next base: position 3,909,371 of record OZ010681.1, on the reverse strand, counting down.
CTATATCAATGTTATGTAAACCAATCAGGTACTTAATCACTGTAGGTCGTGGTTCGCAGTTCTATCAGTGCATCTGATCCTCGCTCCGCAGCGCGCGGCCGGCGCACGCGCATAGCGACACGTTGCCTTTCACACTTGACTCTTTTTAGAAGGTGTTCGACATTCCACGACTGTTGGCGACCAAGTTCAAGTAGCACAGCCCACAGCTCCGCTGTCACACCGACGCGTAATCTATTGCAAACTATAAATAATATTAATTGTAAATCCATCAGCAGATATGTATTTATTGCAATAATTCATTGACGAAGCCTGGATCTATTTACTCTTTATTCTTATAAAATTGATTCTGACATTTTCCTTGCTATGTTTGTCTGCCAAGATACACTTTGCCAGTGTGGTAAATATTAGCCTTATTTTCTCTCATTGACAAAGAGGACACTTCATTTTCTTACTCTTATAAGTTAACCCTTATAGGTTACTCTTATAAGTTAATTTCACTACAACCCCATGATAAATAACTCAGATGTAGTCTTGTAAATGCCTAGTCGCTCTAAACTTGATGACATAATATTCAAAGTTAGCAATTACTTTCTGTCTCTGGCTACGGTCAAGGAAAACGTCGCGGTCGTGTGGAAAGCATTACTCATACCCTCATTTACTAACAGCTACATTTTATGTTTTTTTTTTTCCTGAAATGCTAATCAACTATTTGTACACCCCTACCCTTCTCTTCCATTTGTAACTCTTTTGATATGTTATGAAAGTTGTCTGGAAGAGATCGCTAATTAGTGATAAGACCGCCTGTCGTACTTATGTTTCTTTGTAATTCATGTTTCTAAAAATTGTTGGTGTACAATAATGGAGATTTGTATTGTATTGTATTGTAAGGGCTCTTACACAAAAACATAATACGACGCCGCGTGGTTCTACGGCGCGGCATGGTTTCACGTTGCGACGTCGTATCTTTGAAATCTATGACGAGCAACGTAAAAATCATGACACGACACAGACACGACATCGTAACGTGCCGCGACGCAACGACACGGGACGTAGTCGATATAGTGCCGCAGTGTATATACTTCAGAAATAAAACTTATTAATCTGGCTTAAAATAGTTCGTTGCAGTAGAAACTCCTTTGTGTATGTAAAAATTATTCTTCCTTATAAATATTTTTGTAGTATTATTAAGAATTCCAGTCAGTATTAACAACATAATATTTAAATATTTATGGACTATAATAAGCATTGTAAAACTTAGTAAATATAGTAAGCACGTCCTACCTGATATATTTTAAAATTTCTTATTATTTCTTCACAGATGAAATATTACAGACGCAGTCAGCACCAGAAATAATTAATGTGACTGTCGAGTAAAAGTAAATAAACATATGCGTTGCATTTCGAAAGAACCTGCAAATAATTTATTCATGGCTTCATATTTGCATATTATTCACCGCCGATTTCCGACCTGGACCTGACCAACGAGATCTTAACACTAATCTTGATCTGTATCAACAGACACAATCTGAACTAAACTTTTTTTATTTTTAAACTATAATAATTTGTGCACAATGTAAGACAAAAGCTTTTTGGGTCGTAAATATTAACTAAGTAGAGAAAAGACTTTCCACTGACAAATAGGTAATCTGCTACATTTTTTTGGTTTTTTAAGTTTTTCAGCTTTGCTTCATTATCATCACGAGTATTTAAATATATTTATAGTCCGAGTTCCGATTTCTTACAATGATACCTAGGAGCCGAAAGAACTACGAGTTGGCATTGCTAAAAGTTTGCATTGCTAGAAGCAAACACTATCTACATATATTATCGACTAGCTGTGCCCACAACTTCTTTCGTGTGAGCGTTTTTTCCTCGTAAATCCCGATCGCGTGGACTACCTTCCAGTGAACTCCTCTATCTTCCAGTCTCATTAAAATCGGTTCAGCCATTCCAGCGATTAGTCTGGACAAACAAAGCAACAGACAGACAGTTTTAGTGTCGTGTAAATAACTATAAGAAAACACAATAATTTTAAAATCACAGAAAGACACTTTAAATTTATTTATGAACAGATAATAATAAATGACATACAGTTTGATATCAGAGAATTTCTAGAACATTCTGGAGAATTCTCAGCCTTGGTACAATAGGTTTACAACATAAAATAAAATATTATGCGTAAGCATAAAGATATTCTGAATATTTTAGCTAAGGTAGTTTATTCTACAGTTACTATGGGCTTGAGACGAAGTGGCCGGGCTGCCACTTAATTACTGCAATAGTATGGTACCTATCTCGAGTGTCGGAAGTTTTTATTTTTCCCTGAAATTTTAGTATATCCCTAACACTACTTATGCACCTTTAATGTTATCGCTGTACAATTGTACGTCTATGACCAAAGAACAAATATGAGTAGTCAATAAAATAATCGAATATGGTTGTCCGAGTTAGCCTAGACATTTATTCGGTTCAGTACTTTAACAAACAAGTAGGTTTATGACACGGCTAATAAAGCCGTACCCCATTCAGTATGACCCTGCCTAGTAGAGTCCCGGGTTCCCAGACTTTAACGCTATTATGAGATAATTATGGGTACAACTTACAAGTGCTACATATTTCATTTTGTAATTAATATTATTATATGTATGTATGTTATATGCATGTAATTAATATTGTTATAGGTGGTATACTTCATTTGGTATCTATCTAGTATCTGGTTAGTCGGTGGTAAACACATGGTACACACAAAAAACAAGTCAAACGATTAACCCATAATAATATTATGGAATTTGTTAGTTTATTTTACTACCTATAGACAGTATAAACCATGAGACTTTAAATAAAAACGACTACAAAATTCACATTATTCACAGTTATCCTTAAATAATACAACTTGCTAAAGTTATTTCAATAACTTCGTAAGTAATGCTGCAAAATTCCTACTCGTATAGAGACAAAGCAGTCTGTAACGACGACCTTTGCAAATAAACCAAACTATATCAATAAATACAAATGTTACGGTATGCCTGCCTAGTAATAATTTAATCACATATTAGAAACAACGTTGGATAACATCATACATTAAACTGTGGACATTAAATTAACCCGCAAAATATGTCAAAACTGGCCTTGACCGGTGTAAGAACAGAATCTATAAAGGAGTGGCGAAGTTCGTATAAACAGTTTTATTTTCCAGAATCTCCCAGAACAGCTGTAACGAGAAACGACAGCAATAGTGGACAAGACGCCCTTGTGACCGGTCACGGCAAAGCTCGACTGGACACACACTTAATGAGATTGAAATACTTTTTATCGCAACGACACTACTGATACTAGCTCTCGCTCATGACTCCGCACGCCCAAACCGGAACCCGAAAGTAAAAGTCAATTAATATAAATAGTGACAAAAAATAAAGATTAATGACCAATGAACAGTGAAAGAATTTATATAATAAACCGGACTGATAAAGATTATGTCGCTGAACTTATTTCGGTTGTGAAAAAGTTGCGAATTGCATCGAAGCTTGCACGGTGCACCGGTGCCACCGGTGAAATAGGTTTTATCCGAGGTCGATCTCTCGATGCCATGGTTGACGAGTACAGTATTATTATTATATCTTGTGCTTCAGTGAAAAATTGAGAACGTACGTAACACAAGCGATTGGATGCAATGATGATAAGAATTTTCCGTAGTGACAGAATCAACGATGGTTAAATTATTTCAGTAGAGTTATTTTTTAAGGATTTAAATGATTCCAGGATCAATACTATCGATTCATTGAATACCCATAATAAATCCCCAATGAACGAATTTGTGAAAGAAAAAGTACAATTTAAAAATTATTCGAGTGGTTACTAAAAAATTACGTGATGAATCTGCATTCAATCCTATTATTTTACATGTCCGTCGGCATCGAGATTGAATAAGTGGTACAGTACTCAACGTTCAAGGCTCCAATAAAATCATGCAAACTTATCCGCTATTTAGCAGATTTTACGAGCAGATTTGATTAGTTTTGACTCAAAGATAGATCGATCTTAACGTCACTTAATTTACATACCTTCTTATCACTTGTCATCTCTTCTTCGGTCTAGTTTACAAGCATCAATATAAAAATGAATTAACAGCTCAATGTAATAAAGGAGGATTTCGCTGAAATACAGACATCCTGGCTGACTCACTTCACCTTTGAAGTCACCAGTTCAGTTCAACCTTTCACTTGCAACAAGAGTGATGTAACGCTTATACAGATCTATAGTCAATAAGGACAGCAAAATTCCAACTCGTCCAAGCTTGACGTGACACATACATTATAATATTATAATTCTCGGTATCACCAATACTCATTGGAGCTTTAATTTGTACATTTTATAATTCAAATTGATTGAGTGTTAGCAAATGAATATATTGAATATGTCAAACCCAACGCTTACGTAAGCAATGAGTTTTGCATTATAAACGAACAGAAGTTTGGATAGATGACATAAAATTATGGAACCGATCAGCTGAGAACTGCTCGGATAAAGAGGATTGCTGCAGGCCATTGAGCTCCAAGCATTCCCAACTTAATAACATAAATCAGCGCCGTAGCACAGTATAGGGTGTAGACATTAACCATAGTGGTTATTACAAGATATTTTCAGACTGGAAGCTGATAATTTAAACTAAAGTAGTCCTGCAAAAGTTAAAAGGGTCTTGTAGTGTAGTTACTAGCTCAAACATAAAATACAACTTGCAACAGTACCAGTAGATATCTAATCAATTTTCGAGATTATCTTCCTTCCAACGTATGATTATAGTTATTATGTTATAGAATTTACTATCCATAGAACCTACAATCACATTCATTCGTCGCTGGAGTTAACATTACATTAGACAGTACAGAGTAAACTAAATGTCTGGAATTGGAAGCAGATCCAATTTGATAAGCGAGGTAAGCTTTACTTTAAATTCTCATTTGACATTTGTACATTTGGCTCAGATTGTCGAACATGTTTATTTAAGTTTGGTGTCGAACGCGTTTGTTCGACAAGACGCAATCCAGTTGGAAATTTCACTGGGAAAATAAATACAAGTGTTGGTACTATGCGCACGCAATTCAAGGGTTGCTCATAATTAAATTAAAATAATGATTCTATTTTCTCATCTAATAGATTAATGAATGGATTTATGGGTCCATTTATAGGTCTGTCTGTCTTTCCTGTACAACTGTGTCACACCCGATTTTCACTAAAAATAGACGGAACGTGAATAAAGGAATACTTCGTCGAACCTTAATGAATTGTGTGGAACATGGTTTCACATTGTTTGTCGGATTCAAACTGTGTAGTCTTTAAACATGAAATGAGTGATAATAAATTTTGTGAGACATGTGTATTTTATTCCGCTTTTTTGAATACCAAGATCGCCAATTTTATTTTATACGAGGATACTCATATAAAATATGACTGAATTATCTGAATCTAAATTTCATATACTTAAATTCTAGATTCCTACCTAGATCCAGATTAAACGAAATGGCAGTAATGAGAATTGAGGACAACCTTTTTCTTTAAAGTTCTAGGTAAGTTCTAAGGTACATCATTGTTATAAAATATGAACACAAAGCTTTTGAAGTTAGATAAATTTTGAAATTATAACACAAACATTTTGATTTTTCAGATTAATAATGGTGTGTCTCTGCTACATCAATAGCTATTGGCCTTAAAAATAAAGGCATCATCTTTTGTGAAGGGTATGGACTTCGTCTGAAAAGAAAGTTTTTAACACAGAATACTAAATCTATCTTTTACTACATTTTTAACGTGATAACGTTTATAAAGACGATGAGCCTGAGAGGCATTCACGAAAACTGAGTAACGGCCGCTCACGTCACGGAAGCGCGCGCAGCATTAGAGAGAGAGGCACGCTAGACCGGCCGTCTCTCTCCCACTCAAGCGTAATCGGTCCGCTTGGAAGGCATTTTTCATTTCATTTTTATTTTATTTTACAATCTTTTGAAAAGAAATGATTTCTCGTAGCTCGTACGTATTATTATTATATGAAAACGAAAATCTACAATAGCGTCATCTCTGTTTATAGGTATGAACTACTTGAAAGAACTTTACACAGTACATCGACTCGGACTTTAGTTGTAGTCAAGAAAATCACAGATGTCGCGCAGCTCCTGATATTTAAAACGATTTAAACCAAATTTTCAACTCAAATATCGTCCCCGTAGTTCGAAAAGTCACTAAGTCGAAAAATGGCCAAAATGAGTTATCAATGTCACTAAAACCACATTTTTTTTCTCTAAATATCTGTCTAACCATGTGTTATAACCTGTGTTATATGTGCGTTCATTTCCGATTTACGAAATGTGAAAATTAAGTAAATGTATGCTTTGGCTCCCACAGCGAAATGAGAGAAATAACTAAATTTTCTTAATTATTTTATACTTATCGAAACTTTACGTAGGTCGGAACTAAAACGATTTAATTACTTTTTCTATTAAATTTTCAATGCATACGTAGGCTTTTAGGTAGACTATAATCACTAAAATGATTTAGTGAGTTATTAAATTCAGCACTTTGCTAAAATACCCGAGAGCGAAAATCAACTAACTCCAAATAGTGACTTCTCACTCCATACTGTTAAATGATTTTGTAAAATACTACCAAAGTGAAAAATCATTATTTCAACATAATGATTTCTTCTCTAATAAAAATGGATTAAAAGACCTATTGTGAATAATACTTAAAATGTTTTAGTTATTATTTTTATACCTTCGACGAGCATCCTTACATTTAGTTACATATCGCTTGCGAGTTAGTGATTTTGTCGCGGCTAGAGAGACGAGCGCGGCGCGTGGTGACTTTAATTCTCAGAACTGACCACTTGCGTTTTTGAGTATTATTTTGTGCACTTTGTAAAAATGAGTCGTGCAAAGTTTATTATTGATTTATTAAATCAAAACGAAAAAGCTATTGTAGAGGTAAGTGTTTTTTGGAATCATACTTTATATTTATCTCTTGGTCTTATGAGGGATCGACGAGAACTATGTGTGCAGACTCCAACCTCTATGAGGGAATACCGATGGCTCAATGAACACATTTCCAAGCGCAGGCGACGCGATTTGCGATAATCTAACATTTTAACAAAAAAATAACCGACTTCAAATGAAGTACATTGTACTTTTGACATAAATACCATTGTCAGATCTCTAATTTATGTGGGACCACACGACAAGCACCAGCTTTCGATTAAAACAAAAATCATCCAAATCGGTTCACCCAGTCCAAAGTTCTGAGGTAACAAACATAAAAAAAAACCGTCGAATTGAGAACCTCCTCCTTTTTTTGAAGTCGGTTAAAAACACAACGCAAATCGTGTAAAAAGCACTATTGAGCGAAACCAGGGCTCTAAAGTGTTCGCCAGGGATCTGTCTATTGGGCAAAGTCAGCTTACGAGGTTGAAGACCGAGTCCAGCACCATGGTTTCGTCGAAACCCGAAGTTCTCAGGGAGACTGAGAGATACTATGGACGGTTGTATGCCTCCTCTCAAGCTCCACCTCCTCGCGAGGAGAGCGACAAGCGAGCTAAACTGACCCAACACTACACCGAAGATATCCCGGACGTCAGCCTGTATGAGATTAGAGAGGCTCTCAAACATCTTAAAAACAACAAAGCACTGGGAGATGACGGTATCACCGCCGAGCTGCTAAGAGCTGGGGGGAAACCCCTCCTAGTGGCGCTCCAAAAACTGTTTGATACTGTCATCCATACTGGAACTACCCCGGAAGCGTGGAGCAGAAGTGTGGTGACTTTGTTTTTCAAAAAGGGCGATAGAGCCCTTTTGAAGAACTACAGACCAATCGCACTTCTGAGCCACGTTTATAAGCTGTTTTCGAAGGTACTCACGAATCGCATTTCACGCAGGCTTGACGACTTCCAGCCTCCCGAACAAGCAGGATTCCGGAAAGGCTACAGCACCATAGACCACATACACACACTGCGGCAGATTATACAGAAGACCGAGGAGTATAATCTGCCGTTATGTGTCGCCTATGTGGACTATGAGAAAGCCTTTGATTCTATCGAGACCTGGGCAGTACTAAATTCTCTTCAGCGGTGCCGGATCGACTACCGGTATATCGAGGTGTTGAAGTATTTATACTCATCAGCCACCATGTCCGTCAAAGTACACGACACAGCCACGAACCCCATCCAATTGCAGAGAGGTGTCAGGCAAGGGGACGTTATATCCCCAAAACTGTTCACCGCTGCATTGGAAGATGTGTTTAAGCTGATGGAGTGGAAACGACGTGGCATTAACATCAATGGCGAATACATCACACACCTGCGATATGCCGATGATATAGTCATCCTGGCAGGATCCCTGGAGGAACTAGGTACAATGCTCGGGGACTTGAACAGCGCCTCACAACGGGTGGGTCTTAAGATGAACATGGACAAGACGAAAATCATGTCGAATGTCCATGTTACACCCGTACCGGTTGTTGTTGACGGCGCTGCTCTCGAAGTTGTAGACGAATACAATTACCTGGGACAAGTGATCCAGATGGGTAAGTCCAACTTCGAGAAAGAAGTCACTCGTAGAATCCAACTCGGATGGGCTGCGTTCGGGAAACTACGTCATATCTTGTCATCCAAAACACTACCTCAGTGCCTGAAGTCGAAGGTGTTCGAGCAGTGTGTGTTGCCAGTGATGACATACGGATCCGAGACGTGGTGCTTCACTATTGGCCTAATCCACAAGCTCAGGGTAGCACAGCGGGCTATGGAGAGGGCTATGCTCGGTATTTCTCTACGTGATCGTATCAGAAACGAGGAGATCCGTAGACGAACAAGGGTAACCGACATAGCTCAAAGAATTAGCCGGCTGAAGTGGCAATGGGCTGGCCACATAGTGCGAAGGACCGATAACCGTTGGGGAAGAAAGGTCCTCGAATGGCGCCCGCGTCTCGGAAAGCGGAGTACAGGACGCCCCCCGACAAGATGGACCGACGACCTGAAGAAGACAGCGGGCATCCGCTGGATTCAGAAGGCTCAGGACCGGTCAGAGTGGCGCAAGTTAGGGGAGGCCTATGTCCAGCAGTGGACCTCCAAAGGCTGATGGATGGATGGATGGATGGAAGTGGCAATGGGCTGGCCACATAGTGCGAAGGACCGATAACCGTTGGGGAAGAAAGGTCCTCGAATAGCGCCCACGTCTCGGTAAAAGGAGCATAGGACGCCCCCCGACCAGGTGGACTGACGACCTGAAGAAGACAGCGGGCATCCGTTGGATTCAGAAGGCTCAGGACCGGTCAGAGTGGCGCAAGTTAGGGGAGGCCTATGTCCAGCAGTGGACCTCCAAGGGCTGATGGATGGATGGATGGATTTGGGTAGTAGGTACTAAACTTTGTTTTTGTCGCTTCGATTGTTTGCTTTTTTGTCGTTTATTTTTAATGCTTAAGTTATCTTAAAGCAATGGTTACACTTGGTTACATTAAAAGTTATATATTTATTATATAATTATTACATATATTAAATTTATTATTATCAAAACAAATCTTACCACCCAAACTTCGAATCTTAAGATACTGGGTATTATTTACAATGCACATTTCGTACGTCTAGCACTAAGTTCCAATTTACATAACTAGAGGTGGTTTTCTTAAAAATAATTTAGAACAGAGTGAAAGATCACTAACTAAGGGCGAAAATTAACTAACTCCTAACTAAGTCTGACATTCTATTGAGAACAAATAATTAATTTGCGTTTTTTAGGGTATTTTATATTTTCTCATTAACTACTCGATTTTCACTTGTTACAGGTAGTATAATATTAATTTGATTTAAGTTCCTTCAAAATAAAACTAAAAACATAGAGACATATTATGACATATTAAAGTTATGGCGATTTATATATTTTAAAACTTTAACCCTCAATATCTCAAAACACGTTTTTTGCACTTAATGACTTTTCGCTCTACGGGGACGATATGTTTAAAATCGTATAGTTAGTATGAAATTTAATATTATAATCTAGCTAGATACGCGGGTCGCGGTGGCGCGTCAAGCCATGTTCAAGCTGACACAACTGGCGAGTAGCACCGCGGCTCCGTGCGTAGGGCTTCCATTACGTTCTTACATTACATTATTTATATCATAAATTATTCTTCTACGAAATAGACGTTATCACGTAAAACCATTGTCCGTAAACCGACTTTACAGACAACCAATTTTTTTTTTATTAACTAACTAAACATACTTAATATTATAATGTTTTTAAACAAATAAAGTCACGGTAATTATTGAGCCATGTGTTTAATTTATTCATAAAACTAATTTATATTATAATACTAAACACACACGTCGATCTTAGTATTTTGGGTTTTCCAAGCAAACTAAGCGTCACTAACGAGTTGGTTTTAAAATAATTCACACCAATTCTCCATTACCTACCGAAAGTACTATAATTTTCGGTGTAATAATGCTTCCAATTAGTTCTAATAAACAGGTTCGCGTAGCAGGAGAGCAACCAACGTATGAGCGAAGATTTGCGAGAGCGTATTGTGCACAAGATCACAATTTCAAAGATAACACATACAATTAACAACAAGTAATTTCCAGAGTATTTAAAAAACAAACAAAAAGCACAAAGTAATAAATTTATTTATTTATTTTTATGACTGATTATAATATTGCTAAACGTGACGATTATGAAGACTTATCATGAATGAATAATGGTACATAAATATTGGTCCGGATCTATTTGTGATGTCCATTGCACTTGCAATGGAAGCAAATGTTAAACTCGATAAAAAATCTAAATATAATAGTAGAAACTGTATTAAATTGTTTTGTTACTTATTTATCTCAATAATGTGCTGATTTGTACAGCACTCATAAATTGAGCAATAACACAATGTTGGTCGCACTGAAAACCAACAGTAGCTGTTCGGGCGCACTCAACCTTTTAACCACAATAGATTACTTTCTGCAAATCTTATATCATAATTATAGATATATTATCTTGCCCATTGTAATCCGCTGATTACTTTACTGTGCCAACTACCTAAAGGTCGCCATTTCCTATCACACAGCACGACTTGCTTTTAAATAAAATGCGGCCTAAGTACTCAACGATGTTGAAATAAGTCAGCCAATGGGCATTAGGAGACGGCGTGTTTGAAGTTTGTCTAAAACGAAACTAAAGTTCGAGTATTGCTGGCGGCCTTGGCTTCGTGTTTGTCGCATGCGTTAATTTTACTTCCGTTTCAAAGCGAATGTTGATTTGAACTTACAATTCATGCAGTGCCGGCGTTAGAGCCACTGGCGCCCCAGGTAAGAATATTGTGGCGCCCACATAAGAAAATCAAAATCGAGCTTTTTTTTGCTCGAAAAATTTTTGCTGAACCACGTTTATTAAGAATTTTATTTTTCCTTTTTTTTTGCTCTTCACCCCAAATGTGGCGCCCCTACAAATTTGGCGCCCTAGCCCTAGGCCCCATCTCCTAACACGGCTCTGAATCCGTTACGCCTGTGTTATACGGGCTTTTATTTACTTGCCTTATTCGATAGTTAGGTTGTAAGGTCCATACATCCTAATTGCAAGGTACGACGATGATTTTTATGATAAGCAGATAAGTATGGTCTGTTACTACTCTCAGGATTGGCTCCACGCGATGGAATTCCTTAACGGTTCACAACACAACATCGATTTTATTTTATACACGCAAACCATTATGATAACTCGTTCTAAGCTCCAGCATCTTGACTGCCATCTTCAGGATTGTCTTCAGACAGAGGGACTCTTCAACGGTGATTTTTTTTTACCTACTAACATTTTGAAGTCGTTTTTAAGTTTATTTTGTAATAGGTGTTAATAAGAGAGAGAGAATAGTTTAAAGAGTAGTGTAAAGAGAGAGAGAATAGTGTATAATAAGAGCTTCTATTGAAAAAATAGTTTAATTAAATTAATCGTTAAGTAAACAATAAACATAATAAATACAAAATAATGACCATGAAACTACTAAACTGGGCCACTAAAATATAAGGTCAACTGTTTAGATGCAAACATGATAGGTAGGACCTGGTAGCTGTAGGTTAAGTACTGGTAACAAATAAAGATTTACGTCAATTGTTTATTTTAACTAACAATAGATACTTATTGTTATTAATGTAAATATCCAACGGATTCATAAACCAGTGGGCCTATTATGAACTTTTATAAAACCATTCATATTCCAGGCAATTCATTTCTCGTGCTTCAAACGACGTATGATATGATTAGCTAAAAAAGTGTCACGTGACCGCTTTCGTAACACAAAGACGTTTACACTGGAACTTGGCTAGAATTAAGAGTGGATAATAGACCACCTGGGGTGGTTTATGAATATCAGACTAGAATACTACAGTAAACAGGTAAGGGTTTTAATTTTTGCCGTTATTCCGTTAAATTAGACACACTAACATTTCGAAATAATTTTATTAACAGGACAAAATCCAACTAGGACTCGAGTTATTCCTATTGTATTTTCGCTGAAATTACAAACATAATTACAAGCACGATAGCTAATACAAAGTAACAGCAGTTGGACAGAAATGGCGAACAATATAAGTAACAAATCACATCAAACAACCTTCTTAGTTAGGTAATAATCTGATAATAACTCAGAGCATAATAAATAATGAAACATTTGATTAATGCGAATAAAAACAATTAATGTTGGAATATCTGATGAAAGTTAAGGACATTTTTTGTTTAATTAATGTGGACTAGGTTAATGGCTTGATATTGAGACCAGTTTTAGGTGATATACGTATACTTTGTAAGCTGTAATACATAACTTACAATACTTATGTAACTTACGTATACTTTACATACTTTAAAGTTTAAATACATTACAGAGTATAACATCGTGTTTTCGGAGAAACTAATACGTTATCGAAAATACACATTTTAAATTATAAACTTTTTGCTAGTTTCGTATATAGTAATAGTACTTGTACAGGATTCTTGCAAACAGGTCTTACACAGCGTGAATGACTAGCTGGGATTTTAATCATTTTCTTGCTGACCTCTTGGAAATCGGATTTAAATAAATCTAAAACGAGGAAACTTTTAACAAAGTGGTTACTTCAGTCAATATGTATGTACCGAGAAATATAGTTTCAGTCATGAACTGAAATTCGATTAATTGAAACATATAGCTATGCGTCATTGTATCCAATTTGATTAGTGAACTCATTGGCACATTCTATGTGTATGTTTAATAAATCAACTTTAATTAAGTAAATCAAATGTAATAAATATCAATTTAAAAAGATAAATAATCTGGCAATATAAATATCGTACGATTTATTGCAATCGTTGATTGTATAATTGATTGCAATATAAAAATTAATATAGTCATGTCCATATAACAAATTACTTAGTACATAAAGTAAGAAGAGCCTCTATTTAAAAATACAAGTACAAATTAAGAGTACAAGAGTTAAGGTAACAGTTAAATTACAGTAATGCCAGTCATTTATAAAAAATAATTATTGAAGAACTTAATAATTGACATTTGACCAGCGTTCAATCCGGAACGAATTAAGATAAATCAACAAGGCAAGAAGGAAGGAACAAGGAAGACATTCCGACACCTTTTTCTGATTCCTCGGAGAATATGTAACGAGACAGTTTTATGTTGAGTTTTTATACGATAAGAATTTGATGAAGGTCAGTGTGTGTAACATTTATAAATAATACATTTGCGCATATCAAGAGCATGCAAATTCACGTCACGCATTCTTAACATATGAGTAGGTAGGTGCCTGAAAGTATTATTTTATTTACGTTTTAATTTATTATATTATATCATTACAACCCATGACCGTCACTGTTTTGTCCAGTCTCTTGAAGTCCAGTTTTAAAACCACTTAACACCGTCGCGTTCATGCGATTAGCAGACTTCACGTATCTTAGAAAATATTTAATATCCAGAATGAAGGTTTCCTCACGATTTTACATCAAAACAAGTTATTTAATAAAATAATACATTCAGAGTTCTGACCTACGTTCTTCAACGGGAGATGAATATACCAACAAAAAGGCTCGCCTTTGCAAACACTATAAAAAACACTTTAACAGTTAGCAATACTTTAAAATAGTTCAGCTACAGTTTAAAATACCTCAGCTATATTTTTCCGTTGAATCATCGCAAGGACGACAATGATCCGACGACGTTGATGTCTTTTTGCGTCACTGCTCCATTACATTACAAATTCATACAATCAATTACCAGTTTAATGTCAAAACATTTCACCCGCGACCACTCTGAACATAATAAGACTTGACTCACAGTAAAAACCAAAAGATCATTATCAAATAACCTCATCCTTTTTTAAAATCGGTTAAATATTGGTAAAAATATTGCTGCAAACTCAGAATACAGTACAAAGGTACAAGATGTTACCTATTTCTTTACACAGGACGAAATATGAGGATTATGGGAGCATAAAGACAGACAGAATAGTTAAGTATGAATATACACACATCACATAATATTCTCATGAGTGATATTTATTATTTATATTGACCTCAAAAGTTTTCCTGACAGATTTTCAGGTTCCTAGCATACCATGCACTTAGTGAAAGTTAATAAAGATAATTATGAATATTATATGTAATGAAACAATAGTAAATAACACAAGTAAATAATATCCTCCAGGCAGTCTGTCTACGTAATGTTTAAAATATTAAAATTAAATCGTGTGTAAATAAAACATTTTTAACTGCGTGGACTACTACGATCTAAAATATGATTTATGTTTTTTAAGAACTTCAAGCACAGAAATCGTGATCGTTCTATTTATTTTGAAAATTTTGACGTCGTTTATTCCGGGTTTCGAATATGTTAAGGTTGGTCCAGTTAGGTCTCTCTCTAAGATATGTTAACACAGTACACAATTGGTACATAAATAAAACTTTATCAAAACTATAAGTCAAACTTGTCTGAAGCACAGAAGGCATAATAGCACATAAATTGTAAGTTGAATGCGACCACAGAGTGCAAAAATTACTGCTAAAGAAATGGTTACCTGGGTACACAGATTACCCCCAATAGATACCGCATAAGTGAAATTTTCTTAGAGTTTGAACTCACAAAATTTGGCGGTAGGTGCGGCTTGCGGGGGACATCAAAATGCGCTGTGATAGGCTATTTCTAATTCATACTTGAACTTGACGGGTCAGTATTGGTCGAAATTAATGTCGTGAACATGCAAATGCAAGTACGTGTTGGCGCGCGTCAGTTGCCTTGTATGCGGTATCTATTGGGGGTAATCTGTGCCTGGGTACATTGTTATGTTGCCGGCAATGTTAACTTCGTTACTTTATTTGCAACTAGACTAGCTCTATGAATAGCGCTAATTACAATAAGTCGTTAGACGGTATTATTAATTGTGAGGCGTGGAAATGTACCAATTGTGTAGTGGTTTAAATTTGTAA
Source organism: Thymelicus lineola (assembly GCA_963932265.1). Lineage (NCBI taxonomy): Eukaryota > Metazoa > Arthropoda > Insecta > Lepidoptera > Hesperiidae > Thymelicus > Thymelicus lineola. Next base: position 3,893,886 of record OZ010681.1, on the reverse strand, counting down.
TTTATTTACTATCAAAGGAAAATCTTCAAAAAGTTACCAAACATCATATGAGACTGTACCCACCATCGCTCTTGTCAGCCGTCAAAGGAAAGGTTCAAGGGGTCCTTTGGAAGGCCCCAGTGCACACACATACACATGCGGTTTACTTACTACAATATAATCCTGTAAGAATTACAAAGTTACATACCAATTATCAATAGCGTCACAATTATTTTCAATTTACATATGTAATTACAACCTTACCGTTCAATTGTTTTAAGTTTTAATTTGGTATAACTTGATTAAAATAATACATTTTATGATTTAAATTTAAGATACATTTAAATGATAAAATGTATTACCTACTGTATTGCATTAGGCTTAATTATACATGACTTAAGTTGGTAGTTGTACCTTCTTAAATGATTAATTAATTCAAACTTAATTACATGAACGTTTATTCATTATTTAACTGCGTACTTCAATCAATATCATATTTTGAAAGTTCTTTACAACTATAAGCTGTGGGCTGTGGCTGTGTCGAAATAAGGATCATTCGAATAAACGTAACTCGATATAGTTTTTTGGGTCAACATTTATTGAAGATTTCATGTTCAAATATTGCTTAAATAACAATAATCGTTTGTCAACGTGAATCTTAAACAAATTTTGTATTACCCTTTCCGCACCGTCTTACATCTCTGCCCCAGTTTCCGTATGGCCATACCTTTATATCATGTTAAATATGCAGCTAAATGATACGATATTTCTTTACAATGTGGCTTTTATCCTCTTATTATTCCAAACAATGCAATTATCGCTTTAGATAACATTTTAATAAGAACCTACAGCACTGCAAGCTGATAATTTACTATGTTTTCTGTACGTCGTATAAACCAGTCGGAACCTCGTTTAAATATGGCGTTCATAATACAGATTTAGCTTAAGCCTTTCATAAAAATGGCACGATGTCGTCTTTACGAGACAGGCGATTACCGGTCATCCTTCACAGCGGTAATGTAGGGTCGATAAAATTTGCAATCCGTTCCGCCGCATGTCTTGATAGGTAATTGTAAGAATGGGTTTTGGTTTCGGTATGGAGTATGCGGTCACAAGATAAATGTACAGTTGCAGGCGCCGTGTTGCGCAATCATAAGCCACAGACGCGCCTCGGTCCCAACCTCCCACCCACACACCCGAATTGTGCGGATAATTCGTGGCTTGACCGATAGCCAAGAGGAGTATCCGTTGCAGCGTAGGAGACCCAAATTAACTAGTGGTCCTTTAACCAACAACTCTGATGACTCTAGTAATTTATATGTACAAGCAGCGGAACATGCAGTTTGTTTGCGAACCATGAATATTAAAATACCCTGAAAATGATGTTAGTCGTAAAAGCAAATATTTTGAACTCAAACGAGCCTAATATAGATGGGGTTTTTTTCAAATAATATTCTTCGGTCACGACTACACGCAAGTTATAGACATGATACGGAAGCTTTTTAAAAAATTAACAGAGGACCTTGCATCTGTGCCGAATCGGTGGTTTGTTAAATACCCAATACATGGCATAATTTTTAATTTGCCTCTTAATGATCGTTCAATATATTTTGTACCATTAAACAAATGAGTAGCGACAGTGGTTCGTAATTCTTAGGATTTAATAGATAGTGTGGTAAATAAGCTATTACGAATGTTTGTATGGATGCTTGTTATTCTTTCTCGCAAAAACTAATGTTTTTCATTAAATTTATATTTTTTACACGTAGTCCATGATGATATAAACCTTAACACTACCCTATGTTTCCTCATCGCCGCTGGTTGGTTGGTAGAAAATGCTGTATTAGCATTATCTAAGCCCGCCATTTGTACCATATTTTTTTGTGAGTGCAATAAAGTGTTTTTCAATGTCAATTTCATGATGTAGAATAAGTTAAAGAGTGTTTAGTATCTCTTAAAACGCAGACAACGCCTCGGGCACAGCGTTAGCGCTCTATAGTATCAAAGGATCGTCGATCGGGCCGCGCGACAATACAAAATTTAAATTTTTGACAAAAGTAGATTATTGCCACAATAAATATACAAGTAAAATATAACAAAGTGAATTTAAATGTTTACCATGCTTCATTTCAACACGATTTCACGAAATGGTTGCGCCACGACTCAGCAGGACACTAATATAATAATAAAGTACTTTATTATGTTTAACTAACAATTTGATTTTATTAATTCACTTCTATAATAAATTTCCTATACTTGGTTCTAACCAAGCTGATGATTACAATGGAAATTTATTAATATGGTCACGTTGGTATAAAATAATATGTCCAATACAAAAAAAAATAACGTTTAATTCAGTAAAAATTGAAATACATGTCTGGACTTCGCGGGAAAATTATCAAGTAAGTATTTTTTATGGTAAGAACTAAAAATAGCGAAAAAGTATCGTAATAAGAAAAGTATATACCTACCTACCTAGTTATACCTATTAATTAACAGTGTTAATACGATTCAATGCTGGCTCTACATTTACGACTAATTGCTATAAAACAGTTCTCTTTAATCTATAGACGCATTTACTCAAGAACTTACTCATTCTACCTATAACCTTAACTCGTAAACGTAAGATGGACTATTTTATCTTGCTGTATAATTGTGGGGAACTAGGTAGGTATTCATTTATTCAATAACTCCCTTACAATTCCATTCCTTATCTTGTAAAAAGAAATGGATAGATAGATGAGGTAGACATAACTAGGGTAGGTAGAAAAATACATACACTAGAAAAAGTGTTGATCCTAATACTTCGTGAGAGCCTGAGATAACTTTCAGGTGAAAGATTGCTCCTGACAGGATTATCAAATTTAAGCAAGTCGTTTTTACTAATATTAGATGTTCTGTGCGTTTTTATATGTCCATCAGTTGATGTCTACCTCCGCCGCTCCTGGTACCTTGGTAAACAACGGACTAGGCCTTATCACCAGAGCCTTGCTGTTGAAAGTCACTCAGCTTTGTACTATTTATTCCACTTTGTCCAAAATAGTAGATCTTTTACTTGCCTTGCTAGCTACCCTCCTTACATATTACTTATATAGCTACGGCCACATAACTTACACTGTCAGGCAGTGACCCATAACCAGAAAGCAGAAGCAAGTGAGTTTCCCGCAAGTCGTCAACGCCTTTGTTATTACTGATGACGACATGCACTCGTCTGTGAACTACTTAAGTACATAAAAAATCAAATAAAGTGCGGCGATTCCACAGCAGACGAAAGTTTCCTATCAAAATTATTCTGACCTTTGCATTGAAGTCGATAAAATGAATAGTTCACGAGTCCAATAAATATTCACTTATGTTTAAAACGAAGTCGGCGAGTATTAAATCGACGCGTGATAAAGGAAATAAATAGCAGCGTCAGATCTCACTATCTCAGATATCGAGAGCCATGTTCAGGTGACAGCGGCAGCGCGAGTGTGGTGCTCACTCGTAATGACCATCTTATTGGCCATTAATTGATTTATGACCTGGATATAGCTCTCGCCTTGAACGAACCTCAGTATCGATATGGTTGGTATATTTTATTTGTTTTGTAAATAAAGAGTTGGCCATCCCCAATTATTCCATAAAGTCTGGAGCGACGGTGACTCTTCACTACCAAATACTAATACGAATACAATCGTTCGTAAGGAATAATGAGATGAATAATGTACTAATTAATAATGTGAGATCGTAACTTAAGTGTTGTATTGACTAGGTCATAAGCGTGCCTCACCACGCCGCTGCAATGCCGCTCCAGTGCACATCGATGGCAAATATTATGACTGTGTGTCAAGTAGGATGTGTGGTAAGTATTCAGTAAGTATTCAATGAAAAACATGAAAGACGGCTTCATCAGTGTATGTGTGAATGATTGTGATGATCAAAAATACCAAAATAGATTACCTACTAGATAAGAGAGCTAACTTGTTACTTTCAAAATCAATGTATGCTGATTTTCAAAGTAACAAGTTAGGTCACAGGTCTAAAATGGGCACAGTAACGTTGATATTAACTGGGAAGAATGCTGAAAGCTGACAATTATATTTGTAAGATCACGACGCATTGAACGCATTCACGCATTTCTCACTGCTGAAACGAAAACAAATCGATTTTATTACAAAACAAACCAGGACATTTTGTTTAAAATACGCCTCCTTGTGCGCATTGTGTCAAAACATAATAAATATCTCGAAGGAATCATTAATCGCCGGAGCCGTGTCGACAATATTGGCACATGGTTATCGATTATCCCCTGCTTAACGTGCGATAAATGTTAATATAAGTAGATATGCATTTAAATAGAGTACCTGTGTAATGAATATTACAGGTGAGGTCGATATGATCTGTAATGAAATCAAGTTGTATCAGGCTGGGTGAGGTTTGGCTCTGGACTCTGGTGATTGATTGATACTCGTAGGAGAGACAGCCACACACCTCGAATACTTCACGTTATGATCGCCGTAACGGAAAATGTAAACAATCATTCTTTTGTGACATATTACAAGTTAAAGTACAATCTACAAAGGAACAGATATTTATCAGAGCAAAGAATACTAATGTACTGAATGATATTCGATCAGATAGCACGCAGTATTTGTGTTTATATTAAGGCAAATTCAATTCGCAATCGTGAAGACTAACATGATAGCAGTAAAAAACAAGAACATTGTAAATACAATAAATAGTAGTGTGATATTTTCGTCTTATTAAGTACTTAAGTTACGTTATAGATTTTAATACAATGTAAAAATACTTATACCGTTACCTATGTATCTACGTATAAATGTAGATGTAGGTAATTGGTAGTAAATCCCGTAACAATATTTTTTTTCTTTTCTTGCGTTTGTTTTGGAATATCTCAGAAATTATATTATAGCTATATTACATAATTAATTACATCAATTTATTGCACAATCAATCACTTGTTATACAAATAATAGTTATACCCTTCACACAATTTTTCGTATATGTACCATCTAGTGTCTGTGTAGTACATACTCGTAAGATAGGTTTCCCGATGCGAAGCGAGGGCAGTTACTAAAAGCGAGGCAGGATAATATAATAAATCAACTTAAATGTCATAATTATGTCAAACGGTTTGAACTATAACCGCAGGCAAGAACTGATCAAATATATCTTAAAAAATATGAGATCACATTTTGCAACTTCTAAAGTACAAAACTCAATTGAAACTTGAACTTGTTGAACAAGATGTCAATAAGCACTGCAGCTTAATTTGCAACTTAAATTAAATTTATATAATATATTAACTGCGCTACACAAACATATTATACATGATCTACTACAAGTGTACTAATCAATTAACGATCGTATATCACATTATACGTGCCAGAACTCGATAATTTATAGCCAACTATTATTATGAGTAGTAGACATTAACTATTTGTTAAAAAATACAGCCTACTCACATTTTTATTCTAAGAAACGTTTTTATTGCTTGTATGTTGGAACATGTTACTAACAAGAAATTAAACAACTTTATTGACTGCAACTCAAGCTGTAGATACATGCACTACCACCTGTTGAATATTACTTTATCTACTTATTCATTTACAAATTAATGTTGTTCGCGGTGAGTGCAAAGAAATAATTTGATGTTATTTATCATTGATATGCTTTGAATACTGAATTATTTTGGATGAATTTCAACTAATTTCAGTTATTCATGTAGTTACATAAATAGATAATTAGTTAAACCTTAATGATATCATAGCTTTCATCGTATTTATGATTTCTCTCCCTATGTATAGATAGGATGGTTCCTATTCCTATAGGTTACTCCCTCCCTATGAATAGTTTACCAAGAAAGTAGGTATACAAGATACTTGGCTACTTGGTGCCCGTGACTTTATCCGGTACAAACTTTACCCACTATTACACCAACCTACATACCGCTACATTCAATACATAACCTATATAAATCGGCAGCTTTTTTTACTTAAAATAAGTTAATGCTTGACCATAATCCCACCTGATGGTAAGCGAAGTTATGGTCCAAGATGGTGAGCGCGCTAACTTAATAAAAGCCTATTCACTGTTTTCTTGAAGTCATCCACGTCATAGGTGGGTGGGAACGCAGACGCAGGCAAGCTATTCCAATCCTTCGCGGTGCGCATAATGAATGACGATGCAAACCGCCTCGTCCGTACTGGCGGGATGTTTACCACGAAAGGGTGGATACCCGCCGTGCGTCGTGTCGTTCGATGGAGGAATGGGGAAGGGGGAATTCATTCCAATAATTCCTCAAAAAACTGAAAAGCTTCGGCCTCAGTTCGGCATATTTCTTCATTCACATAAATGGAATATAATGTATGTATGGAATGGGAAAGTTTGAGAACCTAACTATAAATTTCTAGGCCTTTAAATATCATAAAGCATTGAAAGATGCGCGATAATCCAGTAGTGACTATTAAAAATCAATTAAATTGATATTAATATTAAAGTTATCAGATCCAGCTTACAATAGCAAGACTCCCACAGCGAGCCTGCCAGCGGCGCTTGCAGCCTCTGCCACACTTCAAGTCGTGCCTCAACGTCCGATTTGAATGACATTATCAGATTTAAGTAATGCATAAACACCTTCATTCATTCACCCCGATTGATTATAATCCGTAGATGACCGCACTGTAGTGGCAGTTTTATCGATCATATTAATATTTAGAAAACTTCCCAAATTAACTGATTAAAAGCTTATGCCTGTATGCTCAATATTTCTTAACTTCATTACGTAATTAGTGGAGAACATTTTATTCAATTCACAACGTTGTTTGATGGATCATGATTGTGGCGATGGTAATTTGTTCATGGATACCTAAAGTAAAAATAAGTGAAATGTTTATTTCTTTTTTATTTACAGATAACCAATATTGATATCAATATTCATATCAATAACGATACAAAATTTGAAAAAGTCCTACTTATTTATTAAAATAATTTACCTATTTAGTAGGACCTTAGAGTAAAAATAAACTCACTGAATTTTGTTCTTAACGATCATTTATCTATTATATAAATAACGCTATTCATAATTATAATAGAAATAAAGAAGAGTGAATAGGCTTTTACTAAGTTAATGCGTTTTACCACCCATGACTACATCGCCACTTACCATCAGGTAGGATTGTTAGTCAAGCATTAACTTGTAAGATATAAAAAAAAATCATTAATTTTGGAATCGTTCTGCTTCATTATCACAGGATTGTGATACCAGCAGCCCCTTGTTAGAATTCAATAAAATAAAAGCTCTGGGTATAAAAGTCTACAATGTATATTGTAATAAATACAAAACACCTGCAGCTTGATTTACTACTTCTTTTATATCACAAACTATCGAGAGCGTTAGTCTATATCTAGGTGCTAATCTTAATACGAAACAAATTGTATTGAATTTAAACGTTCGCTACAAAGATTTTTAGCTTTAACACAATTACAATTAGCTATAAATAAATTTTACAATTAACTATAAAAAAATTGGACATCACTACAATCGGAAGCGGAAATATGTTTTTTGTTATTCATCATCGACTATTCTAACAGGAAATAGCATAAGTAAGGTTTTGAACCCTTAAATGAAATTTAAAATGACTTGAACCCGTCCTTACCCTTTTTACAGTCTGATACAGATATCCATGGGCGGCAGCGGATGAAGGCACTTCAAGCTTGTTTGATATCCTGATTACATAAAAAATAACATGATATGTGAATAACATTAACAAATGCTTTGAAAATAAATGTATCCATCTTTGAACTCACAACACAACGACTCACACGGGACTCACAACGAAACCACATTCATGAATCAGTTCAGGATGGTGATACTTCCAAGGTGTGGAAGTTTTTACGTAATTTGGGAGTTGGGAAATCACATAAAAATTCACAGCCCTCGGTTTCTACCGCTGATTTGAACAATCTCAATCAGCATTTCTCATCGTCTAGCCCCATTACAGCGGCTATGAAATCCTCAACACTTAACTCTCTTTCTGCGATTCCCACTCCTGATTATTCTCCTTTTGTTCTTAATCAATTTTCGGATCGTGATGTTAAGAGAAGCATATCTTCTATCGAATCGGATGCCGTCGGGTCTGACTGCATTAGCCGCAAAATGATTTTACCTATATTGGATATCGTTTTACCTATCATTACTTCCATCTTAAATTTTTCTGTTTCCTCTAGTTCATTCCCGTCTTGTTGGAAAGATGCTAAAGTCATTCCTTTACCCAAAAAACCCAAGCCATCCTTTCCCTCTGATTATCGTCCTATTTCCATTCTTCCTTTTTTGTCTAAAATCTTAGAACGTCTTGTCCAGTCACAATTAACTTCCTTCCTTCATTCCCACAATCTTCTAAATCCTCTACAATCTGGTTTTCGTCGCGGCCACAGCACAACATCAGCCTTACTTAAAGTCACCGACGACATTCGTTATGGAATGGAGAACCAGCAACTTACTGTATTGGCGTTGCTGGACTTTAGCAATGCTTTCAATAGTGTTGACTACGATATTCTGTTAGGGGTATTGCGTTCTCTTAATATATCTCCGACGACAATTGATTGGTTTCATAGTTACTTGCATGGACGCCGACAACGTGTGCAGATTGAAGACGTTTCTTCTTCATGGTCTGCTCTGTCAGCCGGCGTACCGCAAGGTGGCGTGTTGTCTCCTCTTCTTTTTGCCATTTTCATCAACTCGATTTGCTCCATACTTTCTTCGTCCTTCCACCTATACGCAGATGACTTGCAAATTTATACGCAAGCGTCACTCTCGAACTTATCAAAGGCTGTTTCAGACTTGAATTCAGACTTAGACAAAATTTCTAAGTGGGCCCAATCATTCGGACTTACAGTAAATCCAGATAAATCGCAAGTGATTATTATTGGTAGTTCGAGACTGGTTACTAAAATTGATTGGTTGGTACTGCCTAAAATATTTTTTGATGGAGTCCATATTCAATACTCTAAAGTTGTTAAAAATTTGGGAATCCTTATGGACACCAGTCTTTCGTGGACACCACAAATTAATGAGGTTAGTAAAAAGTTATTTGCTGCGGTTGGTAGTCTACGTAGACTTAGAAATTTCCTCCCTATGCCCACTAGAATTTCTCTTGCTACTTCCTTGCTTTTACCCATTCTTGACTATGCCGATTCCTGTTATCTTGACATTACTGAGGAGCAACTAGATAAGCTTGAGCGTCTCCAAAATGTATGTATTAGATTCATATTTGGTTTACGTAAATATGATCATGTCTCCGAATTTCGCGCTAAACTCAAGTGGCTCCCTATCCGCCTTCGCCGGAATGCTCACATACTTTCTACTCTGTACTCTGTGTTATTTAACCCGTTAGCTCCTTCATATCTCCGTGATAACTTTGAATATCTTCATCTGTCCCACAATCACTTACTTCGTTCTTCCAACAATCTTACTTTACAAGTCCCTTCACACACCTCTTCATTCTATCATAAATCTTTCACTCTCTCATCTATACGTCTCTGGAATTCACTACCCCTACCGATAAGAAAAGCTGAAACTGTGTTTTCTTTTAAAAAGCTACTTAAATAATATTACCTTCTTTCCTAACCTGTCATCATCCTTTCTTTTTTCCTTTCATTCACTGCTTTTTTTTATTATTATTATTAGTATGTTTTGTTTGTCATTTTGATATATATACTTTTTTTTTTCTTTTTCTTTCTTCTCTCTACTTCACCTTTTCACACTGTAATACCTTATGTAGGTACGCCTATACCCAATTTATATTCTTGCTGTTTTCTTGCTACTGCTGGGTTGCCTGGAAGAAATCGCTACAAAGCGATAAGGTCGCCCATTGTTTTGTATTCTTTTTTTTCTTGTGCTCTTATGTATATTATTGTATGGTGTACAAACAATAAAGTGTTAAATAAATAAATAAATAAATAAACTCACGCTCGTAATGCACTCCTAGATGCTCCTCATAAAAAATGATCAATAACCACCAGCTCCCTCGATGTTATCTCACTAAAAACATTCTATTTACTTACGGTGGATACTACTTGGTATATTTGAAAATTTTAATGGGTCTTTTCTAGAATATATTTTATCTCAGGGATTGGACCTTTTCCGGCGGAATATCAATAAGATATTTTTACTCTTATCTCCAGATCCGACGCTCTACCATCCAGGTCCCTCATTCGTCACAGGGATGTCGCTGTATCAGTTAAGGCAAAAAAAAGACACGCGTGGGAGTGGTTGAGGTTTTTTTACCTACCTGATTACCTATTACCATCCTTTCAGAATCGATCATTTGTATCGGAAAGCGCGTTTCCCTTACTCGGCCGACAAGGCATCGAAAATTGCTTGATATTATGCCAATAAATGCCTAACTATGAATACTTAGCACAGGGTTACTTACTATATCATAAAAAATACTAGGACATAAGAAAAATTACTTTTCGTACCGTCGCGTCGCTAGCTACATTCCTGAAAATAGGTAATATTTATTACCTCTATTACTTTAATTAACATCCATATTACCATTTACCAAACACGCAATCCACGAAAGCTGTTTACATAAAAATTTCAAAAATGACGCAGTATTAAATTAAGGGCATACCTACTCGTATATAAATCAAGGCAAACGTTATTACAAAATATGCTCACAACTATTTTCCTCGTACTTTCATCAATATTGCAAGAAAACCTAAGCATAACATATTGCATTACACTAAATTGCACTATTTAAAAATATAACTTAACAAATCTGAAGCCCGAAAATTAATAGAAACATTAAGTACCTAGTAAATTTGGATCGATTCCTAAAGATCGACGTCGCAATGAGAGCTACAAGCGAACGACCTTACAACCTAGGTCACTAGATAAAACTGATGTTAAACTGAAGTTCTTTTTATAATACTATCACTAAAACATACAAATCATATATTAAAATAAGCTCAAAACAGTGCCATTGAGATATCTACCTATGATATTCGCCTATTATCAATGGCATGTCCCAATACTTTCACGTGCGAGGTACGGCCTGCGCACCCCCTCTGCGCACGCGCCGAAGTATATAAGCTCGATCCCGCCCTCATTTCAAACAGACGCAAGTTGCACTTCAACATAGCGAGTCCTGGAGGATACTAGTCTTCCAGTAGCGCTATAAATCGTTAAATTTTATATATTTTTTATAAATCTTTTCTTCTTTTACTTTCTGTGCTTTATCACTAATCACAAAATGAAATTCTTGGTGAGTACTCTTCTATCAACTGCTTTTTCTTCTTATTTAAGTTGCTTGTTAATTCTGTGAACGTGGAAGACTGAGGAGTTCTGATTTTGTTCCGATAGTCAAACAACGTAATTAAGTGTCGTAGATCGCCTAATAAACTGTAACGATTCAGATTTATGAACGGTGCGCCAGCGAAGCAGTGGTTTCAAGTTGCGATAAGTTAATTTATAGTTGTTAATCTGATATGGAGAACCAGTTGTGCTGCACTTTGTTTTCAAACAGCGCCTTGCACCGCGCCGCAGGATAACTGACCTCCACAGCAGACCATTAGCAACAAGTACCACATTAATAAAATTTACTAACTGATCGCACTTAGCAAACAAAATTTAAATAAATATGTGATAAATGTGTGCAGTCATAATTAGATTATGAAAATTAGTGTGCATTTTCATAATTTTAGGCAAAAATTGCAGCACTCAGGTTTTCCTTTGTGCGCGCTTAGTGCAGGTAACATTGGCTTACAAATTTACAAGTGTGTAATATCAATTACGATAATTGGCAATTGGCACGCCAAGAAGGCGGTGCCGTGTCGAAAATGAAAAAGTTAAAGGAAACAATTGCAGTGGACGCACGCGACTTGGCCACACCGGGTCATTGTCATTGCGATAGCCCAAACGGCTCGCTCTACTTATTGCCTTACGTGTGAAATTCTTTGAATTAACTCTGTGTTACATTTTGCGTCACGCATACTTTAATTACTCATTGTAGAACCTAGGATTTTAACATTATACTTTTTAATGATAACATTGTAAGCATGTCGTAATATCGTAACGTTTACATTTCGGTCAGTGTCTTATATCATACGCTTTTAAAATTAGCTACGCAAAATAGTTGTTAATAATGCTTTTAATTGTAAATGTGATTTAAAAATTGGGATGAATTTACAGATTCATATTATTGAATCATAATTATGTATAAATAATTAATCAAATTCCCCTTTCTGAGGATCTTTTTTCAAAGCGAAACGAATCAGAGCAAAAATAGAACCACTTCGATTTCATACGCGTGTCAATGTCACTGAAAGTTGACCGACTGCGGGATAAATACTGCAATAATAAATATTTAATTGCTTAGTTTGCAATTTATTAAGGTTTACATTTCCTTTTAATTCATTCATTTTAAATAATGACGCGCTTTATGTTAATATAAATATAAATATGTAAACAAGTTACTCAATTTGAATTAAACTAACCTATTCCGAAAATATTAGATAAGAATCAAAATTGCTACCATAAAATTATTATACATGCCATGAAACGTATATGAAAAGTAAGATAAAAACTAAAATCGTTGGGGCACTCGTAGAAAAATTTCAAACAAGTACTATGAGGAATAATGTACGCTTATTAATGATTCTGTTATCACCTCAAAATACATAGCGATGAACTCCACCAGATTCACTCCACTGCACCGTTTAATCAAACCCACAGACATGTATCAAGATCAAACCCTAACATCATGTCCGCGGCATTCTGATGTCATAATAATGTCGTATCTTTATATCATATCATGTCACGCTTCACAACACAGTTGTGTAAGAACGTTCCCCAGTTTTATCAACTTTGATTACATTCACAGTAAATGATATTCAAATCTATTCGGTTATGTTTCACTGCGTGTATTGGGTGTCTTATTCTCCCTAGGTACAGAGTAATTGGACACGATATTTTATTAGGTTAACTAACAAAGGCAAGAAATAACCTATATTTTGTAGTAAAACATGAAAATCAGATTTCATGAAGTAGTGTTCATCCAATTAAATAATTTAATCATAGATCCTAATGCCATGAGTCATCCGTGCGAAGGCGTGCGCAAGCGCATCCGTGCTACGGCCGCGTAGCGTCTCTACGAAAGTTACATAATTACTCGTATTACACGTATTGCAATATTTAAAACACCGGGCAAGTGCGTGTCAGTTCCGAAATAGAAAGTTTATCGACTATTACTCATTAACTACTTACGCTAATAGCCGTGATAGTTTTCCTTGTAAATTCATCATATAACCTGTTTTTGAGAATTTTTTCACTTGTCCAACTACAACTTGACTCTAAGCAAAATTATCATTTTAAAGCCAATTATTTCGCAAACGAAACCCTAAATCCATAAATGGTCTTAAGAGGCCCATAATATTTTTGAAAGACCTTTTCAGTGATACCCCACACTACGGGGTACGCAACGAATAAAAAATTCATCCTCACGTTACCTATTACTCAGCTACCCTGAAAAAAATGTTTTTTAATATTTTATTCTACAATTCTGGAGTTTTCATAAATATGTATCCATGCCAAATAACAGATTTCTAGCACTAAGAGCCTCGGCGCTTTGCTACGGACAGACGGACGAACAGACGGACGGACGAACATAACGAAACTATAAGGGTTCCGATTTTCCTTGGGAACCTTAAAAAGCCGCTATCCTCAAATAAATTTAATAGTAAGGTGAACGCACACATCTATCATCTACTCGTATTAATCCTCTTTCGTTCGTATGCTCCATTTATGCCCACAATGTCAACTAGACCGGTGGTTTACCTCTTTACAGTCACCTAGAAATTATTATTCACCTCATTGTGTCGTCAAAGTGCGCAATAAGGTTGTCAGTAAACACAGAACCTATCGACAAAGCAAAACAAACGAAATCAACCGGTGACTTGTGAATGATGGTCTCTTGATTATCGACGTCGTAATACTGTAACACGCCAGACAAATTGGTTGTTAGACCGGTAAAATCAAAGATATGCATCAGTAAATCGGAAATTCATCCACCGTGAATGAATGATCGTGTTCCTTTCAACGGTAGAAACCGATTTGATCTCTCAAAGAAATGATTTGTTTACAAACTTTACTATATCTCTCCTCTATATCTCTCCTATATCTCTCCTCTGAAGGATAAAAAAATATTTTAGACTGACCCGACGAATTTTGTACCGCCTAACAACTGCCTCCTCTCCCGCACCCTCGCCCTCATTCTCTCTCTCTCTCTCTCTCTCTCGACTGATAGTTATAAAATAAAAAAGTTATGTTACTAAGGTAACATTGAAAAAGGTAGTAAGTATGTTCGTTAAGTTTTCTTAAATTTTAATATTTCCGCACATTTTTCTTAATTGTTTCTTTAATAAAAACCTTCTCCTGGCAATAAAAAACACAACAAAAAAGTGCCGTGAACAAGGGAAATTGTACATATATAATAGATATCAAAGACGTAGCTCCATTCAAGAATTTTGTGATATCAAAGACTAAAAGACAACTATTTTCACAATGGTTCCGGACTGTACACATCAATCGTAAACAGTCCATCGTAGCACACCTTAAGGTTCAACCGTGCAGCCGGCAGTGCGCAGTGCGCAGTGCGCAGTGCGCAGTGCGCAGTCAGCAGTAAGGCACACCTACCGGATCACGTCTAGGTGTCGCTCGCCTCGCCACTCACTGCTTTTTGTCTGCATTCCATCGCTGTTCCATTTAGAAGGGCAAACCTACGCACCGCCCTGCACTTATCGATATCCCAATTATCTAGACCTAATCATACCGCCCACCACTATCGAAAGATTAGTACAAACAACAACAACAAATCGTAAAAAAACTAAAAATTTCACGGTAATTTAACAAAATAATGTACCGATTAAAATCTAGCTTCGAATAAAAGAGAATGTCGCAAAAATGTTTGTCCAGTTTTTGTCGTTGTTTTGTTAACATTTTATATTCCTTTGTAACGCGGTAACTTACCGTGATACAAAGGAAATTCATGTCACTCAAAATGCCAGTCATACGATTGGTCAACAAAATAACAATGCATCGACTTAAAATTACTGGACAAGTCAATTAAAGGGAAATTAAAAACAGTGTGCAAATGTCAAATTGACATACGAGGGTAACCAGTCGCTGTATGTGACTGTGGGCAGGTCCGGAAGGCTGGCTTCCTGCTCCGCGACCTTCAACCATTCTTCAGACCTTGATACCATTCACTTAATGCGGTTGCTCGCTTTTATTTGGAACTAGCTATGATCGGAGACTTTACCGCGTCTTACGCGTGTGTTTCAATCATATCACTCTTTCGCATATTTCAATAAAATTTCAGTACAATTTTTTTGCAACCAGAACTGTCCAAAACTATTCACAGTTTTTATTTTTAAATTCTATACAGTTATAGGTACTAAAATATAGCCATCGTAAAAGTTTATTGCTTCACAAGAATTAAGTTTTTCCATCAGGCATGATATTTAATAGTCATCCGGTGAGACATGCGCCAGCCATGAACGGTGTTAAATAAGGGCAAGCTGCATAAATATTCTCAGAGGCGATCCATCGATTTTATCGCTAATTTTGTAGCATTACGAAACTTCTCTCGGTATTTTCCGTATCGGTCCGCAAGGACAGCCAAAACTATTACCGAAATTATTACCGAAAATTATTAATAGCCATTAATAAAAGCCATCAATAATGTATGGGTACATTATTGACGTAAAAAACTGAAGATATACGAATAAAAGACTGTTTTTATATCAATGTAACAAACCAGCAAAGATGAAAACAAGAGATTTCAAGTAGGTGTAGATGAAACCTTTCTGATTAAAACCGCACAATACAAGCTTAATTATGATCAATAGATTATGCACTCTACGCTATTAATTCACTATACCAAATGTCTAAGTTAAAAGCATTTTCAAATCTTGTCTACAATTAATCTATTTAAATATCCGTAAATAATTTCTTGGGGTAAGCAATAAATCTTCATTGCTTAAAATAGTCCTACAGCCATTCAAAATGTTTACTATCATAATCGACTAATCCATGTTGTTTTTCTAATTTTGGAATCTGGCATACTGCATCTGGTATAAAGGCATTCTGTATATCTTGATTTCTTGACGTCTAACTGCAGATGATACGGCGTCAAGTCCGTCCTGTTGAAGGTCCCTGCGTCCTATCCCATTCAGTTTAATCCCAACGATACTCTTGGTTGGTTGGTAGAGTTTTCCCGGTAGAGCAGGCTGTGACGGAGGGGCAGAAATAATTATTTTCATTGCCATTGTGTTGCTAACATCTATGTGACCGTGACCACTTACCATCAGCTAAGCTCGTCGGCTCGGTTTTCAGCCATTGACATAACCTATCTAGAAACTATAAAAAAGCTATAAGTTGTTCCAATGTCACGATCGCACTTTACACAAAATACAGAATTATTCGATCGCGTACAAATCTCAGTACACTCTAGTATCGAGTCGCTGGGTCGCTGCTATTAGAATTAGGCCTCAAGCGACCACAAGCCATGACATCATTACGTGATTCCGAACTCGGGCTGGCCGCAAATTCCATACTTATGCACTCATCTCATTAAATTTTCATCAATTTTATTACGCTCTGAATACCACTCCGATGCAACGTCGGCTGAACCTTCGGCGTTTGAAAGTCAATAACTACTTAGCATTTGATCGATATCCTTATGTATATCAAGGGCTTTTTTGTGGTCACTGATTCAAGATAATTAGTTTTATTGGAATGCGGCGCGACGCGTGCGGCCAGCTCTTATTTTGCACTTGAGTTCTTAAGATTACTCAGTTTAATGTACTACAAGTAGGTTTGAGAACAAATAACTAATGAATTTTTATTTTTAATAGATACTTTGAATGTTACCTCAGGTTAGTTAATTTTCTTACAATATTAGGTACTTATAATTGCAACCTTCCTTACATTTTTATACTTTTCTTCGATACAGGATGTCACGCCTATTGATCTCAATTGCAGAACCAAGCCACTGAACAAAATGTAGATCATTAAATACTTTAGCCTCCCATAATGGCAATGAGCATGACTTGAATTTTCGCTTTACGATATCCGGTCTGGTAGACATTCTACAATATATTTTCAAGAGTTCAATCACACCTTGAAAGAATGAAGAGATTAAATCCTCAATTAAAGTATCTATGCTACGTAACAAACATATATTTTTGATCTAAATTAAAACTCCAAAACAAATTGAAATCGCAGTAGTTACAACAACTATGAAAGATTTAGATATAGTAGAGATAAATGACAGAAACAATCATAAATTCAAAGTTATTCCCGAGGCGATCTATGTTTGTGTCCAATTGTCGTGATTTAATACGACGGAGATAAACGGCTCGCGGGCGACGGGGCAGTACCTGATCACAAACAGGGCGACTTATCGCGGGAAAATACAACTACGAAAATATACAACGACAAACCCTAGGTATAGGTAATAAGACTGCCCTGAACTAGTACGCAACGAGCAATTAGACGCTGCGCCAACGATACTTCTGAATATTATATCTTTAATGAACGGCATAACGAGTTTCATATAGTAAAGCTCGAGGTCGACTACAATACAATAGTCGATGGGTGGCACAGACGATCTTAAGCATAAAATGTTGGAATACTAGCCCATACGATAACACTTAGTCTGTTTGTTCGCAGGTCGTCGTATCTTGCTTAGCGCTGGCGTGTGGAGCTCAGGCCTCCGGCTGGGTGGGCCCCCCGGCCAACATCGCGCTGTCCCAGGACGGCCGCAACATCCTCGACACCCCCGAGGTAGCGCAGGCGCGCGCCGCTCACCTCTCCGCGCTCCAGCAGGCGTCTCAGAACAACCCCAACCCCCATGACGACGGCTCCTACAACCCCCAATGGGACAATGAGGAGTACTGGCAACGCGCCGAGCAGCCCAGATCATGGAACGGTGCCCCCGCCCAACAATGGAACGCTCCCGCCCACAACCAATGGAACGCTCCCGCTCACAACCAGTGGAACGCTGCCCCCGCTGCCCCCGCCTGGAACGCCGCCGGCCCCGCTCCCGCCCCCGTCGCTGAGACCCCTGAGGTAGCGCAGGCCCGCGCCGCTCACCTCGCCGCCCTCTCCGCCGCCAAGTCCGCCGCCCCCGCTAACCACGGACAGTGGAACAACAACGATGGTCAATGGAACAACAACGACGGTCAATGGAACAACAACGACGGTCAATGGAACAATGGTGCCCACAACCAATGGAACGCCGCCCCCGCCCAGAACCAATGGAACGGTGCTCCCTCATGGCAGGCTGGCAACCACCAGGCCGCCCAGATCAGGCTGGCCCACGACGGCAGCGGCATCCTGGACACCCCCGAGGTAGCCGCCGCGCGCGCCGCCCACCTCGCCGCCCACGCGCAAGCCGGTCACGGCGCCCCCGCTCCCCAGAACCACTGGTGAAATTCTTCTCCTCTTCTTCCTTGGACACACTAGACTCTTAGTCCACTCTTAGTTCTTCTTGAACCCTGTCGGGCCCCGGTCGCGAGTGATGTCCTAGTTCGCGACGCGGCGTTCACCCTCTTCCACCTTTCTTCGATCTCCTCTTTGTATAGACAATCTTTAAAGTGCAAGTGCGTCAGTCAGCCTGTCTTTTCCTCGTGGCTTTTTGTTACTTTTATATAGAAATTTCTATTATACGGACATTTTGTACATAATAAATAATTATTATATGTATGCGTAATAAACGAAATATATGAAACGGAAAACGATTTAAACTTTTCGTTTTATTGGCACTCCACCACACATCATCATGCTTGCGAGTTGTGAGGATACTCGCCAAAAACTTTGCGGGTAGCGACAATGTTCTATCAAAAACCTACAAAAGAAAAACTTAAACAGGCAGGTATTCAATGAATACTTTTCAATACACTGATATTAACGTTACCCAAAACATAAACTCATACGCTTTTTGTTTAGTCTCATTACCAATGATTAAGCAACTAACGAGAATGGTCATTCAACCATAGTCATTATGGAAATGTTAAGGAAAACATGAATGTGCATCCGATTTTTTTACCCTTACACAATCGTGTATTTGAATTAATACCTACACCTTATTATAAACACCAAAGGTCATCAATTGCTACCAGACAAAAAACAATAAAGAAAATTGGTTCAAACAAAGGGAGAATGAAGAGGTGTAACTGTTTCTTTTGAACCTATTTACACATAGAAGATAATGGACGTTATTGATGAACTTAAAAAATTCGACGTAAATGAAATTAGGAACGAGGCCTTGTGCACCAGTCATTAATATAGTTTCATAGAATCCAGAACGTAAACAAGAAAGTAAAAGTTAAACAGAAAAATTGGACGTTCCTTATTTTAAATTATCAAACTTATCAATATTGTAACTATAAAAGAATCTGCACATCACAAGCTCTGAATAAACTGAAACGCACTAATTTTTTTTATAATTTTCCTCATACATTAATTTGTCGAATAACACATGTTGTGACTTAATATTAGCGTACTGAATAACAATGGAACATCACATAACACATTAGTACCAATTACAAATATGTACTATTATATCTTCTGTGCTATCAGGTAACAACTTACACACAACTGAAACAAGAATTATATCCAACCACAGTCTGATGAACGTGATAACATAATCGATATGCAAAATTAACGCTTCAGATGTATACTGCACAATTTTAGTTATTAATTATTAATTTTCATATAGTTATACATAAACAGTTACGCTGCATGTACGTAATGGGGAAAAATCGTGGTCTAGTCCTTAAACTGCACTCTCCAGAAAATATTGTATAATAGTTATATGAGAGCACGTGACAGTGAACAGTGGAAGTTTTTACGACCTACCCTTATGACAACTTTTTAAATTCGGAACCAACTGATCAATGAACTAATATACTAACGTACAAACTGATACATAACTACTGTATTCTTGTAAAATACAAACAAAAAATAAGACAAATTTCGAAACAGAGATTTGACTAGAAATCCAAATTTTTGCAGGAAATTAAGTTGAGTTACAATATGAAACTTACAATATGAAACTGAATAAGGTATTTAGTACCGAGAAAATGGTTGTTGTTTACAACTAATTAATGTAAGCATATACCTAATAGCAAAACTAATTGTAAGCAGTAAATACCATGCTATAATAATAACAGTCCCACAGTAAATTATTACTAAGTAACTGGGCTAATAATTACTTGGATAAGATCAGCCGACGAACGGCTGGAAATTGGTAATTTTGCCATCGAAAGCAAGCGTTGGAGGCGACACAAGGACGATCTATCACTCGATCGCGGCAATCAACCAATTATGCCGCAAACATTGACAATGTGAAATTAGGTTACGACCAACTAATTTATTGCTTCCCTTACGGCCAACGTTTTAAAGTTCTTTTGCCTTCAATCGCACCCGCAAGCTCACGACCAAAACTGTTTTATTTACAAAGAAAACCCGAACTATGAATCATGCAACGAAAGACATATATTCCGGTGCAAACGCATACAAAAAGGTATTTTAATTTTGTACCTCATTTTAATTACTGTCCTTGTAGTACATGATTAAATTATAAAACAATACTAATATACATATTTTTAAGCGAAACTACTGGATATCACGTGAAAACTTAGACCCATCGCCGTGGTATAAATGGGACGTGACTAAGCAAAAAATTAGAAGCAAAAGCGAGGTAAGGCTCCTTTGATGACTAAAGTTGATTGTATTTTTTTAAAATAAGCAATCACCCATGCTCTCACGCTTCAGGAAAAAATAAATTTGACATCCATCCATCAATTAGCCTTTGGAGGTCCACTGCTGGACATAGGCCTCCCCTAACTTGCGCCACTCTGACCGGCCCTGAGCCTTCTGAATCCAACGGATGCCCGCTGTCTCCTTCAGGTCGTCAGTCCACCTGATCGGGGGGCGTCCTAGGCTCCTTTTTACGAGACGTGGGCGTATTTCGAGGACCTTTCTTCCCCACTATGTGGCTAGCCCATTGCCACTTCAGCCGGCTAATTATTTGAGCTATGTCGGTTACCCTTGTTCGTGTACGGATCTCCTCATTTTTGATGCGATCACGTAGCATACCGAGCATAGCCCTCTCCATAGCTACTCTGAGCTTGTGGATTAGGCCAATAGTAAAGCACCATGTCTCGGATCCGTATGTCTCCGCTGGCAACACAACTTCGACTTCAACATCGACACAAAATCTTCGACTTCAGATTGAGATAGAGTTTTGGACGACAAGATACGACGCAGTTTCCCGAACGCAGCCCATCCGAGTTGGATTCTACAAGTGACTTCTTTCTCGAAGTTGGACTTACCCATCTGGATAATTTGCCCCAGGTAAATTTATTCGTGTAGTACTTCGAGACAAGCGCTGTCAAGAACAACCGGTATGGGTATGACATGGACATTCGACATGATTTTCGTCTTGTCCATGGTCATCTTAAGACCCATCCGTTGTGAGGTGCTGTTAAGTCTCCGAGAATTGTACCAAGTTTTTTCCAGGTAATCCGCCAGGATGACTATATTATTGGCATATCGCAGTGTGATGTATTTGCCATTGATGTTAAAGCTTCGTTTCCACTCCATCAGCTTGAACACGTCATCTAACGCAGCGGTGAACAGTTTTGGGGATATGACATCCCCTTGTCTGACACCTCTCTGCAGTTGGATGGGGTTCGTTAGTGTGTCGTATACTCTGACGGACATGGCAGCAGATGAGTATAAACATTTCAACACTCGATATACCGGTAGTCAATCCAGCACCGCTGGAGAGAATTTATTGCCGCGCAGGTCTTGATAGAATCGAAGGCTTTCTCATAATCCACCTAGGCAACACACAACGGCAGATTATACTCCTCGGTCTTTTGTACAATCTGCCGCAGCATTGGTAGTTCCAGTGTTAATGACGAAATCGAACAGTTTTTGAAGCGCCACTAGAAGGCCCTTTGGCTCTTAATAGCTTGGTTCTGATTCCGTCATCTCCCGGTGCCTTGTTGTTTTTAAGCTGTCTGAGAGCATCTCTAATCAGGCTGACGTCCGGGATATCCTCTGTGTAGTGTCGGGTCAGTTTAGATCGCTTGTCGCTCTCCTTGCGAGGATGTGGAGCTTGAGAGGAGGCATACAACAGTCCATAGTATATCTCAATTTCTCTCAGAAATTCGGGTTTCGACAAAACCATGGTGCCGGGCTCGGTTTTTTAATCTCGTAAGTTGACTTTACCCAATAGACAGATCACTGGCGAACACTTTGGAGCCCTGTGTTCGCTCAATTGTGTTTTTACATTATTTGCGTTATGTTTTCGCAAATCACGTCGCCTACACTTGAAAGTCTGTTCATTGAGCCGTTGGCATTACCTCATAGAGGTTGGAGACTGTACACGTTCTCGTCGATCCCTCATAAGATCGAGAGTTAGTTCTAAGAGAACCTGAGATCTAACAATAGGGTGGGTCTTGAAATACTTCGACTCTACCTTGTGGACAGCTGTTACTATCATGGTGTTAAACTCGTTCACTGACGTGTGTGTACGTAAAATAGTCAATCTTTTTTACAATGTCATGTTTAAGTTATGCTATAGGTAATATTTTATTCAAAATTGTAATTTATACGTAAAAGACTGTTCGGTATTTAAACAGATACCCTTCGTGAATAGTGTCAAGTAGCAAAATTGTGTGCATTGTGCAGGAAAGACCATCCCGTTCTCTAGACGGATGCGATATTTTTAACAAAGACCTCAGGGAGTATCTGGCTACATCCACCTTGCACGGTCTTCGCTATGTGGGTGAAAGGAAACTTACCTGGTTCGAAAGGTAAGTAAGGGAAGGGGGGCATAACGGGGTCACGGGGCAAGACGGGGTCACCCAAAAAAACAAGTAACGATGCACACTAGACGTTTGTTGTTTTCACTAATAAATGACCATTTTGTATCAGTATTTAATCCGACAGTGACCGGCGACTAGTCTGCAGCAGTTTGGTTTTTATGAAAATAAATATTTTTTGATGTGATTTCATCTAATTTTGAGTGAATACGGAAACACATGTAAAAAGCTAAGTGTTTTCATTACTATTATTGTATATTTGTTGTGTTTTTGTAGATATATTATTTATTGATATGTTTTAAACAAAATCACTCTAACTATAGATTTGTTTTTTTTTGTCAATTATTTCACATAATGTTACCAGTGGGGGCATGACGGGGTACCCCTATTATGTATGGTGGCCTAAAGGAATGATGTGAATGTTTGATATTGGAATTTTAATTTTGTTTTAGGTATTAAACATGGTACGAACGTACAAAAAGAAAAGTTCGAGAGGCAATACATACATTGTACAAAACGTAGACGAGGATACTTTATGCCTGTATTGCCTTGATGAGAAACATACATATTTAAAGTCTGCGGAGGTTTGGGTGGCCTGCCAGCTGTACAGACGATGGTGTCATACAGCCTGTGCTGGTATTGACGACGAGAACCCAGAAAAAATTCACATCTGCACATATTGTGAATAAAATAACCATGTACCCCATACTGCCCCTACCACGGGGCACAACGGGGTTTTCATGAGGGTTTCGTAAAATTAAAATTTAAGCAATAATTGATTAGTTA
Source organism: Thymelicus lineola (assembly GCA_963932265.1). NCBI lineage: Eukaryota > Metazoa > Arthropoda > Insecta > Lepidoptera > Hesperiidae > Thymelicus > Thymelicus lineola. Next base: position 3,870,213 of record OZ010681.1, on the reverse strand, counting down.
CTTCGCCAAATTCTATGCCAAATGATAACCCTAATATGTAACCAAAGTGCTATGATTATAATAATTACTTAATATATTTTGTTTATTCTGTTATTGGCTATTTCCCTTAACGTCCCCGTTATGCCCCCCCTTCCCCTATTACAAGTATTACTTAAAATGAAACAAAGCTCTTAAATAAAAATTATCTTCCGTTCAAAGTCCTATTCATCGTACCTAACATACACAATCGTCAAAATTCGCGGACGCTTTTTCATATTATAATACTGAACTTTTTGCAGATTCTTCTGGCTGCTTGCATTTATTAGCTCCTTTATTTGTGCTAGTTTCTTTATCTTGAACGTGTACGCAAAATGGCGATCGTCTCCTATGATAGTTAGCATAAACCCAGAGAACATGCCAATCACAGACCTGCCGTTTCCTGCACTGACAATCTGTAACACCAATCAAGCCAAGAAAAGTATTGCAGAATATTACAAAAAATATGGGTACGTATAATGAGACAATAATCTGTACAATCCACAACTCTTCTCTAAAATATTATGTAAAGATGGCGCATAAACAGGCTGTCAATACAAAAACACTGATCTATCATTACGATGAGAAATTTTTTAGCGTAGTGGAACCACAGACGATATAATAATATTGGAACCTCAGATTAAAGTGAAACACGCTAAAATTAATATTATTTTTTATAGATCGTCGTTAGATAAAAAGCTGCTGGAAAGTTTATGTTCAAATCAGGCGGACGTGGATCTATTTGAAGAAGAATTAGCTGATAGCGCTGACTGGGAATATACGCGTTCATTTCTTATCAATGTTAGTAAATATTGCATATTTGTCATTTTACCTTCGCACATGGTCACAGTATTTCTGCTTACCAAACTGCCATTAAGCCCTCATCACCTATATACGCGTACTGCCTGGACGAAACGAGTTATAACACGAGGAAGCAGGCACTATAACCTCGTCCGTTGTTAGGGTTCCAAAGTAAAACCAGAACCTTCATAATTTCGTCTTGTCCGTCTGTCCGAGGCATAGCGCCGAGAACCTTAGAGCTAGAAAGCTGTAATTAGCACCTCCACAATCGTAGAATAAAATATTGAAAAATATTTTTCCCCTTCAAGTAACGTGAGGATGAAATTTTTTTTTTCGTAACGTACCCCATATTGTGGGGTATTGTTAAAAAGGTCTTTCAAAAATATTATGGGTTTCCTAAGACCATTTTTGGATTAAATCGTTCATTTGCGAAATATTTGGCTTTAAAGTGCTAATAAAACATGAAACAATAAAATGTACTAATACAATAACAATCAGTTTGAATTTATTATAAAGAATAAATAATAAGTGAGCAACAAAAGATCAGTTAACCCGTGGTTAACGATCATGGTATAACCGGTCGTCTTGCTATTGACGCCGAGCTGATGTCAAGGAGAATAAGGAAATAATTTTAAAGTACCCACATTTATGTAATAAGTAAATTATTGTACTATTAGCTCATCGAATCTCGTTGACTAATGAAAGATGTATTGTATGTTATTTAATTTCTCAATAAGCGATTTTCCTTAACCTTAATTTTGGTTAGAGTCAAGTGTCCCCCCTCCCCCTGCCGGCTAAATGGTTGGAGTTGGACAAGCGAAAAATTCTCGAAAATAGGTTATAGGTTATGATGAATTTACAAGGAAAACTATTTATTTACTTATTTATTTATTTAACTCTTTATTGTACACCAAATAAAATAATACAACAACAAGTAAATAAGCAAAGCAGACATATGAGGTACAAAAGGCGGTCTTATCGCTACACAGCGATCTCTTCCAGACAACCTTAAGATGCGGAGAGCAGATTAGAGTAAGATTAAATGAGGTAAGGTGCACGAATAATAAGGAGGAAATTACAAATATTAATTAAAATAATACTACCATAAATATGGATAACAAGATTAAGAAGAAGAGAGAAGGGATTAAGGAGAGAAACTTATTAGTTAGAGAGAAAATGGGCTATCACTATGTTAGCATGAGTAATTAATGAGTAAATACAAATAAAACAAAAAACAAAATAAAGATAAACTTACTACTTCGGAACCTTACATTGCGCGTGGCCTGACATCTCGAAATAAAACTGTGTTTTTTAATTAATAAAAATTTTGCGTACCTAATTTTTGGGACACCTTATACCACCATACCTTTACCACACAGTCTCAAGTAGAGAGTTTCCTATATTATATGTAATATTATAATACAAAAAGCTAATCAAAATATTTTACATTCTTAAACTGATCCAAAATAATTAAGAGTAAGAGGAATAAAAAAGAACCGCCGTACTAATTGCAGGTAACACAGCCCTGCAACGAGATGTTGGCTAGATGCATTTGGGACTCCTTAGAGAAGAGCTGCAAGGACCTGTTCAACGCCCAGCTCACCGACGAAGGTCTCTGCTGTACCTTCAATGCTGTACACCGAGACATATTATTCCGCAATCCGTAAGTATGATAGGTATGTAGTATATATATCTACGAGTATCTGCTCATTATAGTATCGTTCATCGCTGATGAGGTGTCTATAGTACATCGACCAGCTAAACAAGTAACTACTGGTGCCGAAACTCTCTTATACGGTTAACACCTTATCCTTCGGTCAAACAACTGAAACCATAACTCTAAGAATGCTTCGTTTTATTACCATATGCCTTAATTAAAAGAAGTCTACTCTGTGATTAGTAACAGATGAAATTTAGAACACTACAATTATTTGATATCTCCAGGAGAGCCTTAAATGACCTTAACTTGACCTTCCCGTCTCCCGCCGTGGACTGGACCGCCGAACACGGTTATCCAGCCAATGCTCCGCCTGACGGATTTCCTTGGAAGCCCAAAGGTAACTGAACTGGTACCCTCATATGCCCCCACATTAATAGCTAAGGAAAATAGATAAATAATATATTACATCAAACACATTTTTCCATGAACAAGGCGTAGGTACAGACCATGGTTTAACCCTCGTGCTGGATGTCAACATTGCGGAGTATTACTGCGCCTCTACGAAGAGCACCGGCTTTAAGGTAAATTATACAAATATTACAAGCATTATTTGCTTTGCACTGAAATTGGCTTGCTTAGATTAGAACTAATGTATTCACTTACCTAAAAGAAATGCTACTGGTTTTATATGCTCATATCTCATAGAGAGCTGGTTGACTAAAGGTTTTTCTTTCTTTCATAAGATAATCGCTGTAATAGCATTGTTTAGAGCACGCTTAATTCTCTGTACTGTGGAAGTTTTCTGTGGTCGGTCGGTGTTATGTAATGACGCCAGCTTTCGACTACCCCCTTCACTGAAAGGTAGTCAAACAGCATAGTGTTATTTTATCCTCAAAGTCCATTCCGAACTTTACAGTGGCACGCTAATTTTCGAAACCCATTCAAATTAAAAAAACTGGGCAAGTGCGTCAGGCCACGCGCAATGTAGAGTTCCAAAGTAATAAGTTTATCGACTATTACTTAATCATTAACTTCTTATGCAAACATAGCCGTGATAGTTTTCCATGTAAATTCATCATAGAACCTATTTTTGAGATTCTTTAACTTGTCCAACTCCAACCATTTAGCCAGCAGGGGGAGGCACTTGAATCAAACCAAAATTAGCGCTTTAAAGCCAAATATTTCGCAAACGGACCCCTAATTCCAAAAATGGTCTTATAAGTGCCATGATATTTTTGAAAGATCTTTTCAACGATACCCCATACTATAGAGTACACGACGAATAAAAAATTCATCCTCACGTTACCTGCAATAAGGGAGGTACCCTGAATAAAAATCATATTTTTTTACGATTCTTGAATTTTAATAATTATGTAAGTATATCCACGCCAAATTACAGGTTTCTAGCAATAACGGTCTCGGCGCTTTCCTTCGAAAAGACGCATGGACAGACGGACATGACGAAACTATAAGAGTTCCGATTTTACTTCGAAACCCTAAAAAGACTGCTATGTCTTCAGATCCTTCTACATAACCCTACGGAGACACCGAAGATCGCCAAGCTCGGTGAGATCTACGGGCCTGGTGTCGAGGCGCGAGCTGCCATCCAGCCGAAGATCCTCGACGCACAGCCTGCACTCCAATACATCGATATCGAAAAACGACTATGTGTCTTCGCTAACGAAGTAGAACTAGTATACTACAGGTAACTTATATAAAATTAAGGTCATGAAGAAACGACTACATCTTACAATACGTTTTGTTTTTTTTTTATGCTTAGAGCAGGCAAACGAGTGACGGGTCACCTGATGGTAAGTGATCACCGCCGCCCATGGACATTAGCAACACTAGGGGCGTCACCAACGCGTTGCCGGCCAAGAAGATTATGTTAGACCCGCTTGATGTTTTTATACTGTTTATTAATCTGTTTTTCCGAGAATTTTGTAAGGTCCCATAAAATAATTCATTTGAAGCGGTTTTTTTAGTTCATAAAATTATGCTTCTTCTCTTCTCATCTTATCATGATTAGAATGACATTCAGCATTTTCTCTACAACGTGGTATCAGACTCCCTAATAATAAGGATACCTGCCCTGGATGGTGATTACCTACTCAGTTCTTATGGGAGAAAAATGTATTACGTTATATAATTATAACAAAATACGTAGGTATATATTAATTAAAAATTCTAACAATCGCAATATTTGGCCTTCAGGACATATACGCTGAAAAATTGTCAAATGGAGTGCGAGGCTCGAATCATGCTGGAAATCTGTAAATGCGTGCTGTACTACATGCCGAGTGAGTATTGAATGACAATGTCTAAATAAACTGTTTAAATATCTAGGTACCTTACTACTCACTAGTAAGTACCTACCTACTGTGATCATCAACTAATAGTAATTAATTGTATGTTTCAGAAAATAAAACTGTGCGTACATGTGGAAAAGCAGATGCCAAATGTTACAATAACATGAGAAAATATGGTCCCGAAGGTAAGAAAAGACAATGGTAGGTTGACCTGCTTGAAGCCTGGGTAATGTGTGTATGTACGAATTAACAATAACAAGTCAAATAAAAACTTGCATTAGTAAATACTATATACGAGTATAATACAAAACCGTATTCCATTGAACTGTTTGATAATTGCGATAAGATCAATTAAGATTCATTACCATTACATAGGTACTAGGTACTTTAAGCGTGGGTGGCTCTGCCCTCGCCCCCTATCACTGAGGGCTTCGTGCCCCCCATGATCCCCTCCGCCGAGGTTGTCCCTCACCATAATATTGCATTAATTGATACCTTTACTGAGTGATGGAAAACGTTAGAAAAAATTCAGCGCATTTTAAGCTGTAGCCCTGATTCGACAGATTTACCGCATTTTTTACTAAATTTACCTATATTAACAATCGCTTACACGCCCATACGCAGCGCATACTATTCCCTGTATTTGGAGTGGTATTGACAACACAGATGAGACATCACTAACAGCACGAGTACGAGTACAAAGATTTACCTGTCACAAAAAAAAACTGCGCCGACGGGGATCGAACCCCTTCTTTTGTAGGCAGGGTCAGTACGAACTATGTTGTCCCTCTTCTGCACAGGCCATTAATTTGTTCGTTGACGACCCTTGGTATGGCACTCTTGGATTCGATTCCCAGCAAGAGGGGAAAGAAAGATGAGTTGAATTTCTGTTCTCAGTTCGGGTGTATGTCCTTGTCTTTGTGTGTAGTCCACGGCACTCCATAGCACCCCACGCACGACACGGGGAATCCCAGTGTTTTTAGCTTTGCTACGTTCTGTATACAGGCCTGGCCCGTGCCTGCGTGGAGTGCCTGCCCGCGTGCACGGAGATCTCGTACGTGAAGCGGCTCAGCACGGCGCCACTCAACAAGGCGCTGTTTGGACAATACGCGCAGTACCTCACCAACAAGACCCCGGAGTATTTCGTGTGATAATATTATTATAAAGTTTAATCATATATATGACTGACGAATGCAGTCGTCATTGAATGAGTCTTTCGGATAGCAAATGAAATCGGTTGAAATGAAAACACTTATGCCGCTGTATGCAACAGGACTTTATAAAATAAGTCACCAAAAGGATTCGTTTTACAAACGTTAATAATTAAGTTATTTGTCACCAATTAGTAAAGATAGAAATGAGGAGATCCGTAGACGAACAAGGGTAACCGACATAGCTCAAAGGATTAGCCGGCTGAAGTGGCAATGGGCTGGCCACACAGTGCGAAGGACCGATTTATCAGTATCGATTTCATTTTACAGAAACAACATGTTGGTTATACATTTCTACTTCGAGGACAACGCGTTTTTGAGATACACAAAAGGAGGAAATTTTGGGCTCACTGAATTTCTGTGTAAGTTAAACCTAATTGGAACTGTAGGTAGACTCATCTCGAAGGTATAAAATAAAGTGGTTTGAATTATTTTGTATGGAGGCTATGGAGCTAATATGCCAGCTCGCCCAACATACAAAATCCATCCCCCTAGTAATTGAGTAATTATATTCTGATGTTCTCTTGGCTCCTTTCTGGGCGGCCGGCTATTTGAGCACTCCAATCGGACACAACACGGCTATGTTAGCCGTAACTAGTAGTAGTTACTAAGTAGTAATGAATAGTCAATAAACTTACTACTTTGGAAGACTACATTGCGCGTGGCCTGACACGCACTTGCTCGGTTTTATTTTATGGTGTTATTAGTTATGGGCTACGATAACCACATACCAGCTGGCTTGTTTGCTCCTTTGTCGGTTATTCACATACAAATATGTAACATTAAATTTCATGGAATTTGTGTATTAACATAAAATAATGTTGTTCTTAGCAAATACCGGCGGTTTGCTCGGTCTGTGCATGGGGTTCAGTGTGATGAGCGCCGTGGAGCTGGTGTATTTCCTGACGCTGCGAGCCATGTGCTCCTGGAGGCGGCGGCGGGCCACGAGACCTTTCCTCGAGTAACTGGTAGTCAAAACGTTGTTGGAAAACTGTCGCCTTACACTGACCGCACATTTGTTTTTGGAACATTACGATACCGTGCGTAAAGTGATATAATGTTAAATATTATTATTGCACGGGCTTAAAGTTAGTGCAGTGTGACACAAACCTTAAAGTCATGTTTATCAATAAAGTCACAAATCTAATCATTTAATTAATTATCGTATAAAAAAGGGCTAATTTACGCAAAAAAAAACGTGACCTATAGGTGAGGTTTAGGTTACTTGTTCTCTTTAGGACAGATTTGCTTTATGACAGATTTGCTTTGTAGGAGATTCGCATTGCGGCAAAAAAAATTATTGGAATTTTGTATGTATCTTTGAATATTGAATCAGAATTGCGTTGAGAGAGTGGAGTTTCGAGTGTTGCGGCACGCTCTGGAAGAGGCCTTTTTCTAGCAATGGATTAATAATAAACTAAATGTAATAAAAATCGTATCTGATGATAATAAAACAAAAAAATAAATGTAGAACAAACCTTATATTTATTTACATTACAATTACAATTAATTAATACTAAATTCAGTAACACTTTTTGACCACCATCAGGATTGTAGAAGACAGAAACCTAGAAATAATCGATTACTAAATAGATGTGCAGCTCCAGTTCCAATACATTTATATGCTTCTCCCAGCTCCCGCATGAAATACCACTCATTTAGAAGGTAGCGATAATTTTTACGCTGCGGCTACATTAGCGGACGAATATTCATTACCGGATCGCGATAAAACTTCGCCTTTATTATCGGGCATATTCTTGTCATAACGAATGCCGCTTATATAGCCGCAGCATTACAAAGTACAAAATGAGATTGGATTGAGATGTGTTCATGACTGCTGCCTGGGCGGTCCCTGCGCGGGCGGTGCGGGGGGAGCGGGGGGCGCGGGCGCGTCGGGCGGCTGCAGCGTGCGCGTGCGCCGCCGCGTGTAGTGCTGCCACAGGAGGATCGCCTGGTCATCCATGAACTTGCACACCTGAAACAACATGTTACAATTTAATTTTCGAAAATTACATGGTAGAATGTCTGTGTTTTTTTTGTATCTGTACTATACAAAGCTGAAGAATTTGTTTGGTTGAACGCGCTAATCTCAGGAACTACTGGTTCGAATTTAAAAATTATTTTTGTGTTTGATAGTCCATTTATCGAAGAAGGCTATAGACTATAAAACATCATGTAAGTAGTTAGTTTTTTCCACAAATTAACGCGAGTGAAACCAGGAGCACAGCTAGTAGTAACAAACAAAAGTCGAGACACTAAGAAGTCCCCTCACTCATGGACAAGCGTTCCCAATATGTTGTCGGCGTAACAGGAACTCCTTTTTAAGACAACTAAATATGTGGTGTAAATGTAGGTTCTAAGAAGACTTACTTGCGCTGATACACACTCTCTTCTGAATGCCTCGTGTTGCAGCAGTTCAAGAAAATGTAAACACATTGGGTACTTGAGGTAGCGTGCATACTTTGGCTCTCTCCAATACTGCAGATATTTTAAGTAATTCACAAATGTCTGCTCTTTAAGGTAGCCTCTCTGTGCTAAAACTGAAGATGATACACAATATTAATAAACTAAGATAGGATAAAATATTACCCTATGGTGGTACATCTTTAGCCTGTCTATTATGCTTGACATTAATGTGTAATATTACTACATCCTAATTCTATGATTGAGAAATAACAATAATATCATTGTTTTTTATGTAAGTAATTGAGAAACAAGTAGATGAGCCGCCAATGGGCACCGGTAACACCTCACTGACAAAGATCAGTTTTCTTGAAAATGTTGTTTTGTTGAGAGTCAAAACTACCTTCCAAACAACCTTCTCCTTCATTCCCGGCTTTCCTATTGAACTACTTTTAAGAGTAGGGATTTAAAATAAATTGAAAATGAACTATATGTCTCCAGCAAGTTTTGATTATGGCTGAGGAGACTATAACTCCCGCTCCATCCATTTCCAGCCACAAAGTGACTTGATTTTGAACTTGACACTCACTCAGCTCATTTTTTCAATACCATACTCACAGTGAATGTAATTAGGGTTGGCTAGACATTGCACAAATTCTAGTTCCACTTGAAACCGTATCCTACTCTGCTCATCAGTTTCCGTTATTACTGAAATAAAAAAAATAAACATTAAAAACAATAAAAATTTAGTTTTGGTATATATCAGTTACAAAAATAATTGTATACCTTTATTAAAATATAATTATGCCAACTGAATTTAGCGAATAGAAAGCGAGAAGAAATTAATATTATGATGCAGATGACTTTTAGTCTCCTGCCCACTTGTTATGTTATAAGCGTTATACCTGAGCCACAAGTATAGATTTATCAGACTAATCACCAAGGTGGATAGAAATATAACTAAAAAGGTTGAAAAACTACAACTCCAGGAGTAATCTGATGTGTACTTACCTTTACCGACCATCATTTTTATTAAATTCCGATATTTCTATTTTGAGATTGTTAAATGGAAAGTAATATTAACTGTTTGGAAGAAACTAGGAGGAACTTTGAATATTAACTCCTAGATTGAGGATGAAACAGTACATCTATGAAATGAAACAACACAAGAACTCGTAGTGTTTTAGTACCTTGTGACAAGAACAACAAATTGCTAATTGCTTGCACAAGTCAATCTCAATCTAAAAAATTGACACAACAAGTTTCAATAATACCGTGCAGTTGAAATTCAATTATTCAGATTCGCATTTCGCACTTTCGCAATCTTCGATTGTGCTTGACTTTTGTGATTTGTCAAAAATATAAATAAAAGAATGTCATAAATTGTCAAAGTCAATTGTCAAATTTGTCAATAAATTAATCTGTGTAATTATTTATTTACACAGAATAAAGAGGCATTTATAGTAGAATCCATAATTCGATGGACCACTTACAAAATAGAGTTATTATAAATAATGGTTTCTGTGTATGAGATAAAAAAAAACACTTATTTCAATGCTACCAACATTACGTCCCAACTGCAGATTTAGTTGAAGAGCACTATATCGACGTGCTGCGGGCACGAAATATAAAAAAACATGAGAGGTGTCAAGGGACACCCGGATGGAACGAAGTTCCTTTCGATTTAAGTATTGTTTTGTTGTACAGCGCCATCTCTGTAAAACTCTCTGAACCACTTCAAAAAAAGTGTCATCATTCGTAAGAATCAAAAAGTGTCGTAATTTTCCATCTAGCCCCCTTTCACAACGCGCGATAAGGAATTTCGTTCCAATATGTAGGTAGAATTTTAAATTGTGGATTGATGTTAAAAAATCCATGGTTTGATGTACAGTTCATAGTTCTTCTTCTTCATTGCTCCGTGGTTTATGGTTGACATGCATAACACAAAAAACGCGTAAGTACTCTGTGGATGCAGATTTGCCAGACATAATATGGTAAATTCTTCGGATTTATCCATAGACTCTAAGGATTTATCTAACATTTATTCCACGGACCACTTAAGGTGGCGGTTCGCGCCGCGACAGAGACAAGCGACCGAGACAGGAGACCGCGACAAGTGTCTCGGTTTCTTTTGCATCTACTGTGGGTCGAGACAGTGTTGCAAAAATGAAATATTAAAAATCGGGAGCATTGCCAGCTAAAAATCGGGAGAAATCGGGAGATTCTTAATTTGACTAAGGCAAGCGTTGTTTGTATGTTATTATCACAATAATTTTATTTATAAAAATAATTTATTACTAAATTAATTATTCATTTACATTTTTATACCATCTGACAAGCCATTTTTGTGAACATGTCTTTATTTAAATTTAAATTGTAACAAGTTTGATCATTTGATCTGGGTATTTATGCGGTAAGGGGTTAATCCTACCTAAAAAGTGTAAAATAAAAAAATACCAAAAACCCAACTGCGTATAAAATATTAAAAATGAAAAAACAAGTTCTTTTGTGTTTTTTAATATTTTTTTGTGCTTAATAGACCTATCATTGACAAAGTTGAAAAAAATATTTTAGAACATGATTGTGTGAGCCATCACAACGTTTTCTATTTACATATGTATACCTACGCTTGCCCAAAATTATTCTGTATTTTCACTGAGCGACTCAATTTCTTTTGTATTTCGTTTTTAGAACAGTATTTTCTATTTTTAATTTTAAATATTATATAACATTGGTAGAAATGCAAAAAATCGGGAGAAACGGTCGCTAAATCGGGATATCGGGAGACGACAACCAAAATCAGTAGATCTCCCGATAAATCGGGAACTTTTGCAACACTGGGTCGAGACCGAGACCGCGACCAAAGCTACAATTTATTCAATTTCAGAGTCTGTCGATGGAGTTACTTATGTTGTACTGTGCCATTAATTTACACTGTCTAATTAGAACTTCCATTGGAGGAAGAAGAAGGTTTTATTTATGGTTTCAGCTATGTTTTTCCAAATATTTTTCTTTAAATTTTCGTCTCTGTAGGACTCCAGTTGAGTATTGTATATCGGAGGGTGCTGTCTGATCAGTTCAATCAGCTTTTCACAGTCTTCGTCAGGAAAAGTAGTCATTTTTTACAATAAACACACGTTCAATTCGAGCGCGACACGACGAGACAGAGACACTACTAGTCCAGGGCAGCGACTGTCGCGCGGTCTCCGGTCTCGCGTCTCTGTCTCCTGTCTCGGTCTCGTTCGCGAACTGATGCCTATTCATTGCATATGGTCAAGTGACGATAGCGGTCTCCTGTCTCGGTCGCTTGTCTCTGTCGCGGCGCGAACCGCCAGCTTTAGGTAACTCAAAATGAACAAAATGTTGCATTGCTATATTTGCTGTTCGATCGTTATGATAAAAAGTTACAATATTTTCTTCAACATTCTGTTTTTGTCAATTTAGTACAGTACGGCCGACGTATCTTGGCGCGTCTGAACTTCGCGCAGAAGGCTACGCAGTAACATAATTCGGCAATGCTTTGGTACATACGCGGCGTATTATGTCTCAGTCACACGTTAGCATGTTCGTGTCGTTATCTCTGTCTTATAATATTATATAATGCGCTAAAGTTCGCAAAGCCTATGTTCAGACGCGCCAAGTTACGTCGGGCGTACTGTACTAAATTGGCAATAGAGTGTTGAAGAAAATATTATAACTTTACGTAATAACGATCGAACAGCAAATAATTATAGCAATGCAACATTTTGTTCATTTTGAGTTACCTAAGTGGTCCGTGGAGGCGTGGAATAAATATTAGATAAATCCGAAGAGAAGAAGTTACCTTAACAAAAGTATGTCCTGCATTCACATTCCACAGAGTACGTTTTTTTTATATGTCATGCATGTTAGTGTACGTTAAACATCGATAGAATATCGATAGTATCGATAGTTTTTGACTATCGATACTATCGATTGCTATTTTGTGCTATCGATAGTTAATTTTATTACTATTTCTCACCTATTAAAGATAACGTCATAGGTACTTAATTTCTTACACGTGGGGAATTACGGGAACTAATGACTATCAGTGTTGCCAACTTTATTTTAACAATCCAACTGAACTTCACCACAAAAGGCAGAAAACCACAAAAAAATATTATTTTATTTTATACTAATAAAAATAAAATGACTTGCTTAAGTGTATCAGTGATATTTACATGAATAAATTATTTTAAATTTAATTTAATTTGAATTTAACTAATTGACTTTGTTAAAGATGATCGTCTTTAGAAAAATCGGATTCATCTACGATCATAGATTACGAAGAATAAATAAATAAATAAATAACACTTCACACTCGTAGCCCCACACTAGGATTCTCTGTGTCGTGGGTGCCATGGACAATACACAAGACAAGGACACTCACACCCAGACCGAGAACAGAAATTCAAACTCATCATTCAAATTTCTGCCTCGCTGCAGTCCTGGACTTGTCAATAGGCCGTATAGGCCGCGGCCTAGGGGCGGCAGCGTTCTAGGGGCGGCAGATTTCAGAAGACGATATATTATAGATGATTTTGCTATTAAAAAGTGGCGCAAAAAATTGTACTTAATTCTTGTTTTTTTACGCACTTTCTTAGTGACTAATTCACTGTCTTCCTTACTATGAATGGAAAATTATTATTTTAGAAAAGTACAGGGCAGCGGAAATAAATTGGCCTACACTCATAAAAACTATAAATCCGGCACTGCCTCGCTGGGAATCGAACCCAGGACCCTGGGCGCGGCGATCCGGCATGGTAACCATTGCGCCACACGGGTCGTCAAAATAAATAAATAAATGATAATTAAAATAAATAAATAAATTTCTTTAGTTCCAATTTTTTGTATTACATTAATTGGTAATGTGTAGTTATTGCAGCATTTTCTTTCGCGTGATAAGCCAGCACAAACCATGATAATTGATGATAGGAGCTATAGCTTCATTCGGTTTCTCCCTTTTGTCTTTACTACATTCATTAGAAACAAACGTTTAGAATCAAATCAAACTCGACTCACTTGTATTATATATTTAAGGTTCATAATCAAAATTATTTCATTAGTAGTCAAAACTATTATATTTCCGGAGAAGACCCGGAAATAGTTTCTGTTCACTACGTGAGTTTTGTTATAGTGTTCCCTACGCAACCAAGAATTGTGCGCTAGTTTCAAATTCAAACATTCTCTCTGACGAGAGTAATTTTGTGAAATATTCTTAGTAGTTGAATGTCATGTCCTACCACTAAATGAAAAAATCTTTTCCACTAGCACTAGCACTGGCAACACTGATAACTATTGCGTAGAACTGTAGAACATTCGGAGACTGTTCATTCATTCGAGTATAGTATTGTTTCTGAAACGAAACTAAATAAGTTGTTGTTTTTAAAACAAAATATACAATATTTTGATTGAAATGTTTGATTAAGTTCATATTGAAATTATATGTTTTGATTAATATGTATAATATAATGTGTTTTAATCTAAGTTACCCATTGAAAGAAAACTATCGATAGTATCGATACTATCGATAGTTTTTAGGTCAACTATCGATAACTATCGAAAACCGAAACTATCGATGTTTAACGTACACTAATGCATGTCAACCATAAACCACGGAGCAATGAAGAAGAAGAAAAACGTTGTAGTTGAGAATCATGATTCATGATCCTAGTAGTAGTCTGTGAATTGTGTGAATAAACTGAATCATTCATTTTTTGTACTGATAACTCTGTGTTCATTTATTTTATTTCCTCATTGCTGTGTTGTGAGAGAAACTTTTGTAGTATTAATAGCTAATAATTTCCTGTAATTAAATTATTCAGGTGCTTGAAATCTGGAAACGAAGAATCAAGTCTATATTTCTTAAAGAGAAGTGTATTTATGTCGCGTGACTTGCTATCGTAAAGTGTCCAAAAGTGAAGGTATAATTATGTCGGGACACAGATATATAAATTCGAGAACTTTGTTTGATGAAGAAGATGTCGACGACGATACTTTTGTTAATAGCTTCAGGTCAAGGATACCTCCACCCAATCCGAAACCAGCAGCTCCCAGCTACGGTGGACATATTGGAGACCTAGAAAGACAAAGGCAAGTAATGTTACAAAAGCAAAAAGAGATAGAACAAAGAACCTTGGACTCGTCCGCGAGAAGCATAGGTCTTCTGCGCGAATCTGAGCAAATCGGCATAGCTACTGCTGAAGAATTAGTTCGCCAGCGGGAACAACTGGAGAGCACGAACCGACGACTCGATGAAATAAACACAAACCTGAACTACAGCCAGAAACATTTGAATGGCATTAAATCTGTGTTTTACGGAATCAAAAACTATATATCGGGAAAATCTGATCAAACGCCTCCGCGGAGCGTGGCCTCGCCCGACAGCCGTAGCATGAAACCTGGCCCTAGCAGTGGTTTGGACGAGTGCATCAGTAATTCTCCCTCTTTTAGTGCAGAAGATCGTTTCAACAGCCATCCTTCGGCTCGCTTACGTGGCCTTGATGTCCAAGCCACTGCAGAGCCAATTCCAGACAGCCAGCGGGTGAATGACATGTTAGATGCTAATTTGGGTGAGATGGTGCAGCACATATCGAGGCTAAAAGGTTTAGGGACTGCACTTGGAGAGGAAATTGATCATCAAAATAAACTTTTAGATACGTTACAGGATAAGGTAGAAGTTGCAGACATCAAGATTGGAAAACAGAATAAGCAAATGAATAAAATCCTGGGAAAATAAAATATAGCCTGGATATCATCTGCTTCTCATATTCCATATTTTTACAATTGTAGATTTAAATTATAGTAATGTTGGATTTTATAGGCATAATGTTAAATTAATTCATAATGTTTTATTTATCACCTTCACACATTTTTTATTATTTGCATATAATCCAATGTCATTTTCATATTGATGTTCTCAAGTAGACTTGGATTCCCTGTATGCAATAAGAAGTGCAATTAAAATAGTAAAAGGGCCATTTGTATATCTTAATTTTACAATTATTTTTGTTATAGTTTTTAAGTTAAAATTTTTGCTGTTAGGTGCCAGTTTTGTTAATTAAAATGTATGTTATCAAATGTACAGGGATAGCGTTATCAGTAATTCTGCATGCACTATTAAATGCTTATCAATACTATACGCCCTATTGTGTATGTTTCCATTTTTTGTATTTTATGTATGTTATTAAATATATTATGATAAGCATTTTGTGTAATTATTTAATTCCTCAAAATTTGTTTTAAACATTACATTTATTATTATTATAATGTAGATAATATTCAATGATATAATAGAGATGTTTAACGCTGGAGATAATATTGAAGAAACAAACTCAAATTTTAAATCAACCTAAGGTTTTATGTTATCACAAATATTTAATCAAATAAAACATTGTCCACTACTGTTTCTAAGATCATGTTATCATCTACATCGTGAAGCTTCATGTGTTTTTGTAATACTCTCTTATTAAGTAACTTCTTGTTGCAAATATTACAAGAGACAGCCATCGTAACATGGGATTCTCTGTGGATTCTCAATCCGGACGCGGTGGCAAATCCTTTAGAACAAAGATCACACTTGTAAGGCCTGTCCATTGAGTGCGAATGTGCAATGTGAATGGACAAGGAATGTTTAGTTGAGAACCGTCTATCACACTCTTGGTAATTGCAAACAAATGGTTTTGGTCTCTCTTGACCAAAATGAACCAAACTATGAACTCTCAAGTAGGAAGCTCTGGTATATGTTTTAGGGCAATGAGGACAAGCAAACTCCTTCTGTGGATTGTGGCTTTTTACATGCATCATCAGGGTTGATTTTGCCGTAAAGCTTTTGCCACATGTTACACACATGAACAGCTTTCTATTGCTTGAATGAGCAACACGAAAGTGCTCCTTCAGTGATTGTCTTGACTTGTAAGTTTTGTTGCAAAATCCACACTTGAACTGAGCTACATCTTTGTGTGAAATTAAATGCTGTCTCAAGCCATTAGAGTTATGAAAACTCTTGCCACATTTGTAGCACAAAAATTTCCGAAAATTACTGTGTTTGGCCATGTGGTATCGAAGCCCATATATTCTGGTAAAAGACTTAGAACATAAAGTACATGAATATCTCTTCTCTCCCTCTTTCCGAGGCGGGTGTTCAGTTGCTGTTATTTCAGTCACCGGAGGTAGAGGAGTAAGTTCCTTATTGGTTGATAAACTAGAATCAAAATCCAATACAGATTGCGAACTGAACAGCGGGACATCATATTCATGATCTTGATATACAACATTTATGTCAATCGAATCTATATCTGATCTTTGTAAATTGTTAGAAGAAGACTGAACAGCAAATATCTGGGCCAGGGTGGCATTCGCTTTCAGACAGTTCAACTTGAAGCTGTATGCTGTTAAGGCTGTGGTGGCGCATGTTGCACATATTCCAGTTGGCCAGTTTTCTTCGTCGTTATTCTGTAAAAAGAGAATTTCGTATAGGATATTTTGTTAACCGAGGACGAATCTACATAATTAATGTACATGCATGCATAACCTACCTCGAGACAGTTTAGAAAGATCAATATATCTATAAGCTTGACCTTAATCATTTCATGTTCAATTAAATCTTGTATATTCATGAACATTGACAAATCTGACTCGACAAGGCACGTGCGACATATATTTTTGGTCGACGGCAAAATTAAACTAGTGAAGTCCATTTTATTCTCTGCACAAGTAGTTCATACACAATTAATAAAGGATTAAAGGTACCATTACATTTAGTATGTAATTCTATACTATGACGATTTGTCTTTCCAATTTTGACTCATTGACGCAAGGTATTTAAATAATTTTTAACTTTCTTTTTCCATTTCTATATTCACCAACCAATGTGCTTTTGTCTGCATGGCATATCACTGCCATTGACTAATCTCTTTTCTTTATATCTGAGTAAAATTTTCGCCATTCGTTGAATTTTCAGAACACCTCAAATCAAAGAAGAAGAGTACATAAGCACTACGTCACAGCCACAGACAGACAAGGAACATATGTTTAATTGTTTAATCTTTATCTCCGCGAGGCCACAGCAGAGTAGGTACTTTGTTATATACTGAAAAAATGCAGTCCTGGATATATTACTATATCTGGATCACTGACCTTGTAGAGGTACATGAAGTTCGATGACGTCAATTCTTAAGGACCATTAGACCAATCACAGTTCGAATTGAAGTTGTCCATAATCGTAAGGCATCCACACTTAGAAAAATTATGTACTATTTTGATATGGTTCTTCAAAATGTTTTCTATTAGTAATTTTTCTCGTGGTTAAAAGTTATAACATTGAAATAAAACATATTTAAAATTTCTTCAAAATTACTGAATTTAAAATATTGCAATTGTTTTTATTGTGATTTTCGCATTAATAATTGACAAACAGTACAACACCACATTTTAAGCAACACAAACAAAAACGATGACCACAGTCTTCACAAATGAGATGACCGTAATCGCTACACTGAAAAATTGCATTTAACTTTTTGGCGTAGAGTTGCAAACTATCACACAATTAAGTTACTTATATTATTCATCTTAGATGTTTGTATATCATTATAAAAATCATAATCGAATAACATATCCTGGGACTGTAGATAACATGGGCACAATAGAAAAATGGTCCTTCGGTTATGACGTCATCCGTCAGGTACCTCTACAAAGCTATCTATCCAGTTAGAGTAATACATCCATGAATGCCAATTTACACGACTATTACTTTTCGCTGTGGCAGATCATGTACAAACTATATTAGAATACTCTATGGTTTGATTTTTTTTGGTGTGATTTTAATTTTTTAAATTCTTTGACGTGTGTCGCTGTCGCTGCAGATTGCGGAGTGATTCGTAGGCAAAATAAATTAATGAAATAAACTATAGTTTCATGAAACAATTGTTGTGTAAAATAAGCAATAAACTCACACTTTGGATCATAATCACAAGGTATTAAAGAAATTGTACCGTACCTCTAATAATGTTATAACCTCAACTTTGACTAACACATTTAACTATTTTTCATGTCAACTTGTAAGTGTTAAGAAAAAAATTTTTTGCAGTTGAATTGGTGAGTAGTTAGAAACATGAGTCGATTCTTTGCCACGGGCACGGACTCCGAGTCCGAGAGCTCGAGCGAGGAGGAGCAGGTAGTGCGGGCACCAGCCCCAGTCTACACGGTTAGTAACCTTGTTTTCTTTATCGTACTATTTCCAATCCTATTCATAATTTCTCCATCATTTTTGTTTGTGTTATTTTACATCTTGTGTGCTTGGTTACTCTTACTGATGAGGCATTATTCTCATTAAACTCCGGGTTGAATTCAATTTCTAAAGTTAATAAAACCTATAAGTATCACTGCAAAAACTACTAAGGTCAACTCGTCGAAGACCGGCATACTTAATTAAAAATTTACTTCATTAGGCAAATTTCGCCATTTCCATAACATTTTCGGCAAATTTTATTGAATGAGGTAATCAAATATTTAGTTGACCATTAAAAAAACTCTAAAAATTACTTTAAGGTTATCGATTAATGAAATAAAAACTAATTTTCAAAAAGTGGTGAAATAGACGGACTTTACTACCACATCAGATAAGACCGTCTTGTGGAAAAAAAACCTACAAATAGTCAGTTTACGTGAATATAGACATTGTATATGCGTATGTATTTCAACGCCATTTAAATGTGTGCTATCGTTTTTCATATTAAACGCTCATATCGTCATAAATCGCAAAAAAATACGAATGTCGGGTAAGTCCGGTATAGATTGAAACTCAGGGGTAAAAAACAATTAAATCAAATTAAAAAATCTTTTTTTTTTGTATATCAGTTTTATTAAAAGGAATAGCCTTCTTTAGGTCTACCATTTAAGAGATCAAAAACCAACTTACTTAATCGAAGTAGGTACTAAAATACACCTTCTTCTATATTCATATTATACAGTAGAGCCTCGATAATCCGAACTACAAAAAAATAACCCCTGTTCGGACTCAGGAAGCGTTCGGATTATAGTATGTTAAAAAATGCAAGTATATTTTGACAAAATTTATTTATTGAGGTTATTAAACATACATATTTAAACAACAGAAAACGTTACTTATTCATAAAGTCATCAATTTTAGTTTGGCGGGTTCTATTTATTGACCAAAAAAAGGCTTTATCCCTCAAATTACGCAGCATCATCTTTTCGGATAAGGACAAGTCATTTTCATCAGCCCAATGGTAAGAGAGAGAAATATACAGTCAGCAGTTCGGATTACAGCGGCGTTCGGATTAGCTTGAGTACGGATTATCGAGGCTCTACTGTAATTGTTTTTTTTTCAGCGCTAGTGCTAATAAATTCGTCGAAAGTATAAGTAAAATAGAATATTATAATAGCATAATGTATGAGTCAAAGAAAAATAATAAAATAACACGGCAATTGAAAAGAAATATTGATTATCGATTTTAAGAGTAGACCTTAAGAGATTTTAAGAGAGACTCACTACGCAGGAAGCTTAAGTTTACGAATCATATGTATAAGGATTAATTTTATAAAATTTGCTTAGGCGTAAAAGGTTTATTACATCTGGAAACGACGAAGACCGGCACATGCCGATCTTTCCCTCCAAGAACTAGACGGACTTCTCCACTATTGCAATTTGAGGATAGTTTTTTTTCACTAGATGTAACTTCGTAAAAAATATGTTTTATTCTATTCTAATATAATATTTGGATAATAATATTCATAATTAATGAAATTAGCTACACAAACCTTGATTTGATTTTTTTGCCAATGTGTTGCTAGGTCGTGTTGCAAGTTGATAGCTCGACTAAATTTTATACGTATTTTTTCTCTTTGTGTCATAAATAGCGCCATCTATGTCAATTTATTGAAACTAAAACAGTTTAAACTGTTTGTACGTGGGGTTGTTGTAGTTATTCAGAATTCGTTGTAATTCTTACTGTACGGTCCTGCCCTCCAGACGGTCTTCGCCGAGTTGACCTTACACCACAACAAAATACGTTTTATGCAGTATGCTAGATACCATATGAGAAAATATATTTACTGTATTTATGTTTGAATACACAGGTATTTAATGACAGTATAGATATTTTGAACACATTTTCTAATTTATACATATTCTAATCCCCTTTTGACTCTTTATCAAAAGTGACAATGTATGAAATTCTATTTACAATTATGCAATACTATCAGTTTCTTTTGTATACTTACACCTGGATTGCAAAACTTTCAACATTTATAATATTATTTTTTTACAGTTATTATTGATGCATCAATATAACAGTGAAATTGATATTTCCAGTTCAGTGATGATGAGGAAGAAACAAGGCGTGTAGTGCGCTCTATGAAAGAGAAGAGGTATGAAGAGTTGGAGCGGATCATCCACTCTCTGCGGAACCATAAGAAGATAAAGGACTTCTCATCTGCTTTGGCTTCATTTGAAGAACTCCAGAAAGCTTACACTAGAGCTGCACCTGTAGTTCAAAAGGAAGAGAATGGAGTGGCTCCAAGGTTCTTCATCAAAGCCTTGACGGAGTTGGATGATTGGGTAGTGAGTGCTTGGAATGACCGTGAAAGCAAGAAAACACTGTCCAAAGGTAACAGCAAGGCTCTTACCTCGCTGAGACAAAAGCTGAGGAAATACACTAAGGACTTTGAGTCTGATATTTCCTCATTTAGGGAAAATCCTGATCAGCCTATAGATGAAGATGATAGAAAGGGTGAGTCTTACTTAAAATAAGTTTTGTTATATTATTAGGTACCTAAAATAATTTCTTAAGATTTCAAATTGTAAATACTTTGTTTTAGACACGCCAGATTCAGATGAATATGAAGCTAGAGAAAAGGCGAAACCAAAGGCGCGTCATTCGCCTGAGCCTATACGAAGACCGCCGCCACAAGACGATGAGTCTTCCGACTCCATGGATTGGGGATCCAGCTCCTCTGACTCCAGCTCGAGCTCGGATGACGAGGGCCGCGGTGCTGCAACCCTCCGTGAGAAGTTCTTGAAGCGAACCACCGAAAGGGATGATGATGAAGACAGAGATAAACGTAAGAACAGACGGGAACGCCGTGACAGGGTTGGGAAGGTTAGCAAGAGAGAACTGGCTGATGATGGTGGAGAATGGGAAACAGTGCACAAGGGTGCAACAACATCTGACAAACCTAAAATGTTTGCCAAGGTAAGTGTTACATATTCAGTACTGTTTCATATTATTTAACGTTATTATGGAAGAAGTGTTTCATGAACAATGATATTGAATTCACTTGACATTAAGGCTTTTCTTATAAAGTAACCGACATAAAACGAAGCTGGCAGCAATTCCGTCAAAGACTGCTTTGCTCGGTAAAAGTGTATTTGGTATGGCACCAAAAATCTATAACAAAGTCCCTATATCACTTCGAAATATTAACAATGCTAAAAAATTTAAAACGGAATTAAAAAAGATTTTAATTGATAAATGTTATTATTCAGTTCATGAATTTCTGACAGATAATTTAATTTAATTTAATTTGATTTTTAACATATTATATGTCATTAATATTTGTTAAGTATTGATTTTTATATTTGTATGCCCGAAAGGGTCGAACATTGAGAACTTTTTTATATATTAAGACCTGTTTGTACCTATGTTCACAAATAAAGAATTATTATTATTATTATTATTATAATTAATGCAATTATTACTATGATTACTATGCCCACAGCTATTGAACAATATATTTAGTAAATGCATATTGGGTAGGCTGTTGGTAACAATTTGTCCTCAGTTATTAGAAAAAATGTATATTGTTCTTATTTTTTACAATGAATGGAAACCTATGAACATCCACACCTGTTACAGGACAGTGACATCGATGCAGCCCTTGTTGTGAAGAAACTAGGTGAGATCAGCGCCGCTCGCGGTCGCAAGCGCACGGACCGGCGCGCGCAGCTCGAACTGCTTCAGGAACTACGGACAGTCGCTCAACAACATAACCTCGGAGACGCCCTGCAACTGAAACTCCGGGCTGCCACCGTCGCCGCTCTCTTTGATTACAACCCCAAGGTCTCCGATGCCATGAAACCCGAGTACTGGTCGCGGCTCGTAGACAACGTCGACCAAATGGTGACGATCCTGCTCGCTCACGAGGACATGGTTCTCAGCGAAGCCATAACCGAGGAGAACGAGCAACTCGTCACCCCACCTTACAAGGTTCGCGGGTGCGTACTGACGGCGCTGGAGAGGCTCGACGATGAATTTACTAAGTTACTGAAGGAATGCGATCCTCATTCCAACGAGTACGTCGAGAGACTAAAGGATGAGGTTCGAGTCTCGGCTCTCATTGACCGCGTGTGTCAAGTCGTGGAACGCGATGGGTCGCCGCAAGAGATCTGCCGCGCCTATCTCCGGAAAATCGATCATCTCTACTACAAGTTCGATCCTCGTGCCGTGAAGAAGGATCTCCCTCCAGGAGAAGAAACCACGATCAAGAAGATGGAACGTTTGTGCAAGTACATTTATGCGAACGACGAATCCGATCGTCTGAGAACGCGCGCGATTCTCTCGCACATTTACCACCACGCTCTGCACGACAACTGGTTCCAAGCGCGTGATCTACTGCTCATGTCGCATCTCCAAGAGAACGTCCAACACTCCGACCCGAGCACCCAAATCCTGTACAATCGTACAATGGCTAACTTGGGGTTGTGCGCCTTCCGCCGCGGCAACGTGAAGGAGGCGCACGGCTGCCTGGCCGAGCTCATGATGACCGGCAAGCCGAAGGAGCTGCTGGCTCAGGGTTTGCTGCCGCAGCGACAGCACGAGAGGAGCAAGGAGCAGGAGAAGATCGAGAAGCAACGTCAGATGCCGTTCCACATGCACATAAACTTAGAGCTGTTGGAATGCGTGTACCTGGTGTCGGCCATGTTGATTGAGATCCCGTACATGGCCGCCCACGAGTTCGACGCTCGTCGTAGGATGATCAGTAAGACGTTCTACCAGAATCTGCGCGCCAGCGAGCGGCAGTCGCTGGTGGGGCCGCCGGAGTCCATGCGGGAGCACGCGGTGGCGGCCGCAAGGGCGATGCGCCGCGGGGACTGGCGCGCTTGCCTTAACTTTATCGTCAACGAAAAGATGAATGCCAAGGTAATAATACTATTTATTTTCCAATCAATAGCAGAATAACATAGTAGCCGACTGCCCCAGCGGCTTCCGTTTTCATATCTCTATTTGTTCATTATACTCAATTCAGTTGCCTAGCAGATGCCAAAAATTCACTAGATTATTGTCAGTTGTTATTATTTTTCTCCTCACTTACTTACTTATCCAGAAATTATGGACAATTAGATGATAGAAAACAACTGTTAGCTGACAAACCATAACGAACGGCGTTGGCATTTATGTATAGTATAAGTATGGATTTAGTGATACTGACTTTCCGTTTGATACCTTAATATATACACTTTACATCAAAATAATTTAAAGATACTATATTCATGAATCATTTAAACTGATAACAAGTTTTGCATCATGTAAATAATATGGTTGCAAATTCCAAAGTAATTGTAGTAAATTATTATGCAATAATAGTAAATACCACTAAAGTTGAATATTATGAAACTTTGAACCTGTAACCTTTAATATCACTCTCATTTATTAGGCTGTTGACTAAGGACGCTCGATTTTCAAATTAACTTGAATCTCATGTTACCATCCTTCTCATCGGCAACACGTCGATGCACCTTGTGTTGAAAATTGCGTGGACATGTGTGAGCCAACTCGTACATCTTGCTGTGTCGACAATTTACATGAGTCGCGCGATTGTTTTAATTGAATTTGAAGAATACATATTATAACTTCAGTGGTACGTAAGACACGGTCCGTGTTAAAACGATTGCATCAAGGCGATCGCGCGTGCTCACTCAATCAATAATTTATCAATCAAGTTAAATATACAATGATATTAAACTATAGATACGTTATGCCCTTACAAATCAACCAAAAAATCTGTTCCGTTCGAGTTACAACACACACACGTTTAATTTTTTATTTCACTACATCAATCACTATTACATTGGTAAATTATATAAAAGGGATGGCACTACTAAAACCATAATAGTGAAAAAGACAGCTAGACGGCCTCACTCAGAGGCAGCTATCAACTGTCTGATTTAAAATCGCTACACTTGTCTAAATTCGACTGTCATAATTTCAGCGCCATGTTGGCATATCTTGTTATAAACAATGTTATATATCATTGGTTGTGATAAACAAATATATCGCAGGTATGGGACCTGATGGTGGGCGCGGAGAACGTGCGCGCGATGTTGGGCCGGCTGATCCGCGAGGAGTCGCTGCGCACGTACCTGTTCACGTACGCGCACGTGTACGCGTCGTTGTCGCTGCGTTCCCTCGCCGACATGTTCGAGCTACCACGCCAGCGCGTCCACTCGCTCGTCTCCAAGATGATCATCAACGAGGAGCTGCTGGCCTCGCTGGACGACCCCAGCGAGTGCGCCATCCTGCACCGCTCCGAGCCCACGCGCATGCAGGCGCTGGCGTTGCAGCTGGCTGATAAGGTAATTACTGTGTTGCTGTTTTTTATGACATAGCTAAGGGATGAATTATGTTACACCGTTCCGGGCACGAGTCGGGCCCCGAACGAGGCATGGATTCAAAACTTAACAAAAATTTTATATAACGCGACGTCCGCGTCCGAGCCTCGTAAAATGTTAGAGAAGTTCCTCATGCTCGGTACGGTCTAGCATAATTCATCCTTTAAGCAGTGGGTTTAAAATAATAATTTAGTAAAAATTATGTTTACGTTTCTATAGTATATTAAAGAAAAAATACACCCAGAAGTAGCTTGGGGCAAAATATCATCAAGAAATTTAAAAATGATAATGCAAAGGGGTTGACTCATATCAAATATTCAATGTAACAGGTGGGCAACCTAGTGGACTCGAACGAGCGTATCTTCGAGAAGCAAGGCTCGTTCTTCCAGAGGGGTGGAGCGCCGCGCGGCGAGGGCCGGCAGCGGGGGGAGCGCCCGCGCGACGGGGGCTGGGGGCGCCGCCAGCGCAACCGCCGCCGCGACGACGAGCGTGGACACGACGACTAAGGGAACCCGCGGGACCAACAGACGTGTCTACGGACGTATACCTTTCTCTTTTTCAACATTCAACTCGCGAGACGCGGCCTGCGTCATGAATCACATGTAACACTAATTTAGCACCCATTGAAATCTGCAATATATTATTATGAACCGTGTATAAGTTACCTTTAGAAACTATTATGTATATAATTTAAAAAAAAGATTGCCTAGATACAGTTCCTTGTACCATCAGCACAATAGAACCAGTTCTGTCAGTATTGAGACATTACGCAGGCCGCGAGAAATAACACAAATACTCGTTGAACATTTTCAGAAGTGATTTACTTGATTTAAAACATGATCCAATCCAATACACTCGTCTGTTGGTCACCACTTTGTACTCCAATTACTATCCGCTTAATATAAACATACCAGGTCTTATATTTTTTTTTATGTATTCGAACTAAAGACCCAAAAATGTCATAAAACAGTATAAATTATAACCTATAGTTTTCTTTAAGTGAATACATGTTATTGTCATTTTATAAAATAAATATCGTTACGAAGAAATATATCTACATTGTAACAATTTTACACATTATGGTGGTAAGTAGTCATTGCTTTTTATTTACCCTTGATTAAACTCTAAATAATTTCCATTAAAATATACTTGGTGGTTCTGGAATTCTAAGAGCATGTACAGCCGAATTTATATGAGTTGGAAAATGATGAAAGTTTTTCAAGTGGGCGTGATTTAAAAAAAAACTCCTTCAACTTTTAATAGTGTCGCTAATAATTATGATCGAATTCTGGAAATTCCTATTATGAAGTCCCAACTGGTGGGGTTGTAGGCTTTTTAGCACTATGTTAATAGTGGTGGGTATTATGAGATAATACTAATGGAATCATTCGATTATGAAGATGTCTCGAGATATCTCGATTATAACCGTTAAAATTTTAAATAAAATTTTAAAAAATAAAATTTTATATCTATTTTTTATTAATTTGTGTTAATAATTTATTAATATGAAATCAGTATTAGTTATTACCATAATTATTAATACATAAATATTTAACGATGGGTTGATACTGAGTATTTACTCAGTAGAAAGTTAGAAAGCTATCACTAGTAATATCTGATAATTCACTTTAAAGTTCCGTATTTATTATTTACCTTTACATGTTTTTTGGTTTAATATGGAAATAAATAATGATAAAATTTTTAGTACGAATAATAAATAATCCGGTAAGTACTACTCAACGGATAACGAATGAATGGCTTACTAAAGTCGAGAGTACGACTGACTGATCTAAGATTAGTAATACTAATTAGTATCGTCATTCGATTACGAAAATAAAATTAGTTATTAATCAACAATCGATTTTCAGTATTAGTAATTAGTGAATGCTTCGATTATGTAAATCATTCATGATCGCACACCTCTATTTGTTAGTTTATCGATAGCTTGAACTTGAAGCTCCATTGAGAATACTATAATACAACGCCATCTAGTTACATAACACAAACATTACCTGACAACTGATAGGGGAATTCAATTAAAGATGGCGTTGCACAAATGTAAATGTATATTCTGCTTTCTTTAACACGTTTGCTTTATAATTTATTATAATCGGAGCATATTATTTCGTGAATTATTTATTTATAGTGATAATTATATAAAATTGCATTTACTTTCTCTGTGGTACATACGTATACATTTTATACTAAAACTATTTAATTATCTATGTATTGTAATATGGCGGTCAGATTTTGCAGTAATTGTAGTTCGTTGACGTTTTACTGAGTCATATTCCTTGTAACCCTTGTGCTAAGATTCCTCCTTTCAAATTATGTTATTTGTGTGGACTTCCAAATAAGTGATATAAATTATAGGAATTTCACATTCCGAAAAGAGTAACGTATCAAATTTCAAGAATTTTTCATAGCAATGGCTGCGACTAGAAGACTTCAAAAAGTAAGATTATAAATTCAATTCTGTCTCGTATTTTTTGACAACGATAAAATGGAAAATAACATTAAAATGCATATTACGATGTACGTTTAAAAGTCGTATACGGTTCTATAAAGTTCCTATAAAAAATGTACTTCACACGTATTCGTTGAATTGATGAATTTTTATTAAAGCCATCACTGGGTTAACTTTTCAGGAATTAAATGATATTCGGCAGTCTGGACTTAAATCTTTCAGAGATATTCAAGTTGATGAGTCTAATATCCTAACATGGCAAGGATTGATTGTTCCAGTAAGTTCTATTTAAATAATTTAATATTTTCGTAGTAGTTATTCAGATAAGGTCTAGCTTCTGCATTCCGCATTGTAAATGATAAAGATATTATAATATGTAATTTTTATTTTTCCGCAGGATAACCCTCCTTATAATAAAGGCGCATTTCGCATTGAAATTAACTTCCCAGCAGAGTATCCTTTCAAACCACCCAAAATTAGTTTCAAGACTAAAATTTACCACCCCAATATTGATGAAAAGGGCCAAGTGTGTCTCCCTATCATTAGTGCAGAGAACTGGAAACCTGCTACCAAGACTGACCAAGGTAATTTTTTACAAAGCAGTGCTGATCTTATCTTTTAAAACACTGGTCTTGGATGCAAGTCACCCAGCCCCGGATCTACGATTTTTTTGAACCGGGGCAAATCCTTGATAGTGGCGCCCCCTCCCTTCAGCGTTTGAGAAAAACTGTTAAAATTGCCAATGAACATTGAAGTATTATTACTAGCGTATAGAACCGACATCGCGAACACCATGTCGCTCACCCAGTAATACAACGGCACATCTACGTTTGTCATATTTTACGAAAACGAATTTCAAAAATTTTATAAAAATGTTTAAAATTAATTTATGAGAATAATAACTATATTTTGTTTGAATAGGTGCAAAAAAATTTCAAGTTTTGCTATTTATTCTTGTAGCCTAAGGGAAACGCTTAAAAACAACGAGGCACCGGGAGATGACGGTGTCACCGCCGAGCTGCTAAGAGCTGGGGGGAAACCGCTCCAAAAACTGTTTGATAACGTCATCCATACTGGAACTACCCCGGAAGCGTGGAGCAGAAGTGTAGTGACTCTGTTTTTCAAAAAGGGCGTTTTGAAGAACTACAGGACAATCGCACTTCTGAGCCACGTTTATAAGCTGTTTTCGAGGCTGCTCACAAATCGCTTTGCACGCAGGCTAGACGACTTCCAACCTCCCGAACAAGTAGGATTCCGAAAAGGCTACCATGGACCACCTACACACACTGTGACAGATTATACAGAAGACCGAGGAGTATAATTTGCCGTTATGTGTCGCCTATGTGGACTATGAGAAAGCCTTTGATTCTATCGAGACCTGGGCAGTACTCAATTCTCTTCAGCGGTGCCGGATCGACTACCGGTATATCGAGGTGTTGAATTGTTTGTACGCATCAGCCACCATGTCCGTCAAAGTACACGACACAGCCACGAACCCCATTCATCTGCAGAGAGGTGTCAGGCAAGGGGACGTTATATCCCCAAAACTGTTCACCGCTGCGTTGGAAGATGTGTTCAAGCTGATGGAGTGGAAACGACGTGGCATTAACATCAATGGCGAATACATCACACACCTGCGATATGCCGATGATATAGTCATCCTGGCGGGTTCCCTGGAAGAACTTGGTACAATGCTCGGGGACTTGAACAGCGCCTCATAACGGGTGGGTCTTAAGTTGAACATGGACAAGACGAAAATCATGTCGAATGTCCATGTTACACCCGTACCGGTTGTTGTTGACGGCGCTGCTCTCGAAGTTGTAGACGAATACCTGGGACAAGTGATCCAGATGGGTAAGTCCAACTTCGAGAAAGAAGTCATTCGTAGAATCCAACTCGGATGGACTGCGTTCGGAAAACTGCGTCCGAATATCTTGTCGTCCAAAACACTACCTCAGTGCCTGAAGTCGGTGTTCGAGCAGTGTGTGTTTCCAGTGATGACATGCGGCTCCGAGACGTCTCGGAAAACGGAGTATAGGACGCCCCCCGACCAGGTGGACTGATGACCTGAAGAAGACAGCGGACATCCGTTGGATTCAGAAGGCTCAGGACCGGTCAGAGTGGCGCAAGTTAGGGGAGGCCTATGTCCAGCAGTAGACCTCCAAGGGCTGATGGATGGATGGAAGGGAAACGCCCATTTGAAGACGCAAGACCACCAAGAGAGTAGATAAAAATTTATGCAATTTATATTGCATATAATGTTTGAAAATTGATTTTTAATTTATTTTAATTTCATTATTTAAAATTTTATTTTATGATTAAAATCTGCATTAAGCACTTGTATATTTTGTATGTTTCACATCTGCCAGCCATCCCGTGACGGCTCACATTTTTTATTATTTAATAACTAATTACTTTCATTTGTGACATAAATGTGACAGAAACACAGAAAAAATGTATAACCAGGAAAGACTACAACTTTACACGGCGTGCTTTCTTTTCTGCGAAAGAATCTATTAGCTCCTCAAAGTACGTCGCATAGGCAGTTTTGTTTTCAATGGCTAGGATCGCGAGGCTACATAGACGATCCTGACTCATTGTAGAACGTAGATAAGTTTTAATTATTTTCAGTTTGCTGAAGCTTCGCTCACAGCTTGCGGGTATCACTGAAAAGTTTGTTTTTTAAACATATTATATTAAGATTCGATTACTTGATAAAAAATCATTTCTTCGATATTTCGAATTCTTGTCTCAAGGATTTGGCGCCCCCATGAAACTGCCGCCCGGGGCAAGTGCCCCGGTTTGCCCCCCCTTAGATCCGGGGCTGAAGTCACCTATAGAAAAGACGTGCATGCATCTTTCAAATTGTATGTGTATTAGTAGTTAATATTCACTTGACTAGGATAATAAATTCTACAGAACCCTGAAGGCTCTTCTTAAACTTTTTAAATGTTCAAAGTCTGCCAATCTGCTCTTCTGTAGCGACATTTAGAACCAAGTTCCTAGTATGTTATTAAAAATTATGGAAAACTCTTTGACTGTGGACTTGTATGACCATTTTATTTATATGAGGTAATGATGTAATTAATTTCACCAATTAGTACAATCAAATGAGTGTATATTATAAAATTGTACTATATTATAGAAAAAATTGAGACAATAGTTCAACCTTAAAATAACATGAGCATGATGCAAACAGTCAACCGTATGTGTTTGTAGTAAAGCCATAGCAATTTTGATCCCCTTACTACACTTACTTGGCCTTGGCTTAATAACTTGATTTTCATTAACGTTTCATATTAGCAACTACCTTATTGGGCAGTATGTAAGAGTATGCCAAGGAGTTTTATGCAGGCTTGATTTTTTTTTTGAGTCCCAGCTATTTGTGATGCTATGTGTCTATGCACAGGCCATCCTAGTTTGTAAGTGTGAATGTTTAAATACATTAATGTGATTGTATTGCTTTGTTCTTTTTAGTAATTCAAGCGCTAGTTGCTCTCGTCAACGATCCAGAGCCGGAACATCCATTGCGTGCAGAATTAGCTGAAGAGTTCCTTAAGGATAGAAAAAAGTTCACAAAGAATGCTGAAGATTACACTAAAAAGTACAGTGAAAAGCGGCCTACGGATTAAGTTAGGCGATAAACATTGAATTTACAGCAGACATGTCTACACTATGTGACTAGACTGCTTAATATGCACGGCCTCCAACCTCATCAAATATTATGCATTTAAATATTGTGACATGGTAGTTGACTCACATTAGAGTGTATATCTGCAAGTTGAAATATGAGTGTACTAGTCATATTGGACAGGACACACCCTTTGAATTTGCTGTAGATTCAATATAACTTCAAATAAATTAAATTACTTCTTATAAATCGCCACATTGCTTGCAAATCAAAATGCACCATTCTATGATGGGTTATTAGTAAATCAGGGATTGGGATAGTAACCCTGCTTAAAAAACTTAGTTTTTATGGAAGTGGTCTTCAAAATATGCAATATTTTCCACAACTTAAAAGGCCATGTTATTTTGTAACATTGCATCATTTACTGCCAATTTATTTCAATTTTCAATAATATGATTGAACTTTGAATCCTTCATGCCTGATTTACATTTTGATTCTACCAATAGTTGCTTTCCTTAGGTATATTCACAAAGTTTCTCTGAGCTATGATTATTGATTTATCT
Organism: Thymelicus lineola; assembly: GCA_963932265.1. Classification (NCBI taxonomy): domain Eukaryota; kingdom Metazoa; phylum Arthropoda; class Insecta; order Lepidoptera; family Hesperiidae; genus Thymelicus; species Thymelicus lineola. Next base: position 3,838,505 of record OZ010681.1, on the reverse strand, counting down.
ACTGGGCAGGCAACATTAAAAGTATATAACAAATTGTCAAAGCAACTTACCAAGTTGACAAACAGTTCAAGCTATAATTTTTGCTTGGAACTAGAATTAAATCCAAGCATAATCCAAAAGGCCATATAACAATAATTGTGGAATGTAAATATGTACGTCTCCATTAATAGTTATGATAAATAACAATTTAATTTGTCCAAAATATAACAATTATTTGTAGCATACTGTTCATAATTACCTTGTTGAGTGCTGCAGATTATGTTAAAACTATACGCTAGTTAAACATATCTATTTATTTTATCAGTGATATGAATTTTAAATTCCCGACATAGATTTGGTAAGGAGAGCCGCTAATTATTTTCACGTTTACATTATTTAATTTCCCTCATTATAAGTTGAAATGTGTTACTTGGTAACTTACTGTGTGTAATTCAGTGAGAGAATATATTTTTTTTTCAATGTACTTGTTTTTTATTTTATTTTACATGCTAAATTATATTTGCTTTGTATTTAGGTTTAATGTGGCTTGATAAAATTAAAGAACCTGTTTTCATTGAATTATTTATTCTTATATCGCTAATCAGTCAACAAATTCATACACATCTTTTAAGTCTTCTACTGTAGGTGTTGCACTATTAGTATTCATTTGTTTATTTACTACATTTTTTTCAAAAATTTTCCTTCGTTTTGGCATTGATTCATCATTAGATATATCTTCAATAGTTTTTAAATTCACTGTAAATAATTGAAATATAAATGTCAATAGTTTGCAGAGCAATATTGATTGGCGCATTGTATACATTTTAAAGCAGTGATAGCCTAGTGGTTAGAACGTTGGTCTCCCGAACGCGGGGGCCCGGGTTCAAATCCTGGCACGCACCTCTAATTTTCAAATATTATGTGCGTATTACAAGTTAATTATCACTTGCTTCGGTGAAGGAAAACATCGTGAGGAAACCTTGCACACCGGAGAGTTCTCCATAATGTTCTCAAAGGTGTGTGAAGTCTACCAATCCGCACTTGGCCAGCGTGGTAGACTATGGCCTATACCCCTCACATTGTGAGAGGAGACCCCGAGCCCAGCAGTGGGACAATTATGGGTTGTTGCTTTGCTTTTTTTATACATTTTAAAGTAATAATAATTACTAAAACTTACATTCTATAGTAGACATACATTTGTCAAGGTACTCTTTTGTGTTATTGTCTTTGGCTAAAGCAGGTTGAATTGTCACCAAGTAATCAGGTCCATATGAAGGCCACTGATCATGTTCAGGTATATTTTCATCTAAATCCACTCCTACCACAAGTGCTAGAAGAGTAGTCCAAAGCCGAGCAGCATTGCTGTGATTGTAGCCTCCTTAAATAATATCCATAATTAAAAATACTAAATACACTAACTGAAAATTATATGTTAATCATAAAATGCTTTTATTTTTTCTTTGAAAACATATAGTATACTCTACACCCCACATAGAAATGTGTTGAAGAGAGTTGGTATGGTTTTAATGAGATGCCAAACAGCCAAAACCTGAGATAAATTTATGAAACTCAATTGGGATCTAGTCCTTTTTGTTCAACAAGCAATGCCTGTACAATGACAGGTTGTAAGGTTAAATTGAACTCCAGCTCTTTTTAAAGAATAGTACACTTCTCTTACCACCACCTAACAATAATGTTGGTTTTCTTTTATCAAGTACACTTTGCAAACTCTTGCAGTAACTCCGAGATGTCAGGCCGGCTCCACCGTGAGGGTCATGCGCCAGAGCATCAGCACCACATTGAACAACAATAGCATCTGGCATGAACTTTGAATATATTTTCGTAAAAACCCTGGAGACATGTTAAATATAATTTAAACATAAACAGTTATATTATAAAAGAATATAGAATAAAGTTACAAAGCTTACTTCTCAAATGCATATTCAAATGTGTTATCTGTGTATCCAGCCTTGAGAGGGAAGTTGCAGCTATATCCTTTACCAATCAAATTGCCCGTATCTTCTATGGACCCAGTTCCAGGATAAAATCCTGGTTCATGTTTATGGAATGATAACGTAAATACAGCTTTACTCAAATTATATGCATCTTGAACCCCATTACCTGTGTATGAATAATTTCAATAACTGTAGTTATAAATACATTGACACAGTGATCAAAACAATGAAATATATTTTACCACAGCTGTAAAAACAAATAATGTACATCTTACCATGGTGAACATCTAGGTCTATGTAAAGAACTTTAGGAAACTTATGCCTCAATTTTTCAATGGCTAAAACTATGTCATTTACATAGCAAAACCCTTCAGCCCCAAATCTAAAAAAGTTTAAATGTAATATATTTTCAGAAGTAAATTATGTCCCATAATAATTATACTTCAGAGAAATTATTAAGGATATACGGCATAAAAACAACCTTTACTTATATCACCTTTGTGCGTGATGCCATCCTCCACACCAATTGATGGCCACATCTGCAATGCCAAGTATGAGGCATTTTGCTGCAGTCAGTGACCCGCCCGCTATTGTTGAAACCAGTTTATACATATCGGAAACAGGTGGACAGTCATACACTGGAATGATTAAGAAATATAAACAAATTGCAATAGAAGCTGCTATATTATTACATGTAATAAATTATTGTATATTATTTACCAATACCATACTCCTCATCCTGAGAGTTAGGGATGTATTCATCATCAATGACTGTAAGTTTCTTTAAGTGGTCCAGGTACAGCTCTGAGTGAAATGATTTTAAATCACCATATGTAGCTGAAGAAGATCGAACCACTTGAACGTTACTCAGAAGACCATAAACTGATATAAGATTATGTACCAAAGTGGCCTGTTGAGGTAACAATCAATGCAACATTAGGAACATAATACATAGCCTATGATACAGGTGGTATTGTCCAATGATTGGGACTTACACGACCTACAACTGCCGGTAAACGATCACATTGCTGAATAAGATCCTCGTCCCATACATAATAAATCTTCGATTTATTCATGGTATATGTAATTTTAAACAAATGAAATGTGAATATTTAATATAGTTTAGAAGATTCGCTGTTTACTACAAAGTTCCTGCTGCTAACGAGAAATACAGATCAGCAGATAACAGTTATCAGATAAAATAACTTATAATCAAATCCAACCACTTAAAAATCTTTATATAATTGTAAAATTCGCTAATCAAAATCTAGATTTGCTAAGGAAAAAGGAAAAAACATTAAATCCTACTATCAGCGCCGTACATTACGTTACGTTAATGTCTAATATGTCTATTAACATTTTTAATTTAACGTCAACGTCATTGAAGACGTCTGTCATGTGGAAATTGTGGAAGTAAATTGTAATTATACATACTCTATGGTCACCACGTTTGTACTTTAGTACAACTGGACACGAAGCTTCAAAGAAATACGAAGACGGAGATCACGTAAAATTGGATGAATATTTTTCTATGGTGTTTATGTGATTTAAATTCCCAGAATAAATAATTTGATTGCGTAACATACTAATCTGACAATAATTAAGTCAAAGTCAAATTAAGAAAGTATAATTACAAGGTATAATTACAATATATTCCATAAATGAATGGCTGGACTGGAATGTGTAATTTTATTTAAATTATTCATAACTCAATCATTTTTATTCGGTTATTTTGAACAAGTTCTTCGGCCACGTCTCTAGGAGAGGCAATGACTCCATAGACTCTATGGCATAGAGCGTCTGGTGGTGCAGGGAAAAGTAGAGAGTACCAGGACAAGCGGTAGATCGCCCATGCAATGGACCGACCAAATCAAATCTGCTTTGGGCGGTCCATTACATGAGTGCACCAAAATGACGACCAACACAACAAAATGGCGAGAGATTGTGAAGAGAATTACATCTGCCACAAATGTGACTTCATAACGACCGCGACCGCTCTGTCAGGAGCGAAACGATTAAGAAGAGATTTTGAAAAATTTATCAAAATGGCAGCCCTCCATTGCAATTAAAACTCCTTTCCTTAATGAATCGCGCAGTTTGACATTCGGTTGGTAATAGATAATGTTAAAAGTTAGCTCCGGAAAATGTACGAGTAACCCACCTTATTTGGTCTATAAAAAGATAAGCAAGTATAAATACTCTATAATTCTGAAAGTCAACCTCAATCCAGGCCGATTTAGGCCTGTGATTGGTCGAAAATAATATCTTCAGACCTTCAGTCTTCAGATAGAAACATCTTCGAAGCTTGGATTTCGATAACCAGTTGTTGGTTATACACCCGTTTGCCGTAATATATAATCTGTGCTTTATGTTTCTAAAAATTCAACTAGTCTGTGGTAAATAATATGCCAAATCTATGGCCTTTGCTTTGTTCAAAAAATAAATTGAAATGAATTGAAAGAACAGCGTCCATTTTCTATGCAACAAGAAGTATTCGTTTTGACATTTTACAAAAAATACAAAATGCCAAATCAAAATTAGTAGTTATTATATATTCAGTGAGTAACGAAACAATTGTTATACTTTGTTATTGAATATATAAATAATTACAATACAACGATGTTAAAAATCATATGATATCTTGCGCTCTTTGCGTGTTTTCTATACTTCTAATACGACAAGGTCTATTACAAAATATTCGTAATCTTGTGTGTAATATTGTAGTTTCTGTCAATTTAGGTTAATAATTGTTCGATGTTGTTATTATAAATAGTTACTTATTGGTGATTATCAAGTTCAAGTGGAAATGGTGCGAGGTTAGTATGAATATGTAATATATTTCCTAAGAAATGAATGCATGCTTGCCGACAGCAAAATGTGTTGAGCTAAAGTTGTTCCTTGTTTGCGATAGATACCCTCTGTTTAATATATAATTTTTTCTTTAAATTCTGAATGACATTTCATGTCAAAGTAACGGCTTGTTTTGCTTTCGTTCATTTATCTCCATATTAATTATAATGTAATGACCATCCTACTTATTTTTCCCTCCAATAACCAAAAACCTTTAAGCAAATTAATTTTCATGTTTACTATGTTTTTTCTATGTTAAATGGGAAAACCCTTTCATATTTTTTTGTATTTTTTTATTGTCTTGATTTTAAGTATTTGACTTAATTTTAAGTATTTTATGTTTCATTGTTCTACTTGAGTATTATAACTTACCAATCTTACCATGCCATCTTGATATGCATGAATGATTTTCAACAAGACCTCATGCTTTGTCACTTTTAAACTTGTGCTATTTTACAAAGTTGCAATTTGATTGAAAAGCAGTGACTATTGCCTTATTTAGTTTTATTATTTTTCTTTATTTGTGCAACAATTTACATACAGATTATGTAAAGCACAAATTGATTAGATCTCTCATATGCCTAGTTTTAAAGCATGTCTATAATATATATAGTATAGTTATAGTAGAACCATCTAACTTTATATCCCGATGATGGAAATCTTTGACAGACAAATATCACCTGGTAAATTTCAAGCTAAACAAAGCATTTAAAATTTGTTTGCTGCTTAGTGTGACTGGGAAGTGGGATATGAATAATCATATCCCATAGAGGCGTGTTTGCAAGTATCACCTTTACAACAATAATAATAATAAATAAATAAAAGAGTTCAGCCGTTCAGAAATCTACATTCTGCGTTTCACATTCTTTGTATTTCTGGGAATAGAACGCAAGATTAATTTAATCATGTCAGGTTTTAAGGAAGTATATAGGTCTGATCTCATTTAATCGTACCATCTATTCTTGTAGACTTGGAAATAGTTTTATCCATCTCCTGATGGAAAGTGGTTGAAGTCCCATTGTTAACAACACAGTGCCATATTAGTAATACATTTCTATGATGCTTTTCCTTACTTGAATTTGTTCTGGTTTATGTTTCAGTGACTTGTGACAACTTAGTGTCAACCCAGGAGGGGGTGAAAACTCCACATAGGATTGAGCTGTGTGAAGAGAAGACTGTCAGACCTGTTAGAAATCATAGAAAGCGCAGGTATTGAGACAGAAAACAAAACTGTCCAATTTGTTTATAGTTTTTATTGATACAAGCATACAGATATAGAACAGATACATAAACTCCTCTCACAATGTGTGGGGTATAGGTCATAGTCTCCCACACTGGCCAAGTGTAGATTAGTAGACTTCACACACCTTTGAGAACTTTATGAAGAACTCTCTGGTGCAGATTTTCTCATAATGTTTTTCCTTCACTGAAGCAAGTGATAATTAACTGCTAATACATACAAATTATTTGAAAATTAGAGGTGCATGCCGCGCTCGGGAGACCATCATTCTAACTGCTAAGCTATCACTGCTATGTGTATGAATAAAATTGTTTAATTTGTTTTCATGTAGGATAATAGCAGCGTCCCCTGTGAAGACTGAAAATGAAGATGTGATAGAGGAGCCAGTTTTGAAAAAGGTTGCTCAGAGGTCAAAGCCTCTAAAAACCAGTAACGGTATTACAAATATGACTAATGGAAACACTATAAAGTCGAGGGCAGCCCGGGCTGCGGCTCGTGCAGCCGAGAGCCACAAGCTAACGGAATACTTCAAGGAGGAGCTCAAGAGTCCTAAAGTCGAACCTCCCCCTTCACCGCCACCGGCCGACAAGACTGTGAAGCTAGAAACAAAAGTCGTCAATGGTAACTCAAATCACAAGCTCACAGAGTACTTTCCTGTTAGACGCAGTGTCAGGAAAACGTCGAAATGTGTTATGGCCGAGAAGATGAGAGATTTGGAGAGGGCTGTGAGAGAACAGAGGGAAGACGGGCTAGAGGTAACTATTAAATGACTAGTTGAAATTATGCTATCATGAAATACAAACTTTATAGGCAACTTTTGTTTCTAGTAATGTCACATTATTGGTCACATTTCAATCTATGCAGGGGGAATTAATTAGTTGAGCGCTATTAGCCCGTTGGCGATGTAGGGGAAATTAATTTATGAAGCGCTCATAGCCTTGCGGCTTTTGTCGATCCTAAGTGATCAACCGAGTTAAGCAACAGCTGGTGGGGTCGATAGTTGGATGGGTGACAAATATTTCTCAACGTCGCCGATGATTGGTATCGGAAGATAACTTCTCTCATCTTTAAGTCATGTCGGAGGCCTTTAGTTCTTCTTTTAGGTCTCCTCTCCTTTCTCCTCTAAAGATCCGTGCTCAGTAATATTAATTGAAACAAAAAATTAGCTGAGAGCTTTAGGCTGTTTTATAGCAAGGCCCTACTCGCAGGTGAAATACTTCGAGGGCAAGGGGAGGGGCGTTATCGCGACGCGCCACTTCCACCGCGGGCAGTTCGTGGTGGAGTACGCGGGCGAGCTGGTGGGCGTGGCGGAGGCGCGCGAGCGGGAGCGCCGCTACGCGCTCGACCCCGCCGCCGGCTGCTACATGTACTACTTCAGGGTGCAGGACCAGCGGTACTGGTGAGTGTTTACACTGCATTGCATTTGTTTGTAATGTCACTGTTATATGCTGTTTTCAAAGTCAAAATATTTTATTCATATAGGTATCACTGATACACTTATGCACGTCATTTTTTTGGCTTTTCGGAAGGAGCTTTGTCGTGGAGGAGAAAAAAAGCCTAAGAAAACTCCTCAGCACATCTTTTAAAAAAAATTTACAAAAAAAGATAATAATACAAAAGTATTTACTATTCTGAGCGGAACTTGCAGAGCTGATTATACCTTCGAATTGCAATCTAACGCGCATTCGGCCGCAGACGTTAACTCAGAACGCTAACGTTAATTCAGATGTAGCCATATAAGAATAAGGTATTAAACTTATGAACACTAGAGCACAAGTTAGACATCACTAACACTCACGGTTTGATCGGGAATCGAACTAGGGATTTGTTTTTTTATTCTTTAATATCTTTATTTCTCTCTTCACAACACAAAATAGACTTAGGACTAAGTTAGTCTATTTTATGTTCTAAGTAAAGTTATTGCTTTGTGAGAGTTTGGAGTCCGTACAAGGGTAACCTGTATGACAGATCTCCAGGCCCTCGCCCCAGAAAGGCGCTCTTCGCAGACAGGGTTGTTACCAGCAAAACCGCAAGCAAAAAAAAAACAGTCTTTGATCAGGGTAGAGCGAGATGCTCCTTTAGCGCCCTTTTTTCGAAGCTTTACCTTAATTTATTTCAAAAGTGGCACAGACAATGCCCCTTGCCACCTGGCTCCTACCACTACCAGCTATTGACAAACGTGGTTGTATTCTCAGCATCGACGCCACAGCGGAGTCTGGTCGGCTGGGGCGGCTGGTGAACCACTCGCGCGCCGGCAACCTGGCCACCAAGCCGCTGTGGGTGGACGGGCCGCGGCTGGTGCTGGTGGCGGCGACCGACATCGCGCCCGGGGATGAGCTCACCTACGACTACGGGGACCGCTCCAAGGAGTCGCTGCGGCACCACCCCTGGCTGGCGCTGTGACGGGTGACCTATTTATTTATTTATTACGAGTAACCGCCCTCACTTTGCTTCGTTTTCTTTATTTTTTACATCTTGGGTTACATTATTGGAGTTTTATTAAGGATCCGTAATTTTTTTGATAGTATAATATAGCCTATGGCGATAGTGTAGCTTCCCAACAGTAAAGAAATTTTCAAATCGGTTCAGTAGTTTCGGAGCCTATTCATTGCAAACAATGAAATCTTTCCTCTTTATAATATTAGTATAGATTACAGGAAACTTACGGCTAAAACAAAAAAAAAATTGAGTAGAAACCTGAAAAAAATTACAAGTTTCCACAGATAGTTTTAAAAGAAAATAGTAAAAACAGACATATATGTCTTGAGTAGTGACTGGTTTGTGTATTTTCTCTACTGAAGATTAAATTATTAGTGAGTAATTTTTAACACCCAACGAAAAAAGAGGCTGTTATAAGTTTGACGTGTCTATGCATCAGTGTATCTGTATATCAGGGTGTCTGTCTATAGCATCGTAGCTTCCAAACGAATGAACCAATAGGGTCTTGGACTGTTTTTTCGAAAGTGTCTCAGCGTGTTGATTAGATAATAAGGTTTCTGGGAAATATGTTTTCCCGCAGAAATTGTCTAGTTGTTTTTTTGTATGAAAGGTGACTTCATCAAGTGTTCTTAGTTATGTTTAGGGTAAATATACTGTTGGGGGGTTTTTTAAATTTTATTTTAAAACTATCGTAGGGTTATTTTGCAGTTACATCAATTATTGTTTTATTTTATTAGTTAAACCACAAAGTTTTTTTTAACACTGATATAAGATGATAACATCCTAAACAAATATATTAGTGTAGAGTTGCTAACGCACATCTCAATTGTACAGATGTATTTAAACTTTAAAGTAATTAAATACCAATCTGATGTATATTATAAAGTAGGACTTAACAATAATTCCTGATATTCTATTGTTTACAGGTACACACCCAGAAATCTCAGCATAAGAATAATTTATTAACTTAATTACTATGAAGTTTGTGCTTTACCGGAGTTTACTTTGACATCAGACACCTCTGTGAGACAAGTGGCCTGCAGTTACTGTTTGGATGTTATATGGTGTAGTGTCAGATCAGGGTGGACAATATCATGTCATCTTCAATTGAATGTTTGTTTGGTATATAGTTAGTAAAGAAGGATGTAAGTATGTTATATTGTATTTTAGTATTGGGATCTCTGACAGTGACGGTTGGTCTGCTAACAAGCCATTCGAGAACTATGGAATGTATACGAAAGCGAGGGAATTTAGGATAGGCCAGGATTATGAGCAATGATTTAGTTTTGAACAATATCAACGTGTCTTTATAAATTTTTATGGTATGGATTAGAGAAAGAGAATTTAAAACCTGATATGTGGTTTTTTGCTGTAACTTTTAAATGGTTTGTTCACATCTATTTCGCCTAGTTTAGTTTGGTATTGCTTCAAACTGAATTGCAATGTTGCGCATGGTCCGGCCATTCTGACGTTCGCCAAAGATGAGTTATCGCAAAATCTCATTAGAATAGAAGTCAATTTAGAAATTACATCAATAGAGAAAGTGACTGAACTGCAAATGATAATAATGTGGGGTCAATAGCACAATATACACGCGTGAGGGTTTTACACCTATTAAAAACAAAGTAGCTGGGAAAATGTACAAATGTTTTGAAGTTAGTGAATCTTGGACATCATTATTTAATAGTTTTAATATATCTCAAGACAGGTGAATGAAGTGAGGTACCCAATTATTATCACCAGGGATGGAGTTGATTTATTCAAATGTTTTTCACATTTTCTGGCTCTTGCTATGAAGCATTGTGTACCTCGCTTCTTGTCATTCTGCGATAGGTTTTGTTATGTGCTGTTGTATTCCGTACATGTATGTAAATCACTCGAATGCCTTAATATTTATAAACAATCCATCATTTGGAAACCTTCGTGGTGTTCAGTTCTCCGCAAGTTAGGGTTGTTTAATGTTAAACTTACGTGCGTGACACTCGAATCCACGTGCATTGAACTAAGGTATTGAAGCGTCTTCAGGCGTCACCATTAAAGTATTATTACTGGCGTATAGAACCGACACTGCGAACACCACAGAACATCTAATAATTAGTTAGAAAGGAATTGTGGGCAAGGTAGGCGCGCCAATACTGTGATCAAATGCGCACATCGCACAAAAACACGCGATTGCGCTGTTTAGTGACTCGCAAACTCCAACGGAGAAAAGTACTGCAAAATACTGCGACTTAATTGCGTAAAAATGCCTTCATGTGCGGTAATTGGAAAAAACTTTGTTTCGGAGGCCATGATGAAATATGAGTCTGTCGACGGAGTAAGCAATTTCAATCAAAAAGTATAAAAGTATATAATGAATAAGTATACCTTGCGAAAATAAATACCGATAAAAATTTATCGACAATCAATCCCTAGCTACAGAGTCACGCCTACTTCATGCACACATAACAATCCTCGTGCGTATTTGTTCATTTTCGTTAGTAGTGATTATTGAAACGGCGACAGCGGTTCCCATACAAATTACGTGCTATGCCCCTTCTAACTAATTATTAGATGTTCTGTGGCGAACACCATGTATGTCCCAATGCATTGGCGCCTCGTGGCTTCAATCTTCAATGGATTCGTTCGATTTTGAAAAGAGAACGGGGGCTCAATTTTGAAAATAGAACCTCCCGGCGGGACACACATTTTGTTTGAGTTGTCTGTTCTATGACATTATACTTCAATGGGCGTCACACACTTTTGTAGTGTTTGATGACGACGTAGAGTTGTAAGTCGGCAACAATATAACACCTGAGACAATACTGCCCCCGTATTGCATAATAATATTGTTATCTCGTTAGACGGCAGCGATCATTGTAGCTGACAATGTTCCAATTTAAGTGTGTAAAAATCGTATGAGACATTATTCAGTATTAAAATCATACAATGTACGTTTGAACAGTTTAGTTGGTCAAGTCTAACAAATCAGTTAAAAGCATTAAGATAATGAAGTTCAGTGACAATGCAGTTACTAATAGGGGACAGTCCCTTGGGAACCTATAGATGGGACTTATAAGTCGAAAATCGATAATTATTTTGATGTAAAACCATTTGGATTTGAGTGTGCCAGTGTTAGTAGACGTTGAAGTAACAGATATTAGAAGACTATAAGGTACGAGGCTTCTACACTAACTTGTGTCGTTATTAAGTCTTACTTTAATTGCGTTTTGTTTTAACCAATGTATGTTCAGTACACAAACTGGAATAGTATTTAAAGATTTACATCTATTTACAGATGTATTTATTATTTTAAGTATATTTAGTGAAAGAATAATGTTTGTGAGCGACGCTGGTGTCAGCGCTGCGCAGTTGTATGATAATATAATTTATATTGTTTAAAGTTACTACTGAAAAATTGTACTGTCAGTTTGTTGCAGTGAGTACTGTCGTACTTAATATATCTAAACGATTTGCCCACCGAAATCGCAGTAGACGCCTATAAATAAAACTATCTTAACATTGTAGAATAGAATGTACATTGAATGGAGAAACTGTAATGATTTGGTATCTAGTAAAACAACCATGTTTGAAATCAATATCATATTATATAGGTTGATTACCCAAACTGGCACGTTCACAGAACCCACACAAAACAAATTATAATATCATTGACACAAAATAATTTAACATACAATATGTTTAAAAAAAGTAAGTGAAAGTGAACAAATCCAATACTAAGAATTATTTATTTAAAAGCCACAAAAATAGTTTCCTTCAAAATGATAAGTTTTTCGTGGAATTTTCGGGTAATATCTGTAATTTATTTGAATTGTTTATTTTATTTTAAAGTTGGAAGCGACGGTTGGCGCGACAGAGATAAACAATTTGTGTCATTAACCTCAACTCGTTCCGCTCCGTGACCACACTATACTAGAGATAGTTTCAATGTAACCGCAGAAGAATCGAGAACAGTATTTTGTTAGTTAACATTAGCGACCATGACGAGACACTTGAAAAATTTCTGTATCTCGGATGCCGTCCCTGTACACTCTTACACACATCCCACACTTAAATAGCACGTTTAAAAGGAATTAAAAAGATTCAGGATAATTTGGCTAAAAGTACATTACAAAATGCCCATCACAGTATCCGACGGATATCATAATCTTAAAAAATTAAAAAAAAACCGACACATTTATTTGCACTAAGCATATTAGCTGAGAACACTCGATTAAGTAACCTCTCAAACAAAAAAAAAAAACTAGATAAAAATCTGTTCATTCGTTTGGGATAAGATAAATAGGTCTCCTTGCATTTGCATTTTAGGATATAAATACATGAGAAATACATATTTAACATACATGTTTACTCGCTGCAATAAATGTTATTTAATTATTTTATGTGTGCAAACCAACAAGTACGCACCATCACTCGAATCGCACATATTAAATTGACCCTTGCAGCTAAAACAATACGCTTTCAGATTCTAATACAAGCCCTTGCGGCCGGAGATTGTACAAATATATAATATGAAGTGTTAGATGTTATTTATTAATAATTGTAACGTTTTTATACGTATCGTAAGTAAATAAATAATTAAATAAGAAATATTAGTGGGGAAGACGTGACCATGGAAAGATATAATTATGTAATAATAATAATAAATAATAATTTAATAATTATCTTGTAGCAGTTTATGTCAGTACTCGTAAACCTCAAACTTAATTTTTCTGTAAAGAAAAGTAGAGTTTTTATGAACTAATCTACTTATTTTTCTACTCGTTGAACACCTGGCTGATTTCCGATTTATGGGGTGATGTTATACCACTTGTGTTGCGCGTTTGGTTTTTAATTTGTCTTAAATTAAACGTTGCTAGAGATTAATGAAACTCCAGCTGCTCTGACTGTAAAGATTTACGGCTTAAATAAAAAGTAATATTTAAGCGATTCTATTTTCTTTATTTACTATTATTACTAATATTATTAACGCGCTGTTGTTCATTCTGTATGTTAACAACACCTTGCACATGAGACGACATGGTGATGCTCACTCAAACTATTTTCATTAGGTTCATTTCATTCATGAGGGGAGTCTATTTAATTGTAAGTTTTTTGATAAAGTACGATTGTCGTTCTCCAAATTAAGGATTGAAATGTCCAACATCGTGTAAACTTAAGTATTGCTTTAGTAGTTCCTAATCTCGTGTAATTATTAACAGTACTGTAATGCCGTGTGATGTCCTAACTTCTTGTTAAACTGCCTTTTTTAGGCTAAACATGTTAATACTAAAGGTATGTTGAATTGTAACTAATATGTTATCGATTTAACTGAACGTTGATAGTTAAATTAATTATTGATAATATAGAATATGTTTTTGAATATGATAAGTTGATTTTGTTGCGTAAATCATAAGTAGCTTCTATTTTCTCTTGTTCATATCATGTTTTATAGCGAACGCACTTTATAATAAAAATAATGCGATCATAATGTTTGAGTATATGAAATGGTAAAATATCGCTACGGTCTTTTGACCGGCTGAGCCAAAGACGAGGAGATAAACTATGCCTTAAAGATGAATTTGAGCGATTATATGCAATTAACAAATATCGCTGAGAATTTTGTAAACAACTTTTATACGAAACAAGGGAAAGGGTCACATCGCAGCGAAACAGCTATAACTGTATCTTTCAAATATTTTCAATGATAATGCATGTTCTCGTGTGACAGTATTTTTCGTTAATTTGTAATCGCAAAAGAGAGGCGGTTTATGTAATTTACTTTTAGTGCAATGTATTTATTAATGCAATTTATGTATAGTATTTTTGAACACCTAAAATATACTATTTTTATATAAAAAAAAACTTAATAATTCAGCCATCTCGAACAAAAATAAGTGTTTGTTATATTTTATAAGAAAATCGCATTCGACAGTCATGTACCCTGCAACCGGCAACCGTGACAAGCTATATTTTAGTAGCGTTTTATGAGACTTAATAATTTATTATGAGAATGCGTGCCGCCATGCACTGCCCTATTGTAGTTATAAATTAATTATAATCAGTAGTAATGAAACATGAGTGAAATAAAAATTATTGGATACATGCAATGTTTTATTTTCTTTGTTATCTAAACTAACTCCGTAAAAAAACAAAAGAAATATAAGCTCAGTAGTGTTGTTAAAAGTAATACTGAACAACTACGCCATAGAAGGATTAACAGTCGGAACCCATTCTTCAACCAATCAAATCTTGTTTGTTTTTTCCCAAGCAGCCCTGTAAAATGTAAATGGGTCCCGACTGTTAATCCTATAAGGTTTAGTTGTTCAGTATTACATAATCAATGTACGGAACCCTCTACACATGAAATTAATTTGCACTGTCAAGTTTTATTTTTTAATTCGTTTTCTATTCCTTACTATTACTTAGTTTAGTAGCACCAAGCCTGGGGTCTGGGATTGTTAGACATGCAGCACAATAGAACAAAATAAAACAAAAATAAAAGCTTGGGCACGCTTATTATTCTATAGCGCAATGAAAGTAACAGTCACAGGAACCATGGTGAGTGCGTGGTGAGTGCAGTGAAATAAAATGCTACTGAAGTATAATTACATACTTTTTATTTCTTACAAAAATTCATATTTGAAGGAGCGTTTTTTAAATACTTTAACATTCACATTAGATTTTATCGGAAACTTAAGTGTTGTGCCATATAATATCATTGCTGATGCAATGCAAACTCCGCTTCAGGCTCCTTGCCCTTGCTTGTGACTATAAAATTATACAAAGATAATTGATATGCTTCCACGTTAAAGAATCACGTGAGAATAAGAAGATATAAATAAACAAAGAATATGTAAGTGTTCCACATGGAACATACAGCACCTGAGAAAACTCAGTCCAGGGGTGCTTTAGAAACTGGGCTCTACTTTGGGAAATTATTTGATTCGTGTTCGATTTTCAAATCATTACACTTTTTTCAAAATACGAGAAGCTTATTTAAATAATAAATAAATATATAACGCAACCACTTTTAGATTGTGGTAACTAAAATTTTTTTGTATTTTACACTTAATTCTCGAGCAAAGTTAGTTCCCTTTTGAGTCAACGCTGAAAGTGTCCATTCGGGAACTCTTGTTTTGGCGGGAGGTCCCCACGTGGTTCTGATCGCTATCAACTGGAATCAGGATGAATCGCACATCAGGGGCTAATTGAAGAAGTCTTGTGCTTTTAAACGAGTCCGTTTAGCGACATTAATCTGTAGGAGGTTGTCTGTGAGGTTGTTATTGGCACTTTGCGCGTTGTCTGTCGCAGGTCCGGGTGTCTGGTCCTGCGCGACCTTTTTCGTCTTCGGCGTGGCCACCAGGTGTGTGGTTCGCTGCGGGGTGGTCTTGGGGGTGTGGGCCACGATGCCCATGGCGTCAGGCGTCATCTTCAACCTCGGCGAGAGCAAATGTTTGGCGGCCAACTTCCTCGCGGCCGGCGACATGCTGGCTAGGCGCTCCGTGTTTGTTCTGAAACTAGAATTAGAATTTATGGTTAATTTTGGCTGAACACCTTGATGACCAGAGTAATAACTATGAACATGCTTACAATAGAACATTTTGGATCGCAGAGGCCTCTCGGATTAACATCCACACCCACACTATCAAATAATAATAATAATAATAGGTACCTAATATTTGTTCGAGGATAGTGTCCACCTTGTGTACCACACACGCACTTTATTAATGTATCTCAAAGGGGCCTCTACGTGTTGGACCTGTGTCTCCACGCAAGCCTACCAAAGTACCGGGTCCACTTACATCTAGGACCCAAACTTAAGAGATACATAGTAATAATAATGTTGTATGTAAAATATAATTCAAAGTACTGGGTAATGTAGTATCGCTCATAGGCCTGCGGCTTGCGTCGATCATAAGCGATCGACAAAGTTAAGCAACAGCGGACGCGGTCGGTAATTGGATGGGTGACCGCTAGTGGCTAAAAATTCTTGAGCGTTTCCATGCTTCGGAGTGCACGTCGGTCCCGGTTGTTATCATAATAAGGTAACAATTTTTAAGCCATGTCGGAGGCCCTCGGGCGGTTTGGAAACTCCGACATTCGGGTTGGCCACTAACCCCTCCGCCAATCCGCACTGGAGCAGCGTGGTGGAGTATGCTCTAGGCCTCCTCAAGAAGAGAGATCCGGGCCCAGTAGTGGGCCATTAATGGGTTGAAGCCAATAATGTAGTATGTAAGATATAATAATGTATTACTTGTGCGTGTCGGATCGCGGCGTGGCGACGGGCGTGGCGACGCGGCGGCGGCGTGCGGCGCGCTCGGCCAGCCGCAGCGCCAGCCGCTCGCGCGCGCCCGCCTCCAGCATGCGGTACGCGCACCCCGCGCCCACGCTGCCGATACAATACAATATTTATTGATTATAATCAATAACTGCTGCTGTGCTGTGCTGAGGAGTTTCTTTAGGGTTTTCTTCTCCTCCATGACAAAGCACCTTCCAAAAAGCCAAAAAAATAACGTGCATAAATGTATCAGTGATACCTATATGAATAAAATATTTTGACTTTGACTTTGAACGCGGAACGCAGAACCAAGAACTCAGAACGGCTGAACTCTTTCGGTCTGCGCGGGCTCTTAAACTCTAAACATAACATTACATTGTGTTTAGTTTTAAAGTCTAGGTCTATGCACAAGCCATAGTAGAATAAGGGATAAATTATGCTAGACGGATGTTTGTTACTCTTTCACGCAAAAACTACGGAACAGATTTTCCTCAAATTTAGCACATGGGTAGACCCATGTGCTTAGTAAATACGGGCAGTAAAGTGTGACAGAGATGGAGCGATCGTGCGGCCAGTAGTTGTCTTTTTCTAGAATTCCGATTGGTCCACGTCACAGCCTTCTCCTCTACGGTTACTACAGACCTATAGGAAAGAGATAAGTATTGGCTGCAAGATCAGTTTCTCTCTTTCTAGGGAATGGTCAATTTAATGCGGGTATTGCAGAGTCCATTTCTCTATGTCTATGGGTAGACCATAGCCTACCCATAATGGACTAAGAATAGATCTGGAATAACATATAGGGTAACTATCTTCTCGGAAAACGGGGGCAAACTCGCGTGCAGACTGCTAGTTTTACGCTATATCCAGCAGAAAATTTCAGTCGATAGCAAACTATAAACTGGTGTTACTTACGCTGGCAGCGGCGTATCTCCCCCGTCGAGGCGGAAGGGCGTGCCTTCGATCTCACCCCACGTCATGAGCGGCGAGGCATCCGGCCCGGCGCCCGGCCGCGGCGAGGGCGGCGGCACCAGCGCGCGCTCCGCCCCCTCCACCTCCGCCCCACCCTCGCCCCCCGCACCCCGCACCGCCGCCACGCTGCTGCCGTCCACGCCGATCTTGCCCACGATGCTGGCGTCCTGGAAAAACGTGGCTTGTAACCAGGGCCCATAGTCTATCTTCACATTGTGAGGCTTATGTCTCACTAAGATGCCCTAGGGTGCCGAATATTCCTGGTGTATGTAAGGGCTGTATGAGCCTTACTCGGAAAGTGGCTTCAACCAATTAATGGCCCACTACTGGGCACGGGTTTCTCCTCTTGAGGAGGCCTAGAGCATACTCCACCATGCTGCTCCAGTGTGGATTGGTGGAGACTCGGAATGTAATTAATTCAAAGAGATTAAAAACTGTATCTAAATACGCTGACCCTTACTTACTTAACCTACGTAATTTAAAACAGAGTTAAGAATTACGTAGCCGCGGTATTTCGCCATCATTAGCGGCTAACAAAAGGTTACGACACGAGGCCGAAAATGTCACGATGCACACAGGACAACGACAAAGAAATTTATCTATTTATAGCAACACTAGTTGACCCTGAATGGTGTAATAATACAGGGTGAGTTTATTAAAAAAAAATCAACGGGTTCGATTCCTAGCCAGGAACATTAATTTTTGAAAAATCAAATAATGCAGTTTTAGCTTTCGTTAAAATCGATCCCGAGACTCAACATTCTTCACTATTCCTCGTAGTTTCGGATTGAAAAATTCACGCAGGTTTGCGTGAAAAATTCATCCGGTATTCAGCCATGACGCCCATGAGCAAACACGTTAGATACCTGGTTGACTGGCAGAGAATACTTTTAGCATTAAATCCGCCTTTTGTTCCATTACTTAAATTGTGTAAGGTTCAATAAAGAATAAATAAATAAATACCTGCGTCCTAGCGATGGCGCTGATCTGCTCCCGGTTCTTGTTGGGGTCGAAGGGCGGCGCGTGCAGGCGCGTGTTGCGGTGCGCGAGGTGCGGCCGCTCGCGCGCGCGCTGCGCCACGCCCGCCGGCACGTACATTATGTAGTTGCGCGCGCGGTAACGCCATGTGTCCAACTGATCAGATCACATACATTTATGTATTAAACTCGTTCAATGTTAAATGCAAACTATCTTGTAGAACATTTATCGGCAATTGTTAAACTTGAAACTTGATTCTGCAACATTGATTTAAGGTCCCTGCATACGTAACGTGGACGGGGCATAAATATACGTGCGTGCCCCATTCCCGCCCCGTCCGTACCTCCGTGTCGTATGCGCTACCGATTACATTTTCTATGAAACGATGTGTCCAAAACACGTCCCGTCCCGTACGGCGTAAAAACACGTTACGTATGCATCGACCTTTAAAGTGAAAATGTTGTGTCATATTTACTCTTTTAGGTGCTTTAAGATAGCTTTTACAAAAAATATTCCAGGTTGCAATATGTTATCACTCAAAATGGAAGTGGGCACTGTGCCCCTAAACTGAAAGATTAAAAAAATGCAATAATGGCGTCTTATGTGTGCGTTTAAGTGCACATGTATTATACAGACCTCTTCAGGCCTATTGGTCTGGTCAGCCTGCTGCTCGATGGACGGCAGGGCCAGTGCCGCGTCGGCGAGCGCGTTGGACGTGGTCTCCGCCTCGAACTGCGCCGCCAACTTACCCGCGCGCTTCTTGTCTTCCAGCGCGATCAGCTTGTCATAGCTGGCGTTGTCTTCGCTCGTGTGAGTGGCCAGGAAGGAATCTGTAATGACGTTGTGTGATAAAAAATTATGTGTAAACATCTTGTCTTGTTCATTTTTTTATGTATCTAGCCGACGAACAAGCTGACGATCCATGATGGTAGGTGGCCACCGTCACCTACGGTATCACCAATGTATTGCCGATCAAGAAAGAAAAGAGAGAAAGAATAAAACAAACTGACCCGTAGCACACAACGAATCGCTTGGTGGCCGACGCAGGCAAGATGAGACCTAGAGCTTACATTAACAGGCTACCTGAGTGCAACTTGAACACACTGACAACCATAAAAATTTATTAAAGTTGTACGGGCTAACACTGTACATTGTTTAATATTACATATTGTCAGCATTTTTAGTACCACGCGAGGGAAATTATAGCAATTAACTTAGTACATAAGCAATCATCGCTCTCGTCGCATGTACTCTAGCAAGTAAATCATATATAGGAATTAATTACAGCAATAAAGTGGTTTTAACTAAAGTATTAGTCTTTAACTAGCAATTCTTACAAATGTGTACTTTGATAAAATGAAGGTTAATTCTGAAGTTTTGAATAAAAAAGGTGCACTTCTATTGTAACACAGAGAAAAATTAAAAATACCTAATGTATGTTTATCTGTAATGTCACCAGCTTTCTCACTGTTGACAAATTCTACTCCGGACCCTGGTCTCTCCTCCGCTTCTGATGCTGTCGGTGAGTAAGGGCAATCTGTTCCTGGCGTGTCAAATGTAGCTGGGGAATTAACTGCAAGGAATAAAAAAATAGTTTAAAAACTAAATAAACCGTTCATAGTGCCATTGTAAGAACTAAAGAAATAAATTGTGACCATGCTTTAACCATTAAGGCAGGGGTAATCAACCTTTTTTTAATTATAAAACTTAGAAAAGTTAAAAAAATAAACAATATTAAAATAACATAACTAACAGTATACTATTAATTATAATACTATTGTTGGGCACTAGTCAAATTATTATAAATTTTATGACATTAAAGGTTGATTTATGTTTTTCCCTAGTAACAAGTTACAAGTCCTTGCTTAACTTTTTAAATTGGGTACAAATCCTTGGTACAGTTCTAGTATGTGGTTCAGACATGACCCTGTTTAATTTTGTTTTGTTTGTATATCATTGTTGAAAAGTACTTACAAGGTTCTGTAGGAGGTCGACTGCCACTGTATTTGCGAGTAATTTCCCGAAGTTTAGCAAAGTCCTTATTTTCAGAGGCTTCTAAAAAATCATTCTGGGCTCGCAACTTCTCCAAGTCAGGAAAGAAGTCCCTTTGGATTATTTTTGCAATGCCCTGAAATTATGCGAGGTTAATTTAAAATTTATATTTCCCTTCAGCACACTTTTTTAACTTGGCATATAAATTCTTCAGAATTATGTTTCAATGTTTCATTTACTTGCTTAAATTATTATTTATTATTATTTTATTATCAACCAGTTCATTAATTGCCTGTGATGTTCGTAAGTATAGTAAGTGAAATGCTTACAAACTATACCTGTACATACTCATCTTCGTCCAAAACTTGAGCCTTCTTTTCTATCCTCCTTTTAGGCACTTTGGGGACTTTGAAAACTGCACTTTCTTGTTTCAATAACTGCATGTTTCGCAGAGCGGCTTCACCAGGCCTACTTTCCTTTGATTCTTCCGCCATAACTTTAACTCAGGCCAGAAATGAATTTGTATTACAATGAAGTAAAAATACGGGAAAACAAAATCAACATTGTTGTGAAATGAACTGTCAGTACTCAGGGAATGTGTATGTTGTTATGTCAAAACAATATTTTTCGAAAATATTATATTGTTCAAAATTGTAATCAACTGTAAAATCAACGGTGAATAATTATGAATAACTTAATATTCTCAATTCTGACTAAACAATACAAATTAAAGAATACACAGTTGCACTTGCACAGTGCACACAATTTGACACAAATCAATTGTCAAATGTTGACATTGCAGAACGTCACTTTTATTGCATTTTTGACATCACTGATATGTCATTGTCATTATTGATCGAAGCAAGAATTTTAAAGTTGAAGTGGACCCTAGCTTCTAAAAGATAGGTACCTGAAGACGGATCACGTGATATTCAAGTCTCTTGCAAATCCTATCCTAAGTTACAGAACGTATTCATAGATGGCGCTGATATCTAAATACAGTTTTGGTTCTGAAAATTCGTTTGAATCAGTTTTGTTGGAGTAATTAGAATTACCATGTAGGATCTAGACTGAGGCCACTACACAGCCGTGCGAGTTTGATTGAGTTCCTGCCTGGTAAATTGAGCAGCGTAGTGATTAAGTATAAGTATAAGTTCATTCCTTGATATTGTCACAAATTAATTAGTAAATTATTCGTCCACCCTACCTAAAAAATCTTTGTCCTATGTAATTTTCCGCTATTTAGGTTGTCTGGAAGAAATTGCTGATTAGCAATAAGACCGCCGATTGTTTTCTTATTTTTATATCTTTTTTATTGTGTTGAAATTGGTGAACAATAAAGAATATTTGTATTGTATTGTATTGTATTGTATTAAGTACTCTGTGTTGAGCAGGTGGATGCGGTACGGTTCTGCTGTAAGATGGGCTGCCATCAGTACGGTTTTCCCGAATTTCTTTTCTTTTATGGGCCATCCGGGCTGCACGTCGATAAAGGGCGGCAGGCGACTTTTTTTAAAGGGCGCCCTGTCGATAGAGGGGCGCTACTGAGCTGCGAATATAAATCTATCTAAACGTGCAAATGTACGGTTTCAAAAGGCATAAGCATTTCAAATAGCAGATGTAGCCCCATTGAAGTATAATTTTACAGAACAGACATCTCGAACAAAATGTATGATCCTGCCGGTAGGTTCCATTTTCAAAATCGAGCCCCCGTTCTCCTTTCAAAATCGAACGAATCCATTGAAGACTGAAGCCACGTGGCGCCAATTCATTGTGTTCGCGGTGTCAGTTCTATACGCTAGTAATAATAATGTACCTACTTCAATGTGTAGCCCTGAGATATTCCGCAGCAGAGGTAGCCCACGAAATATTAGCAGTGTGAACGCAAAATAATTCGTGTAAAAGTTGGTGTACAATAAAACGCATCCTAATATCCTAATTTACTTCAATACGCAGTGGCGGCCTTAGGGGGTGGCGAACGGGGCCACCGCCCGGGGCCTCGCGCTTGCAAGGGCCTCGCGCTATCATCCGATTTCAAAAAAACTTTGTAGACCAAAACAAAAATATAATTGCATAACTACGAACGGAATACTATGATATACAGTCTTCGATCAGGTGTATTATAGGTCGATGTATACAGCAAAATAACAATAAAAATACAAAACAATGTTTATTTTTTGTTATTTGTCTGTATATATATCAAAACCGAAACCATTACAATATGCACCTAAGTCGTACTTCTAGTATTCTATATAGTTTATATATCTATAGTTTATCTCTGGTTTTCTGTCGTGATCGTAATAGGTTTTTTGTGAATCTTACGTATTAAAATTACAAAAGCGTGTTTATTGTATGTGCGCATTAAAAGTAATAAAATGATTATTTACGTGATCGTGATTCTGGAAGAAAATTTAAATAGGGCAGTTCGAAAAGAAAACTAGCTCTCAAAGGAAAAGGGTTTTATACGAGCGAGTTCAAGGTCAAATTAAAGGTGTTAAAAAAACTGAATAATTATTATTAATTACTACTGAAATTCTAAGTGGACAGACTGTGGGCGACTACAAGTATTAAAAACGGTGACTTGAAAATACTTTGTGTAGTTTGTATTGAAATTTTGACAACTCATATTATATTCAAAATGCAAATAAATTTAGTCTGACTACGTTTTGCGAGGTCCCTCCCAATTTTATGCGTAAAATAAAATTATTCAACCTAATAGTCCAGTCAAGGTATGACTCAAAAGAGGGTATACTCGTAGAGTGCGTGAGCGGGAACCTAAGCGATTTCTTCAGAAACTTATTCAGGGTGCTTAGGGAGATACATACTAAAAGTCCTGGCGTCTTGGAGGCGAGCCGGAGGGAGGGAGGGGACAAAGGTCCCGATTTTAGGTTTTTCGGCAATATTACAAAAACGGTGCGTTGTAGCAAAAAATGTTCTAAGATGAAATTAAAGCTTATAAAATTTTCTATAACTTTAATTTGGTATACTTTTTCCATATCCCCAACCGTTTTTGAACTACACGGTCCTGTAAAAAAAAATTGTAAATGTAGAAATGTAGAAATTAAAGTTATTCAGCGTGATGACCATTATCTGATGCGAAAATTATCTTAAAATTTATTGTAACCTAAGCTGGGAGTACCTCCAAGTGGTGACTGTAACAATAAGAAATTGCGTTTTTTATAACAGTGGAGAACTGAACAGAGACGGGAAAACAATCATGATATTGACGAAGCTGAATAACTTTAATCTCTACATTTCTAGAGCATGTAGTTCAAAAACGGTTGGGGATAGGGAGAAAGTGTACAGAATTAAAGTTATAGAGAATTTTATAAGCTTTCATTTCATTTCAGAACATTTTTCGCTACAACGCACCGTTTTTGAGATACCTATTGCTGAAAAACCTAAAATCGGAACCTTTGTTCCCCCGCCCTCCTCCCTCCGGCTCACCTCCTAGACGCCAGGACTTTTAGTATGTTATCTTCCTAAGCACCCTGAATAAGTTTCTGAAGAAATCGCTTAGGTTCCCACTCACGCACTCTACAACTACTTTATTGACTGAACTATAACCTAACATTTGAGTTCTGTTTTTTCATGGTAGGGGGGCATCGCTCCCTAAACCTCCCTTTTAAATTTTATATGCTAGTTTACAGCAATGGTTTACAGTATTTTTTTCGCACTCAGAAGTGAATTTTCTTTTTTCTATTTATTTATTTATTTATTTACTATAATTAAAACGGTAAACAACCAATTACATTAATTATAAACTTAACATACCAATCTTACATAATATAGAAACTTAATATACAACTCTTAATATATCAATTATATTAATTATAAACAACACACTTATACTTCTCGCTCACAAAACTTCAAGCATACAGACAATATTACCGACCATTCATCCGCAAACAAATCGCACTCAGGGTATGCATCCAGCAGAGCGTTGAACGCGGTGAGATCGTGGGGAATATTCGAGTTGGCTCTCTTCTAGTGTTTATGAACGAATTCACTATCGCCAGTTAAGATATTTTTTGGCAAATACATAATTTCCCCGCTTGGCTGAGTATACATATATAACCTACTTTTAAGAGTCGCCCATTTTTTTATTATTAACCCGGTTAATAATATCTCAAAAGAAAACAGTTTGAACATGACCTACGTGAATCCGCGTTTTAATATCTGAAAAATGTTGATCGGGAAACCTTTAAAAACCTAACACAGACTAAAAGTGACATATTGCAATCCAATCCTCATTAAATCCACGGGCGTGCAGGGTTCGAAAAAGCATGACCTGTGCACATGCAGTAGTAATGTGGGCGAATATCGCGGCATTAGGTACTCGTGGCGTTCACCCATGCTTGGAATGCACTGCCCGCTTTCTATCAGGTGATGGAGTCATTGTGGTTGGCCAAAATAAAAAATTCTCAAATCAAATCTAAACACACACATTTTACGGAACGGACAAGGGCCTCGCAAGGATCTGCTTGCCCTGGGCCTCGCAATGACTAAGGCCGCCACTGTCAATACGTTACTCACAAAATGAAACAAAAACTAATTTTATATAAAATGCTTTATTACTACATAACATAATCTACTATATACTTATCTACATATAAATTTACTTTCGCTTTTTATATATGTATTCCTTGATGTAGAAATCTGTAAATAGGAACAAGATAAATATGTTGTGGGGTAGGAAGACGACGGACACCCACTTGGGGTAGCCGCACGACTGCTCGAATACTATGTGGCCGAAGTGTACGATCAGCAATAGAAACTGCAACTGTGGACAAATATTTACATTGATTTTATCGTTCTTTTACAGATAGACTAGTACCTATAACTATAATATTCATTCCATTCTAAGTACCTAAGTGTATATAACTAAATGTATATGTACAACAAATAGGTAAGAACCACACACTCCTCACACTTTTCTTATGTAGTTTTAAAACCTGCCATCAGTTCTTTCCACATCCACCCAGGGGGGACTGGTGGACAATGCCGTTAGGCATTAAGTTTGCCCTTTGTTTATCCTTTTTGTAAGGTGACATAAATTTTAAATTATTTAATTAATCAAATCTCCAGGAGATTTTTTCATATGTTGGGTATGTGAACTTAGCGATACGCTATGGCTATTGCTTACGAATTTCTGAATTAAGAAGTGGTTTCCATACAAACAATATTGCCACATCATGGGATAGACGAGAAAAAATCGTCCCCACATAACGGTACGGTAAAGTCCAAAAGTAAATTTTACTGCTTTGTTGCTGTTGCCAATTCATGTCTGTAAGGCGAGTTTAAGCTATTTAAACCTCAGACGGATGGACATCGAACAAATAAATTATAAAATAAGAAAAGGCACTCCGGGACTGCCGACAGAAGTGAAAACTTAAACAATAACGTGTGTATTTTTTTAATCGTCACGAAATATTTTATTGTGCAGGAAATACTTTTAAATGAAGTGTTTTTTATTCATTACATTTTCAATGAATGTCAACACCTCGTTAAGTATGTGTAAACTATTAAACAATCTTGATATTTAATACGAGCTGTAAATCAAGTAACTATAGTTCTGTAGTTCTCTTAAAGATGGCGCCACAGGTAGGTGTCGATTAAAATCTGACATGTCGCGAACTGTATGGTTTCATGGTTGGGTATTTTTGAGATGGGATGAAACCATACAGTTCGCGACATGTCAGATTTTAATCGACAAATACCCAACGTGCCTAAAGAAGTTTTCACTTCAAAGAATTAAAAAAAAATAGGTTAATTACTAAGTTTACTAACCAATAATAAATGCGGTATAATAACTTACAATTTGCAGCTGAGTGATGTACTTCTTCCACCACTGGCGGACCCACTGCGGGCGCGCCGCGGACACCAGGTAGTATGAGTACATGACGGTGTGCACCATGGAGTTGATGAAGCCCAGCATTATGCCGTGGCCTCCTGGAAGAAAACGAACACAAAAACAAAATGATATTTAAGTATAAAAGAGGTAGATATGTCAGTAGCGCGCCGAAGATGAAGAACGTAAGAGCGGTCAATTGACCTCGTCTGCTCGTGGTCGCTCTGTCAATACGAGACGATACACACGCTTTCGTTATTGTAGAAGTACTTGAGATTTGACATACAACGTTAAAATGCCTTCGTGTACTATTGTAGTGTGATTGGTGTAGTGAAACAAAAGATAAACGCGTGTGCTATTGCTCTTTTCGGAACAGATTTTTTTGTTGATTTGTAAGGGCATTGCGTATCTATGTTTTTTAAAATCTCATTGCAAAAACATTATAAAAAAGCTATTATCGCATGTTGCAAATTATAAATGTTTCTTTTATTTCAGTGGGTTCACAAGTAACTGAATACTCAGATTACTCACACTGAACACAGTCACCTGATGGTATTTATACCATGACATGACCTCATATAAATGTAAAAGAGCCATTATATTAAATTACACGTGTACCGAAAATTTGCACACAATCATAAATATTTAATTTCTATTTAGGTAAATTGTTTAATTAAAATTATTGTTTTATCAATCGTGTTATCTATTAAGTACCTACCTACCGTTTGTGGTGCGGCATCCTGCCAATAATAGACTGAATATACATGGTGAATTTTTAAAGTGGGTGTATATGGCCAAAATCGAAACTATGCTGAATGGCGAAAAGTGCTCAAAGGTGTCTCGGCTGATTTTGGTGACATCTAAAACTGTATCATAGGATTTTTGATAAATCAATATTCGTTTCGTAGGCAGAAATCGAACCCGTTGATTTTGAAAAAAAAAATCATTCCTGCCGTGTATTATTACACCATTTTTTTTTTTGTTTCCCCTCACGGGAGGGAGGCAGAGAATGCATTTACGCATACCAGCAGAGCCGTCTCTGGTGGTTATGTGGAGACTCAATCCAAGGATGATAAATAATAAATATTTATTATTATTATTATTACGTATCTCAATTTGTATCTCGGGTCCAAGATGTAAGCGGACCCGGTATTTTGGAAGGCTTGCGTGGGGACACAGGTCCAACACGCAGAAGCCCCTTTGAGAACATTAATAAAGTGCTTGTGTGGGACACAAGGTGGATACTACCCTCGATTGCACAATCTGATACACCCGAAGATAGTCCCCACCGTGTGCACAGCAACTATTTAGAATCTAGAAAAACAAAAAATCTATACTAATACTGGGCTATTGGGATGAAATTCCGAGGGACTGGTTTCTGGGTTATGGGAAACTATGGACACCTGCCGTTCAGACTGTATAACAACTGAAAAAATGGCAGGTGATGGCTCGCCACTCACTAGATGGGCCTCCGTAAAGCGGCGCATGCCTGGAGGCAACATTGGCGTGAGCAACTAGAGGGGTGTAGAGAGGTGCGGCACCGATTTCACCATCTAGGGGGGATTGAACCCCCATGAGCGGGTTTCCTCGTTATTACGCCATTAGACACTTCCACCCCCGAGCATATAGCTCTAGCGACTCCACTCTGATACGTGATCATGACCAACTTACCCGGGACATACTTGGTGCCGATGAACCCCAGCAGACACATGCCCAGGTGGTGGTACACGTGCAGGAACGACACGTGGGAGAACTTCTTACGGAGCACGAAGAAAACCTGAAATCAGTTTGTATTTATAAATTTAAAAAATACGTAGGTACGTGAAAACTAACCAAGTCAAATGTAGAGCTTGAATTACATGTTCTTATGACTAAAATTTTAGGATTTTCTACACAGAACTTGGCACCTATTTAGATCTCAATTCTTTTTTTAACTTGGCTCTAATTTCACATATTGATGAGATAAAACTTACACAAAAACAAAACAAATAACCTTAGCAATGTAATCGACTGATGTTTTAGAGTTTAGGTAGGTACTCAGAGAGAAAATAATCATAACTTCGTGATAACTGATAATGTGAAAAAAACTGAAATTTACCGTATCTAATAGGTCCACAATTTTAATGACATAGTAGAGCCAGACGCGGTCTATGATCATCCGTTCTATGGGGGTGTCCTCGTAGTTGATCTTCTGGCACCACAGGTTGTAGTACCCTGGCAGGTACAGCCACGTGAGGCACTGGAAACATTCGGCCATTATCTGGGTGTAGTGTACTGAGTACTCAGCTAAAACTTTACTTGATATCATTGAAATAGGTATAATGTCATAGAACAGACATCTCGAACAAAATGTGTGTCCCGCCCGGGAGTTTCGATTTTC
Organism: Thymelicus lineola; assembly: GCA_963932265.1. Taxonomy (NCBI): domain Eukaryota; kingdom Metazoa; phylum Arthropoda; class Insecta; order Lepidoptera; family Hesperiidae; genus Thymelicus; species Thymelicus lineola. The sequence goes on along the minus strand of OZ010681.1, from coordinate 3,809,612 downwards.
AAAATTGAGCCCCCGTTCTCCTTTCAAAATAGAACGAATCCATTGAACATTGAAGCCACGTGGCGCCAATGCATTGGGACATACATGGTGTTCGCGGTGTCGGTTCTATACGCTAATAATAATACTTCAATGCTTGATATCAATTTTTTTTAATTCATTGAAAATCTTTTTATATGCTATACATATAGAGAATTACTTATTGTGGTTTCGAATCAATATTAACTGCACCAACGATTTAAAATAAAAATTCAGTCTTCTGTGCCCTACGGTTACACCCGTGTTAATTTGTGGAAAAAACTAAGTAGGTACTAAAATATAAGATGTTCTATAGCATAAAAATATTTTTTTAATTCGAGCCAGTAATTCCCGAGATTAGCGCGTTCAACCAACAAACTCTTTAGCTTTATAATATTAATATAGATTAAAATTAATGATTATAAATGTAGGGGCAGCCCAAGATCCTGCCTGCGAATCTAGGGGCTCTGGTTCGATTCCCGAACTTAGAATACTATTTTATTAAGTGGCAGTTATGTTTATTACGTCTTATGTGTTATTAAAGCTGCACTATGACTGGATAAGTATGTATTTTTATTACTTATTTAAAATAATAATTATTTGGTTAAGTACTGTGTATTCCAAATCTACGCAAATCATCCCCAATGTTTTAACAATAAAAACATTACATCATGTGTTTTTGATCCGACTGAATTTTCAAATACTCGATCTAATCGCTACTCTGAACACTGCTTAAAAACATTTTACTTAAATAATATCCTAATTCACACGTGCGACGGCGACGCGACAAATTGTCGCAGTTCTCTGTGACGGCGACGTCTTTGCGAAATAATTTCACAGTTGCGGCGCAAATTGGTATGAAAAATGAAAATGCAAATTTCATTCACGCAACTATACCATGCCTTGCCAAATACCTATCTATGTTGTGTCTGTATGTGTATGATATTGACAAAAGTCTATATTAATTTATAGTACTTTTCAAAACTTGAACTTCAAAACATAATAATACTAATTTCAAATACAAAATTCATTCTACCTTTGTAGACCTACCTGATTTTGCAACACTTTACACGAACCGAGAAACCGTTCTGATTCTGACACAACATTATAAATTCTTATGCAAAGTCATACCTTTCATGCCCTATTTAATATGACAACAACCAGTATTTGTCTCTAAACAAAATAATTTTGAATTAGCTAGGTAGTAGGTACCCAGGTATTAAACCAACACTTTGTTTAAGTGCATTGCTCATGATATATTAATTTTAAAGTTTGATATTTTTTAATTATGGACCACCTACCTTTTTTATTAGTCTTCCTAATAATACTAGTCACATTTAATATTCACGTGTAATTGAACATTCGTGCGTAATTAACGATATGTTATTACATTACGAATTATTGAGATTGTGCAAAGTTGGTACTTGCCTGAAACGTGAGGAAACCGGAAAGATAAATTTGTACAATGTTGTAAACAATTATTATTTTCTTGAGTTGAAAGGGCTCCCTATTGGCCATGAAAGCGGGCCCCCAGGAGTGCACGAACCGGTGATAGATGAACATTATGAGTAAGACGGGGACGGGACTCCGCACCAGCCAAAACTTATTCGTCCGAGGATCTGGAATCAATGTTGTTTAAATAAAAATAAGTACAGATCAAGAACACCAGATAGCAAAATATCTATTCACTTATCTATTGAGGACGTTTAGAAATTTTCTTATTGTTAAATAATTTAGTCTGGTTTAAAAATAACTTAAAATTAAATTTAGGACATTTTTTATGGAAATAGCCGACAAACGAACTAACGATGGTATCGTCGCCCATGGACATCAGCAACACCAAAGGCATCACTGATGCGTTGCCGACCAAGAAAGGGAGAAGAAAAAGAAAGAAAGAACTGGTTCTCAGTCCCCAGCCGGAACACGACGAGTCGTTTGGCGGCTGACTCATGCTCAAGGGTGGTAGCTATCCAGGCGAAACCCATGGAGAAATAATAATAGTAAAAATGGTAATAATTAACAATTAAAATCAATATTACCAATATAATCACTTGAGGAGCCCTACCACCAGCGGGCCGGATTTAATCGCCTCTTACGACACCCATCCGACGTGGAATTGGGGTTAGTATTACTAAGCCGCCCCAATACGGCTAAAAACATACCATATATAGGTACTTAACGACATTCATTGGTTTGTAAATTGGTAAGTAGGTACTGTATTAATGAGGGCTGCAATAATTTCATGAAACATTTATTTATGTAGGTAATTGTGGTAGCATGCATCGTGACGTCTGGCATGTCGAGTAGTGTATGTAGGTACCTACTACGTACAAGTACTGCTCACAAAACGTGCGTGTCATGTTATTCAGTATTGGCGATATTATGGCAATAAAGTATAAACTCGTTTACCGGAGAAACTACCATCCGCCGTTTTGCAACTCGTACAGACATTGCGAAGGAATTTGAAACATCATTTACCAAAAGGATTCCGTTTATGTTTCAAATTAACATCGCAAAATGCACACAAAGATTTACACCTTACTAACGGGGTATTACGAAATTATTTTGCAGTCACATCTATGACTGTCACTTTATAATTTAGGGCAGTCAACATAACGTGACTATCTATAAAAAAAAGAATAATCGGTCATTGTTCTCAATACTGACCACAAGTATTCCACTTCATTAACCTCTTACATAGGTTAAGCGATACTAAATTGTACGCAAATACTTTTCAGTGTAGATTTAGTTTTACTACTCAGTAAAGTACCCATTGCCCTTAAATATTAATGAGACATACTTAGTTCAGTAATTAATGCGTTTCCTTACCGGCAAGTTCATCGTTCAGATAATTATAATACACCGTCACGTTGTCGATTACAGTGCCCATCTTGCACAGCTAGTCTGAAATAATACAATAAAAATAAACTTAACGTTACTCGGTTTTACAGTAGCTTTATTCAGTTTTTACCATCGAGCACATGGGCCGGTATGTGCTCGATGGTTTTTACCCACCAATACGCCTCCGTGAATAAACATTTTATTTTAAAGAGAAATAATAGATTTTTAATTTACAAATTTTTATAGATTTTCTGTTGGTTATTTATAACCACATCGATGAAGACACAAGCTGAGATATATTAATGCTAACATACATTATTAAAATTTCAAATAATTATTTAATTTCAACTAAATCGAATTTTAATTCGAAAAAAATATACAGCATGGATAATAATAATCACATGCTTTCTAAGAGACTATAGTCTCCAATTCGCCTAAATGTTAGCACCCAATAGTGTGAAACAATGTTATGCTTAGGATAACGTTAAAAATATACAAAACCAATAATTTACTCATTGACACCAAACATTGACATTTCAAGATTCAAGTCATTGAATTAATTATAATACAGAGTCGATTCATGCTGACATGGTCTGATAGGCTCAATCCTCACTGATGCAGAGTCGAAGCGAAGTGACAATGTAAGATTTAAATCCTTATTTATTGATCTGACGATTTAACATGGTATTATTGAAGCCTTATATTATTGAAACAGAGGAATGTTCCAAAAATTATAGATCCACAGAGTCGGATGGCGGTCGCAATTTATTTAAATAATTTTATAATTATTATAGTCGTCAGTGCGGATTGAGCCTTAATCAATGGATCGTCATAATTTATTATTATACAGCGCTGATTATTATGGAGCTACAATAAATACATTTTCTTTTACATATTGTGAAAATGTTATATAATTTAAATATAGTTTATTTTAGGAAATCATAAAGTATGACGTAAGTAATTATAAATTATTCAAATACTATCTAATTTTATTATTTTCATATTTAATTGAAGTAAAAGTTATACAGAGTCTCTCATGACTTAATTATGGCCCAACACAGGATATGCCGATTGCCGTGATACAGGAGCTAATCCTGAATAATCACAAAATGTTATTGTCCTTGGCCCAGTAGCTTAACGAGATTAACTTTTTGACTTTATTTATTAAAAAGTTTAAAACGTGATTGAATAAAATTGTATTTTTATTTTGTTTTAGTGTGATAACTAACGTTATTTATCTCTAATTTAATGGCTTTGTGAACTTGGCACCCGACTTTGGAAAATTTAAATTTTTTTTCTTGATTCTTATAGGTTTTAGTTTGTAGTTGATTGTAGTAACTTTTTTTTCATTTGTAGTAGCTCTAAAAAAAATTACAGAATTTTAAAAAAAAACTTGGCACCCGACTTTTGAAAAATTGAAATTGAATACTTGATTCATAAAAAGAATCGTTTGTAGTTGATTGTAGTGAAAAAATTTTTGTTTGTAGTAAAAAAATTAAGTATTTTTTTTGTATTTTAAGTTACTGTGACTTAATATAAAAATTGTTTTTTGTGTTTCTTGTATATTTTAGTATGCAGTTGATAGTAGTATTTTTCTTCTTTTTTTAAGTAGCTTCAAAAATTTTTAAGCGATTTTTTTGTTATTTTTATTTGTAGTAGCCATTTTTTCGTTTGTAGTAACTCTTTTTCGTTTGTAGTTAGTAGTTTTCGTTTGAAGTATCAATTTTTTCGTTTGTAGTAACTTTATTTCGTTTGTAGTTAGAATTTTTCGTTTGTAGTAGTAATTTTTTTAATTGTAGTTCGATTGTAGTTAGTAGTTTTCGTTTGAAGTAGCGATTTCTTCGTTTCTAGAAACTTACTTTCGGTTGTAGTTAGTAGTTTTCGTTTGTAGTAGCATTTTTTTTCAATTTTTTCGTTTGTAGTAACTTTATTTCGTTTGTAGTATAAACTTTTTCGTTTGTAGTAACTTCTTATCGTTTGAAGTAAGTAGTTTTCATTTGTAGTAACTTTATTACGTTTGTAGTATCAATTTTTTCGTTTGTAAAAACTTCCTATCGTTTGTAGTAAGTAGTTTTCGTTTGTAGTAGTATTTTTTTTGTTTGTAGTAACTTCTTTTCGTTTGTAGTTAGAGGTTTTCGTTTGTAGTAGCGATTTTTTTCAATTTTTTCGTTTGTAGTAACTTTATTTCGTTTGGAGTATCAATTTTTTCGTTTGTAGTAACTTCTGTTCGTTTGTAATAACTTCTTTTCGTTTGTAGTGACTTCTTATCATTTAAAGTAAGTAGCTTTTGTTTGTAGTAGTATTATTTTTGTTTGTAGTAACTTTATTTCGCTTGCAGTAAGTAGTTTTCGTTTGTAGTAGTATTTTTTTTGGTTGTTGTAAGTTCTTTTCGTTTGTAGTTAGTGGTTTTCATTTGTAGTAGCGATTTTTTCCAATTTTTTCGTTTGTAGTAACTTTATTTCGTTTGGAGTATCAATTTTTTCGTTTGTAGTAACTTCTATTCGTTTGTAGTGACTTCTTTTCGTTTGTAGTGACTTCTTATCATTTAAAGTAAGTAGCTTTTGTTTGTAGTAGTATTATTTTTGTTTGTAGTAACTTTATTTCGCTTGCAGTAAGTAGTTTTCGTTTGTAGTAGTATTTTTTTTGGTTGTTGTAAGTTCTTTTCGTTTGTAGTTAGTGGTTTTCATTTGTAGTAGCGATTTTTTCCAATTTTTTCGTTTGTAGTAACTTTATTTCGTTTGAAGTATCAATTTTTTCGTTTGTAGTAACTTCTATTCGTTTGTAGTGACTTCTTTTCGTTTGTAGTGACTTCTTATCGTTTAAAGTAAGAAGCTTTCGTTTGTAGTAGTATTATTTTTGTTTGTAGTAACTTTATTTCGCTTGTAGTAAGTAGTTTTCGTTTGTAGTAGTATTTTTTTTGGTTGTTGTAAGTTCTTTTCGTTTATAGTTAGTGGTTTTCATTTGTAGTAGCGATTTTTTCCAATTTTTTCGTTTGTAGTAACTTTATTTCGTTTGTAGTATCAATTTTTTCATTTGTAGTAACTTCTATTCGTATGTAGTGACTTCGTTTCGTTTGTAGTGACTTCTTATCGTTTAAAGTAAGAAGTTTTCGTTTGTAGTAGTATTATTTTTGTTTGTAGTAACTTTATTTCGCTTGTAGTAAGTAGTTTTCGTTTGTAGTAGTATTTTTTTTGGTTGTTGTAAGTTCTTTTCGTTTATTATTAGTGGTTTTCATTTGTAGTAGCGATTTTTTCCAATTTTTTCGTTTGTAGTAACTTTATTTCGTTTGTAGTATCAATTTTTTCATTTGTAGTAACTTCTATTCATATGTAGTGACTTCTTTTCGTTTGTAGTGACTTCTTATCGTTTAAAGTAAGTAGCTTTCGTTTGTAGTAGTATTATTTTTGTTTGTAGTAACTTTATTTCGCTTGTAGTAAGTAGTTTTCGTTTGTAGTAGTATTTTTTTTTGGTTGTTGTAAGTTCTTTTCGTTTGTAGTTAGTAGTTTTCATTTGTAGTAGCGATTTTTTCCAATTTTTTCGTTTGTAGTAACTTTATTTCGTTTGAAGTATCAATTTTTTCGTTTGTAGTAACTTCTATTCGTTTGTAGTGACTTTGTTTCGTTTGTAGTGACTTCTTATCGTTTAAAGTAAGAATTTTTCGTTTGTAGTAGTATTATTTTTGTTTGTAGTAACTTTATTTCGCTTGTAGTAAGTAGTTTTCGTTTGTAGTAGTATTTTTTTTGGTTGTTGTAAGTTCTTTTCGTTTGTAGTTAGTGGTTTTCATTTGTAGTAGCGATTTTTTCCAATTTTTTCGTTTGTAGTAACTTTATTTCGTTTGTAGTATCAATTTTTTCATTTGTAGTAACTTCTATTCGTATGTAGTGACTTCTTTTCGTTTGTAGTGACTTCTTATCGTTTAAAGTAAGTAGCTTTCGTTTGTAGTAGTATTATTTTTGTTTGTAGTAACTTTATTTCGCTTGTAGTAAGTAGTTTTCGTTTGTAGTAGTATTTTTTTTGGTTGTTGTAAGTTCTTTTCGTTTGTAGTTAGTGGTTTTCATTTGTTGTAGCGATTTTTTCCAATTTTTTCGTTTGTAGTAACTTCTATTCGTTTGTAGTGACTTCTTTTCGTTTGTAGTGACTTCTTATCGTTTAAAGTAAGTAGCTTTCGTTTGTAGTAGTATTATTTTTGTTTGTAGTAACTTTATTTCGCTTGTAGTAAGTAGTTTTCGTTTGTAGTAGTATTTTTTTTGGTTGTTGTAAGTTATTTTCGTTTATAGTTAGTGGTTTTCATTTGTAGTAGCGATTTTTTCCAATTTTTTCGTTTGTAGTAACTTTATTTCGTTTGTAGTATCAATTTTTTCGTTTGTAGTAACTTCTATTCGTATGTAGTGACATCTTTTCGTTTGTAGTGACTTCTTATCGTTTAAAGTAAGAAGCTTTCGTTTGTAGTAGTATTATTTTTGTTTGTAGTAACTTTATTTCGCTTGTAGTAAGTAGTTTTCGTTTGTAGTAGTATTTTTTTTATTGTTGTAAGTTCTTTTCGTTTGTAGTTAGTGGTTTTCATTTGTAGTAGCGATTTTTTCCAATTTTTTCGTTTGTAGTAACTTTATTTCGTTTGTAGTATCAATTTTTTCATTTGTAGTAACTTCTATTCGTATGTAGTGACTTCTTTTCGTTTGTAGTGACTTCTTATCGTTTAAAGTAAGAAGCTTTCGTTTGTAGTAGTATTATTTTTGTTTGTAGTAACTTTATTTCGCTTGTAGTAAGTAGTTTTCGTTTGTAGTAGTATTTTTTTTGATTGGTGTAAGTTCTTTTCGTTTGTAGTTAGTGGTTTTCATTTGTAGTAGCGATTTTTTCCAATTTTTTCGTTTGTAGTAACTTTATTTTTTTTGTAGTATCAATTTTTTTGTTTGTAGTAACTTCTATTCGTTTGTAGTGACTTCTTTTCGTTTGTAGTGACTTCTTATCGTTTAAAGTAAGAAGCTTTCCTTTGTAGTAGTATTATTTTTGTTTGTAGTAACTTTATTTCGCTTGTAGTAAGTAGTTTTCGTTTGTAGTAGTATTTTTTTTGGTTATTGTAAGTTCTTTTCGTTTATAGTTAGTGGTTTTCATTTGTAGAAGCGATTTTTTCCAATTATTTCGTTTGTAGTAACTTTATTTTATTTGGAGTATCAATTTTTTCGTTTGTTGTAACTTCTATTCGTTTGCTACTACGAAAGCTACTTACTTTAAACGATAAGAAGTCACTACAAACGAAAATAAGTCACTACAAACGAATAGAAGTTACACAAACGAAAAAATTGGAAAAAATCGCTACTACAAATGAAAACCACTAACTTTAAACGAAAAAAACTTACAATAACCAAAAAAAATACTACTACAAACGAAAACTACTTACTACAAGCGAAATAAAGTTACTACAAACAAATATAATACTACTACAAACGAAAGCTTCTTACTTTAAACGATAAGAAGTCACTACAAACGAAAAGAAGTCACTACATACGAATAGAAGTTACTACAAACGAAAAAATTGATACTACAAACGAAATAAAGTTACTACAAACGAAAAAATTGGAAAAAATCGCTACTACAAATGAAAACCACTAACTACAAACGAAAAGAACTTACAACAATCAAAAAAAATACTACTACAAATGAAAACTACTTACTACAAGCGAAATAAAGTTACTACAAACAAAAATAATACTACTACAAACGAAAACTTCTTACTTTAAACGATAAGAAGTCACTACAAACGAAAAGAAGTCACTACAAACGAATAGAAGTTACTACAAACGAAAAAATTGATACTACAAACGAAATAAAGTTACTACAAACGAAAAAATTGGAAAAAATCGCTACTACAAATGAAAACCACTAACTATAAACGAAAAGAACTTACAACAACCAAAAAAAATACTACTACAAACGAAAACTACTTACTACAAGCGAAATAAAGTTACTACAAACAAAAATAATACTACTACAAAGGAAAGCTTCTTACTTTAAACGATAAGAAGTAGCTACAAACGAAAAGAAGTCACTACAAACGAATAGAAGTTACTACAAACGAAAAAATTGATACTACAAACGAAATAAAGTTACTACAAACGAAAAAATTGGAAAAAATCGCTACTACAAATGAAAACCACTACCTATACACGAAAAGAACTTACAACAACCAAAAAAAATACTACTACAAACGAAAACTACTTACTACAAGCGAAATAAAGTTACTACAAACAAAAATAATACTACTACAAACGAAAGCTACTTAATTTAAACGATAAGAAGTCACTACAAACGAAAAGAAGTCACTACAAACGAATAGAAGTTACTAGAAACGAAAAAATTGATACTACAAACGAAATAAAGTTACTACAAACGAAAAAATTGGAAAAAATCGCTACTACAAATGAAAACCACTAACTATAAACGAAAAGAACTTACAACAACCAAAAAAAATACTACTACAAACGAAAACTACTTACTACAAGCGAAATAAAGTTACTACAAACAAAAATAATACTACTACAAACGAAAACTTCTTACTTCAAACGATAAGAAGTCACTACAAACGAAACGAAGTCACTACAAACGAATAGAAGTTACTACAAACGAAAAAATTGATACTTTAAACGAAATAAAGTTACTACAAACGAAAAAATTGGAAAAAATCGCTACTACAAATGAAAACCACTAACTACAAACGAAAAGAACTTACAACAACCAAAAAAAATACTACTACAAACGAAAACTACTTACTACAAGCGAAATAAAGTTACTACAAACAAAAATAATACTACTACAAACGAAAGCTACTTAATTTAAACGATAAGAAGTCACTACAAACGAAAAGAAGTCACTACAAACGAATAGAAGTTACTAGAAACGAAAAAATTGATACTACAAACGAAATAAAGTTACTACAAACGAAAAAATTGGAAAAAATCGCTACTACAAATGAAAACCACTAACTTTACACGAAAAGAACTTACAACAACCAAAAAAAATACTACTACAAACGAAAACTACTTACTACAAGTTAAATAAAGTTACTACAAACAAAAATAATACTACTACAAACGAAAGCTACTTACTTTAAACGATAAGAAGTCACTACAAACGAAAAGAAGTCACTACAAATGAATAGAAGTTACTACAAACGAAAAAATTGATACTACAAACGAAATAAAGTTACTACAAACGAAAAAATTGGAAAAAATCGCTACTACAAATGAAAACCACTAACAATAAACGAAAAGAACTTACAACAACCAAAAAAAATACTACTACAAACGAAAACTACTTACTACAAGCGAAATAAAGTTACTACAAACAAAAATAATACTACTACAAACGAAAACTTCTTACTTTAAACGATAAGAAGTCACTACAAACGATAAGAAGTCACTACAAACGAAAAGAAGTCACTACAAATGAATAGAAGTTACTACAAACGAAAAAATTGATACTTCAAACGAAATAAAGTTACTACAAACGAAAAAATTGGAAAAAATCGCTACTACAAATGAAAACCACTAACTACAAACGAAAAGAACTTACAACAACCAAAAAAAATACTACTACAAACGAAAACTACTTACTACAAGCGAAATAAAGTTACTACAAACAAAAATAATACTACTACAAACAAAAGCTACTTACTTTAAATGATAAGAAGTCACTACAAACGAAAAGAAGTTATTACAAACGAACAGAAGTTACTACAAACGAAAAAATTGATACTCCAAACGAAATAAAGTTACTACAAACGAAAAAATTGAAAAAAATCGCTACTACAAACGAAAACCTCTAACTACAAACGAAAAGAAGTTACTACAAACAAAAAAAATACTACTACAAACGAAAACTACTTACTACAAACGATAGGAAGTTACTACAAACGAAAAAATTGATACTACAAACGAAATAAAGTTACTACAAATGAAAACTACTTACTTCAAACGATAAGAAGTTACTACAAACGAAAAAGTTTATACTACAAACAAAATAAAGTTACTACAAACGAAAAAATTGAAAAAAAAATGCTACTACAAACGAAAACTACTAACTACAACCGAAAGTAAGTTTCTACAAACGAAGAAATCGCTACTTCAAACGAAAACTACTAACTACAATCGAACTACAATTAAAAAAATTACTACTACAAACGAAAAATTCTAACTACAAACGAAATAAAGTTACTACAAACGAAAAAATTGATACTTCAAACGAAAACTACTAACTACAAACGAAAAAGAGTTACTACAAACGAAAAAATGGCTACTACAAATAAAAATAACAAAAAAATCGCTTAAAAATTTTTGGAGCTACTTAAAAAAAAAAGAAAAATACTACTATCAACTGCATACTAAAATATATAAGAAACACAAAAAAACAATTTTTATATTAAGTCACAGTAACTTAAAATACAAAAAAAATACTTAATTTTTTTACTACAAACAAAAATTTTTTCACTACAATCAACTACAAACGATTCTTTTTATGAATCAAGTAATCAATTTCAATTTTTCAAAAGTCGGGTGCCAAGTTTTTTTTCAAAATTCTGTAATTTTTTTTTAGAGCTACTACAAATGAAAAAAAAGTTACTACAATCAACTACAAACTAAAACCTATAAGAATCAAGAAAAAAAATTTAAATTTTCCAAAGTCGGGTGCCAAGTTCACAAAGCCTAATTTAATCACTATTTAGTTGTGTTATCGCTCTTGGTTGACCACTTCCAGGTCTGGCTAAAAGTGCCTGAATAGTGACAATTTAAATGCGTGCGAAAAACTATCGTTCTGTTTATTTTTAGTGTAAAGGTTATTATGGTCAGAACAATGGTCAGAATAATATTTTGGCCACATTTGGAGTTCTCTCTAATAAACTCTAATTTACCTACTTTTCATTCTTGGGCTGGTACGCATTGATGAAGCCTAGGGTGGCCTGAATTACTGATGTCTATGGGCCACTGTCACCCATCGGCATCAGTAACTTCAAAGGCGTCACCGACGCGTTGCCGGCCGAGAAAGAGACTACTAGCTAGGCAGACGAAAAAAACTACTAGGTGTCTAGCCACAATATGAAAGTGGCATAACAAAATTCCTTACTTGCAAGATTGTGAAAACAATGGAAGCAAATGAAAACAGAACTGACTTTAATTAAGATTAACCGCAATAACGTTGTATTATAATAATGATACTGTACTACTGACTGTAGTCTGTCTGTACCTACCACGAATACGGCCGCCGCCGCACCTTACTTTACTGACATACTCCGCTTTTAAATTTTCGAGTCAATTTATTTCATGTTTTTCAAGTAAAGAGTCAGGTTAATCCGGTTTTATTGTACGTGCACTACGATTTCTGATCTTGGCGATGCAGCGATGTTGTATTGACATCACAAATATGCACACTAATAGAACAATCTTTTCTATCCCATGTGTGTTCTTTTGCCTAAAATCGAACCAAAGTCCCATTCCCTCGTTCAGCAAGCTGAGATACAATCAGCTGAGCAATAGTTGAATAGTCCGTTGGGGCGGCGCGGCGGCGCGGCGGCGCGGCGGCGCGGCGGCGTCGGGTACCACAAAAGTGAAACGACGTTCGAGGAATCGAGGCTTCTTAGATACTTCAGACAGCTGTCTTGTCTGGGTTTATATCTTTATTATTTTAGGTAATAAGTATCTTTAAAAAGATTTTGTTTACTATTACTGAATACATAGTTTTCCTTGTAATTTTTTTTATAGCTTGAAGGGCAGACGATAAAGCAGATGTGCCACCTGATGATACGTGGTTACCGTCACCTATGGACATGAGCAATATCAGAGGAATCGCTAATGCAACGGCTCTGAAGGAGAACTCTTTTTACACCTTTTTTTGAAGAACCCATGTCATAGCGCTCCGGGAATATATCGAAGGAAGTTCATCTAACAGTTTGCATGTGCGTGGCAAAAAAGTTCGCGAGAATCGGACCGTAGAAGTTCTCCTCGAGTCCGATCAAATGGGTTAAGTGGTTGGTATTGTGGCGCCCCTGCCCAAAGATGGGAGCAGTACGCCATGTGAGGCCTGACTTGAGCTTTATAAAGCATTTATAAGCAGGTGCAGCACTGCACCAGTGCAGTGCAGTACTGCTTAGCCCAGTTCAGGGCACCAAGCTTCTTGGAGACCAATTTAGCCTTGGCACACACTCGAGACGTCAACTCTCAATAAGGATGTTGACACTAACTGTAAATTAATCTAAATTTATGTTTAAAGTATTCATGGCAGGACTTAAATTAAACACCTATAAAGTAAATATTATTCTTTTGTCGAAATCAATCAAAATAAATTAAATATAATTTATTTAAAATGTTAAAAATAGTACTCACTGTCACGTGACCTCAAACGCCATTTTGAGCTTATGACGTCATTGTGCGTATTTTATATGCAAGTTCAACAAACTTCAATACACCGCTAGTATTGAATATCGGTCAGTGACGTTTTTGGTGGTAAAGATAATGATTTTTTTTAACAATTTTTGTTTTTAAATTAAAGATTATCATTTTTATTATAAAATATTTTTTCGTGAATATTAAGGTTCTATTTAAAAAATAAAATTCAATTCTAAAATTAGTCAACATCCCGAGACGCGAGGACAAATGAGGTTTTCTTAGCGATAAACGCACAAACTTGGTCTTCGCGGGGTTGAACTCGACCAAATTTAGTTGACCCCATTCCGAGACTTGCTCCAGAGAGTTCTCGACTTCAGCGGGGGCTGTGTCAGGCTTCCCCTGTACTATCATCTGCAATGGATGCCTTGTATGCTGCAGTATGTCATTGAACTCATTTATATGCAGAATGCATAGCGTAGGAGATAACACAGACCCTTGGGGAACGCCAGAATTTTATAGGTTTCATATCTGGGCAACAACTTTCGACTACGCGGAACTTGATAGTCTTAATATTATGTATATCGCTGAGATAGGAAACTGGCTACCCAATTCAGGCAATTGGCCTCTCAGGGAGACCGTAATTACTAATTACTACTGAACGGATTTTTATGAAATTTTGCACGCAGACAGATTATGCTCTGGAATCAGTTATAGGGTAGGTACTAATAAATCCGGAAAAAGCGAGCAGAGCATATGTCATATATTAACTGATAAATATATGTATGTCAGGCTTAAAGGCTTTTTTGCATTATAGTGTACTACATAGTGTAATGTAGTGTGTGCTACCGGTAAAGACACATGAACAAAGTGACTTCAGAATTTCTTATATAAATTTAGATTATTAGTTTAAGTTAAGTGAATAATACTTTGTTTTGTAAATATAAGAAAGGACAAATATGTATGTGTCCTACAAAAAAAAATTGTTGAAAGGAGAATGCCCATAGCCAGTACTCTTAAAAAATAATTGTGTCAGAATGATTTTTGGTACAAAAAATTTAATTAAAATATTTCAAGTATTTTACCCTATTTCCTAAAAAATCCTTATTGGGAATAATTTTCTGAAATTAATAAGTAACTTTACTTCCGTTTTACAAAAGAAAACCATTGAGCCATTTATGTTTGGATAAGGGCCAATCAGGAATCTTTTAAGATCCTTTGGGCCAATGCATTGATTCGATTATAATTATGATACAACAGTTATAGTATAATATATCCATGACAACGAACTAGATGTCGTAAGGGGACTGTCAAATGAATTAGAAAATTATTATAATCCATTGAAGTATAATGACATAGAACAGACATCTCGAACAAAATGTGTGTCCCGAAACCGCGATGACGCGTTCTTTTTTCAAACTCTAGAAGCCGATTTACAAACTTGCCATAGAGTAACTTTTGTATACGACACTTGCCGAACCACGACAAACAGTCAACGACTCCAAACTTTTACAAGCTCTTCCAAATGTTTGATTTAATGTTTAATTGAATTTACTGATTAAAGTAATACACTTTATTTATTATTTACCACAGAGTAGGTACATTAGTCATTCTTATCGGGCTTATTATTTGAGTAAGGCCGACACTGAGTATTTTAATAGTTTGTATTTTAAATTCTTTATATATCAATTTAATTAATACCGGTATTTCTATAATATTTTGATTACTTTTACATGGTAAAAATTTAAGGAAAATTTATTAAAAGCAATTTATCACAAAACATTCAACACAAAAGAGACAATAAGAAGTATTGGAACCTTTTAAAAACCCGATTTTATATAAATATCAATTTAATTAATACCGGTATTTCTATAATATTTTGATTACTTTTACAAGGTAAAAATTTAAGGAAAATTTATTGAAAGCAATTTATCCCAAAACATTCAACACAAAAGAGACAATAAGAAGTATTGGAACCTTTTACAAACCAGATTTTCTTTAAATATCAATTTAATTAATATCGGTATTTCTATAATATTTGGATTACTTTTACATGGTAAAAATTTAAGGGTATTTCTTTAGTATCCTGCAGCATCGGGAGGGGGGTGGAGTTAGGGGGGGAGGGTAGGGGGTAGGGTAAGGAACCCCCCCATAAAGGGGCTAAGTGAGGAAACACATAGTTTTCGAGTTTTTTTTTTATTTTTATTTTGAGGTTAAATCTGTGAAAACTGCTCAGTATTTGTCTTAAACTAGTCTAAATTAATATCAGGTGGTGGATGAAGAAATAAAATTTCGACCTCCATATGGGGAGACACACAAAACGCACCACTTTTATGACAAATCATTATAATTACAATGTTCCATTATCTGCACTTTTAGGGAAAATTTAGGGGTTTTTGATACATAAACAGGCTTCCAAACGTCTCCGGCGCTGCGGGAAATGCAGCCCCTCCGCCCTTGCGTAAAAAACTGCAGGCACTCCATGCTCGCCTACGCAGCTTCGGCTCACATGGTGCCTGCAGTTTGTTACAGCGGGCGGGGGCTGCTCTCCCTCCGCGCCTCCGGGGTCTACATTCACTCTAGGGGTAGGGCAGACTAGTACCACGTGGGGTCAGGGTTGACTAAGTCGGTTCTGTCACCAATTTTGAAAAATTTTATTAGAATGTAATAAATAAATTTCATAGAGTATGACATAAACAGTAAAATTTATATATTATATATAGCCCTTTTATTATATACTAGGAAATCGCCCTTGCTTCGCTTCGGGAAAAATAGTAAAAAAAAAAATTATAATGTCACCCGGGGATAGTGTAGCTTCCCAAAAGTGAAAGAATTTTTCAAATCAGTTCGGTAGTTTCGGAGCCTATTCAATGCAAACAATCAAATCTTTCCTCTTTATAATATTAGTATTGATAAAAAAACCTTCCTTGTATTTCATATTTTCTAAATTTTATCTAGCTCGACCAAATTCCTCGGGCCACCAATCTTTCCAATGAACTCTTGTTTATCTAATTATTATAATTATAATATATAAAATATACCTAATAACATAAATTTTATAAATAAGTAACATAATTCGTGTTGTATTTTTTGGAAATAACCTCAAAAATTAAAATTAAGATTTTTCAAAAATGACGCACTACCTCACAAAAAGCAACTAGATTATGATTTGGGACATCATTGCCTATCGATTAAACATGATATCACCCAGATACTGATGCCGCAGGATACTAAAGCCAACCCAATTTAAGGAAAATTTATTAAAAGCAATCTAATTTATCACAAAACATTTAACACAAATCGACACATACGTCTTATTGCCATAATTACTACGCATATTTAACGTGCAAAACAAAATTAAAAATAAAAGCGTGCAAAAGCGTTTGAATGATTTTCAATCGTTTACCATTGATTCGTGTCGAAAAACCAACATCACAATATATTGGTCACATCACAAGCGTCGGCAAGCCTAAGCAAGTCTATTTAGTCCATTAACACGCTTACGGCTTGTCAAGTGTGTAAATCCGCTTCATAATTTTTTCATTCCACAGAGTACTTAATTTCATTCAAAATGGCGGGAACATTGCACAATAATTTAATGTTATTCGTTTATTTGATTTAAGTTAATATTTTGTTTTCTTACCGATGATAAGTAATACCGTTATCTTTTTTGTTTCTTGTCGTGCGATTGTGACACGTTGTTATTACGCACGACGGCATTGTTTCAGTGTTTTGCTAAAAAAATTTGACATGCGGCCGCCATGAGCGCAGGTGAGTGACAAGCGAGTGAGTGAATGAAGTGAGCCACCCTGGCCACAATGAATGCACCCGACTCAATGTTCGGGGTGTCTGTTCTATACGAAGTAATAGTACTTCAATGTTATAATCAGCCAGGAGTAATAGTGTTCTGTGATTATAATACATTATTACAAACTACATGGCGTTTTGGGACTGTCAAATGAATTTGAAACTAAAAAGATCGACATTATATACGCAATCGACTTTAATACGGTTCACGGACACACTACGTATAGGGTTCCCAAATTAAAACATCAAAAATCCGGAGAAAATTCCTGACATTCGATGAAAATTCCGGACTTTATTGTCAATTTTATATTAATGTCGTTATGCATCGTGCAAGTGAATGGCTTCAACCCATTAATGGTCCAATACTGGGCACGGGTCTCTTCTCTTGAGGTGGTATAGAGCTTACACCACCACGCTGCTCCAGTGTGGATTGGTGGAGGGGTTAGTGGCCAACCCGAGTGTTGGAAGTTTCTCAAACCGCCCGAGGGCCTTCGACATACCTTAACAACTGTTATCTTATGATAACAACCGGGACAGGCGGCTTTACGTGCCCTCCGAAGCACAGAAACGCTCAAGAATTTTTTGCCACTAGCGGTCACCCATTCAACTACCGACCGCGCCCGCTGCGCTGTTGCTTAACTTTGTCTTTCACTCTTCACTTATTTGTAGAAATTCCGGACGGTTTAAGATTCCCTCCGCATTCCGGACAAAGACCTATATTTCCGGACTTGTCCGTATCCGTTGACGTATGGCAACCCTAACTACGTACATTTAATTAAACTGCACCTAATTGATATCAAATATCAATGCCCTAGCTGTCATAACATGAATCTTCCGTTTGGGGAAAACTTTAATGAATTTTAGAATTTTTGTCTGTTGTCTGTGCGTTTGCTCGGGCTAATCTCAGAAATTAGTAGGTATCCATTGAAATATTATAGATCCGACACCACGAACACCATGTATGTCCCAATGCATTGTGGCAAAAATGAACGAATTGAAAATTAAAAATATATTCTTCAATTTGTTTCACAAGTTAAAAAAACGAATCCCTAGAATTTACTTAAATTTCAGCAAAGATGGCAAAAAACTTTATTTATGAAAATACATAAATCATGATTTAATGTATTAAAATTAAACTTTGAAGAGATAATTTCCCTTAAATTGCAATGAAAATAACACTATACTATACCTGTGCGATACGTCGGCGCGTCTCGGTCCAGTCAGGTTGTCTACAAGATTGCACGAGCGATGCGATGCGCCTATACTTGCCGCTACCTACACCTGAATAGCAGTGTTGTGGTTGTAGTTTGTACAACGAATTAACGAATATCCACATAGACCCTCTGACTCCAATTAACACAAACTTAGTCAATCACGTAGTGATCCGTGCAGTGGTACGAAAAAAACCTCAGGTTCTTGACGTTTTTCTAGAATTTAAATTTACCTAAATAATAATTTTAATATTTTTTACACTTTGTGATGATTAAAGGAGCAACAACTAAGAATTTCTTTCAATTGAGAGATGATTGAAATATTCTAGATTAGAATCCTGAACGTAGTGTATTCAAAGCATTGCAGTCGAGCTGTCTCCGAGTGCGAAGTGGACATTATTGCATTCCTTCGTAATTAGGTAAGCAACACCAAAGGCATCACTGATGCATTGCCGGCCAAGAAAGAGAGAAAAATGAAAGAAAGACCTGGCTCTCAAGCCCCCAGCCGGACATGACAAGTTGTTTGGCGGGTGGCTGACTCATACTCAAGGGTGGTAGCTATCCAGGTGCACCAGGTGTACAATAGTAATAATGGTATGGTAAAACAAATGTCTACGGAATGCTTTAAAGCAAAGTACAAATTTTTGTGTCTAAGAAATTATTTTGCCATAATATAGCAAACCCTCAGATACAATTTACATATACACCATACACAAAAGCACATACATGCTACACAGGCGAGCACACACAAACGCACACCCCCACGCGCAAGAATATAGAATTAGTTAATTTTTCTATTTTATTTAATTTTAATTTAATTTATTTAATTTTAATTTAATTTAATTTTTCTTTAACATCTTAGTAGCTTTTTTGTTTTATATTCCTGATGACTGTGAAACCCATGTCAGGTAATTGGAGAACCTGAAACTTCCGACTCCCACAATATAAGGGCCCAGGGAGAAGGAACCGGTGAAAAACAGCGCTGCACGAAAACATTCTTTCGTGTCAGCCAATGCTGAGCTGAGCCGTCTCCTTTTGTCTCAGTATTGGAACGAAGTTCCTTATCGCGCGTTGTGAAAGGGGGTAGACGGAAAATTTCGACACTTTTTGATTTTACGAATGACGACACTTTTTTTGAAGTGATTCAGTTAGTTTTACAGAGATGGCGCTGTACAAACTGCGTAACTATATAAGGTAAATGAAACTAAGTATCCAGAGCGAACTGAGCGAATTCAAAAATTTAATAGTTTCCTTGAACTTACGTATGTTACAAGTATAAGTTGATAGCGTGATTCAGAATTAATTTACTAACGCCATCTATCCGCAACTAACCAAACTAAATATCTTGAGTCTGAACAGGCGCTGTACAACAATATAATACTTAAATCGAAAGAAACTTCGTTCCATCCGGGTGTCCCTTGACACCTCTCAAGTTTTTTTTATAAAATTGTATGTATTTGTGTTTCGAGAGGCATTAAGTGTTATATTATTATTAATTGTTAATTAATACCATTATTAATTGTTAATTAGGGAGAGGGAGAGGGAGAGAAAGAGGGAATTTAATGATCTTTGACTTGTTAAACCTACCAAAACTGTTAGTTTTGTTAAAAGTAACACTATATTCATTGATTGTTTGGCGATAAGAAGTTCCCGAAGAAGGGTCAGATGGATTATGTATAATATTTTATTTCTTTCTCGACTTAATTCAGAAGTCCACTGGAGAGAGAGAGAGAGAGAGAGAGAGAGAGATAAAGTCGTATACAAAAGCTACCTAGTTAAAAATACGTAAGTTGGGTAGTTAGGTGGGTAATAGTAAGTTACTTTTAAAATTATTTATTATTATTTTGCAACAAATGAACGGAATATGGTTACATTTACATACAAATTTTCTACTTGTCATGCACTCTGTTCATTCTGCATCACTCCGCGTGGGCTTCATAACATAATCTATACTACCAATTACAATATATGTACTTTTAAAACATTTAGATTCATTTAAAATACTTCCGTTCTAACAAAACCCGAACAATAGTAGGTACCCATCTAATTTACCTACTATGGCCTTATAAATCGATTTGGTGTCAAGCAAATTAAAATTTAAGATAGGACAGTATTTAGGGTTCCGAAGTAAAATCGGAACCCTTATAGTTTCTTCTCTGTCTGTCTAACAAACCGAAGCAAAGCGCCCGCGCCGACACCCTTAGTGCTAAATTAGTGCTAGAAAGCTGTAATTTGGCATGGAAATACATATTTATTAAAACTCCAGAATCGTAGAATAAAATATCAAAAACATTTTTTTTCAGGGTATAGGTAACGTAAGAATGATTTTTTAATTCCTCGCGTACCTTATAGTGTGGGGTATCGTTGAAAAAATCTCTCAAAAATATTATGGGTCTTCTAAGACCATATTTGGAATTAGGGGTCCGTTTGCTTTAAAATGCCTCGCCTAAGTCTCGCCTAAATTTTGGTTAGAGTTAAGTATCTCGCCTCCTGCCGGCTAAACGATTGGAGTTGGACAAGTGAAAAAATTCTCAAAAATAGGTTTTAAGATCAATTTACAAGGAAAACTATCACGGCTATGATAACATAAGTAGTTGATGAGTAATAGTCGATAAACTTACTACTTCGGAACCCTATATTGCGCGTGGCTTGATACGCACTTGCCTGGTTTTTTTATAATAAAATGGATAAATATAACTGTACAGCATGTAAACTTGTAGTCAGAATAATAATAAAACTAAAGCCTCCTAAAGGCTTCGAAAAACATTAAAATTACACTTTGTACAACTTACCACATGTAGATATCGAGTATTAGTTACTATTATTATAATAATATGTATGTGTATGTTACTATTATTTCTCCTGTGGTACTACTACTGACAAAACAATATAATTAGACACCACCGACGTTTGAGTAGCTATTGAGGTCATACAAAAAAACAAATTTGTAATGAGTTCCATTACAATTTGTTGTTTTTGTAAGAACCCGCGCCTCACGGGTTCTTTTATGACGTAATAAATAAAGCGTTCGACAATGTCTGGCACCGTGGCTTGGATGAATAAGTTTTACCAAATAATTGTCAGACAAACTATCCAGCTCTTAAGGAATCTACTGAATATCCAGCTCTTAAGGAATCACAGATTCCGTTACAAAGAATAGTGCATTCGTTTTACAACCTATCCATATAGGCCGGAGTCCCT